>BFEA01000352.1:944324-996789 GCA_003427395.1 Chara braunii | reverse complement strand
TCTTCTTCTTCTTCTTCTTCTTCTTCTTCTTCTTCTTCAGACTGGAGACTATTGATACGAGTTGGACAGAGATCAGTGATTGGACTTCGGTGGTAGGAGGTTGTGATACTTACTGGATTCGAGACATTGGAGATAGTTGGGATCTGTACCTCCGACATTGGTGACTCATGTCCACGACATTTTGTTCGGTGACATTTTGGGCTACCATATTGGTGACCTTCTGGATTCTATGTCGGTGACATTTGGCGCTGTCCATATCTCCCACCTCCATCGTCTCTCCTCCCACCATTCATCTGTGTATGGTTGTACGGGGCCTGAAGCATCGTCTATGTATGGCTTCAGACCCCACCATCTCACGATTGCTTGTGTGTTGAGTGATGTTTGGGTGAGTTCAGTCTATGTGAGTCGGTCCATTTCTCAGACTTCCGCTGTATACATGCTCATCCTATATTGGTTGATCTTTGGTTCTGACTATACTCGGTGAAGTATTCACTAGTATGCAAAACACACACATACACACACACACACACACACACACGCACACGCAAGTGTAGTAGTGTATGATTCCATGTTCTAGCGGAAGATTCATTCAATTTTGCTCATACTATCGATGGAAGTAGCGTGAGCCTTGAGGCCAGCCGCAGGGTTGGAGACTTACCTGTTGGCCGGTGCGTTGCTCATCCTATCGATGGAAAACTCTCTCTCTCTCTCTCTCTCTCTCTCTCTCTCTCTCTCTCTCTCTCTCTCTCTCTCTCTCGGCTAGCAACATGGCGGGCCTTTTTCCTTTTTTTCCATAGGAGATGGCTATGGCGGGATCTTTGTCACGTTGTTTGGCGAAGGAGGAGCGGGAGGAGGGGTGGGAAAAGGAGTGGGAAAAGGGGTGGGAGGAGGTGCGGGAAAAGGGAAGGGGTGGAGGAGGCACGAGAGGAGTGGGAGAAGGTTTGGGAGGAGGAGCGGCAGGGGAAAAGAGGAGGGGGTTAGGAGTGGCAGAAGGAGCACGAGGGGAAATCGGGAGCGGTGGAGGAGGCGCGGGAGGAGTGGGAGGAGGAGCGAGAGGATTGTGAGAAGGAGCGGGAGGAGGAGCGGGAGGGGAAACGGGGAGGGGGTTAACGAACGTGCGGGAGGCGGAGGAGCGGGAGGAGCGGGCGGAGGTAGAGGTGGAGGAGGAGAAGCGGGAGGAGCGGGTGGAGGAACGGGAGAAGGAGTGGGAGGAGGAACGGGGAAAGAGCAAGAGAAGCAGCGGGAGGAGCAGTAGGAGTGGGAGCAGCAGGAGGGGGAGCGGGAGAAGGAAAGGGAGGAGGAGAGGGAGGAGCGGGAGCAGGAGTGGGAGTGGGGCTATGGCGGGATCTTTGTCACGTTGTTTGGTGGAGGAGTGGGAGTGGGGCTATGGCGGGATCGTTTTCACGTTGTTTGGCGGAGGAGGAGCGGGAGGAGGAGGAGGAGGAGTGGGAGAAGGAGCGGGAGCGGGGCTATGGCGCCGGAGGAGCGGGAGGAGCGGGAGGAGGAACGACGGGAAGAGCAGGAGAAGCAGCGAGAGGAGCAGGAGGAGCGGGAGGAGCAGTAGGAGGGGGAGAGGGAGGAGGAGTGGGAGCAAGGCTATGGCGGGATCTTTGTCACGTTGTTTGGAGGTGGAGGAGTGGGAGGGGCGGGAGGAGGAGCGGGAGGAGGAGTGGGAGAAGGAGCGGGAGAAGGAACGGGAGAGGAAATTGGAAGGGGCGGAGGAGGCGCGGGAGGACTGGAAAGAGGAGCGGGAGGAGGAGCGGCAGGGGAAACGGGGAGGGGGTTAGGAGCGGGAGGAGCACGGGGGGAAACGGAAAGGGGTGGAGGAGGCCCTGGAGGAGGAGCGGGAGGAGCGGAAGGAGCGGGAACGGGGCTATGGCGCGAGAGGAGGAGCGGGAGAAGGAGTGGGAGGAGGAACGGCGGGAAGAGCAGGAGAAGCAGCGGGAGAAGGAGCAGGAGGACTGGGAGCAGCAGGAGGGGGAGCGGGAGAAGGAGAGGGAGGAGGAGAGGGAGGAGGAGCGGGAGGAGGAGTGGGAGCGGGGCTATGGCGGAATCTTTGTCACGTTGTTTGGAAGAGGAGGAGCGGGAGGAGTGGGAGGAGCGGGAGAAGGAGCGGGAGGAGGAGTGGGAGAAGGAGCGGGAGGAGTGGGAGGGGAAACGGTAAGGGGCGGAGGAGGCGCAGGACTGGAAGGAGGAGCGGGAGGAGAAGCAGCAGGGGAAACGGGGAGGGGGTTAGGAGCGGGAGGACCGCGAGGGGAAACGGGAAGGGGCGGAGGAAGCCCCGGAGGAGCGGAAGGGTTGAAAGGGGTGGGGGAGGGAGAGGTGGACATTGATTGATTGATTGATTGATTGATCGATCAAAAAAAAAAAAAAAAGATCGCCCCGATCTCCTTTTTTTTTTCAATCAATCAATCAATCAATCAATCAATCATGTTCTAGCGGTAGATTCATTCAGTTTTGCTCATCCTATCAATGGAAGTACCATGAGACCAGTATATTTCCATGTTCTGGCTGAAGATTCATTCCGATTTTGCTCATCCTACACACACACACGCAGACCGACATTGCCACGCTTCACGAAATGAGCGAGAAATGGGATTGCATCTTTCCCTAGAACATCCACTGCCACTGCATGGAAATCTACACTTCCAAAGACCAAAAATGTGGCAGTGCATATTTCCATTTTGTAGCGACAGATTCATTCCCATTTTGCTCATCCTATGGATGGAAAACTCTCTCTCTCTCTCTCTCTCTCTCTCTCTCTCTCTCGCGCGCGCGCGCGCGCGCGGGGCCGCGTTTGCATCTCGCAGCTCCTTAGTCCATACTCACACCGGGATTTCTTTTCAATGTATCTGTCCGTTTTGGTGTATCTTCCGATGTTCTTGCAGAAGATTCCTTCTCATTTTGCGAATTGGCAGGCTGCTCAGTTGATGCACAAGTGAAACTGTTGAATTGCAGACGTCAGTTCGAATCCAGCGACGACCACAATAAAGATCCGACGGCGTGCTGATGCCTTGGCCGATGCCCCCCGGAATGTTGCACGTCCCTCATGTTCTAAAACAAACACTTCAATGTCGCCCGGGCCAGATAATGGCCGTGCCTGGGGTGGGTCTGGCGCTGGGCCGCGTCTTCGCCGCGGCGGGTTCACTTGTTTTATTAACAGCGAGAAGGGACGACTTCTCCCCTCTCCCCTCCCAAGCGAGTGTAGAAAAAGAAGAAAAGAATAAGAATACGTTCTTTGATTGTAGATCCTCTCCTCCCCTCTCATCCACTTTCCTGCCCTCCCCTCCCCTCCTCTCCCCTCGTCTCCTCTCCTCTCATCTCCTCTCCTCTCCTCCGCTCCCCTCTCCTCTCCTCCCCTCCCCTCTCCTCTCCTCTTCTCTCCTCTCTCCCCTCCTCTCTCCCCTCCTCTCAAGTGTACGATCCTTTCCTCTCCTCAACTCTTTTCTCTCCATTCTCTCCCCTCCCCTCCCTTCTTGTCCTCTCTTCTCCCCTCGTCTCATCTAGTCTCCATTGGTTTGATCTTGTCTTCTCTGGTCTGGTTTGGTCTCGTCTTGTTTTGTCCTGTCCAGTCCTGGCTCTCGTCTTGTCTGGTCTGGTTTGGTCTCGTCTGGTTTTGTCCTCTCCGACTCTGTCTCGTCCCCTCTGTTCTCACATGGTCTCGTCTGGTCTCTTCTGTCTCGTCTTGTCTTGTCTTGTCTTGTCTGGTCTGGTCTGGTCTGATTCTTCGTTTTTATTTTGTTCTAGTCTGGTTTGTCTTTTTTGTTTTTTCTTTTGGTGTGGTCTCGTCTCATCTCATCTCGTCTCGTGTCATGTCATCTCGTCTGGTGTCGTCTTGTCTTGTCTTGTCTTGTCTTGTCTTGTCTTGTCTTGTATGGTCTTGTCTCGTCGTCTTGCCCCGTGTCATGTCCACTTGTCTGGTCTGGTCTTGTCCCATCTCGACTCATCTGGCCTCAGCTTATCTGGTCTAGTCTGGTCAGGTCTAGTCTGGTGTTGTCTGGTCTGGACTGGACCGGTCTGGTCTGCTCTGGCCTCGCCCTGGCCTGGTCTGTTCCAGTTACTCACCTTACCTCGCCTCGCTGCGTTGCGCCGCACAGTACAGCGCAGAGCAGAGCATTGCCAAGCGTCGCATCACAGAACATGTGGAAGGGAGGGTTTGTATAATTGATTAATTTGGCATACTAATAACATGCTGCTTCACATTCCATTGTGTTGCAGGGATATTCGACAATGTGTTGAGTGATGTTTTGTGGGCAAAGGCAGTGATGCTTACCACTACGACAGCTGCAACTGTTGGCCTTTCTATACAAATCCCGATTGCTACTGTTGCAGACATGGTTTTCAAGAGTGTTGTCCCCGGGCTGGGGATTATAGTCGGGGCCGCCATGATCCTTGTGGGCTTCTTTGGAATCTACTTGCCAGAACTACGAGAGTGACTGAAGTCCTAAGGAACGAGCGTTGATGTGCACGAGGTCGACTGCCACTCTTCTCTGGTCATGGAACGTATTGCTGCCGCACCTGACCCAGAAGCCTGGGCACCTTCATGATGCTATCTATCCCTGTCTAGCCTATCAGGTATATGCTGTCATGGCGTCCTTGCCTGGCCATTGAATGAAAGTCTGAGCTATCTGGTGTCATGTACAGCCTGTCAAGTGCAACGTGAGCGATACACTAAACATTGCCGCATGCATCTATAATGCTGTGTGTATAAGCTGTAGGTAATCCTGTAAGAATAGAATGATGAGGAGCTTGATGCCCTTTTCAAGTTTTCAGGAGGTGCGACTGGCTGTTGGGCACAACAGTCCTGATCATGGGAGCATGTACCATTCCTTGAGGAATGGGATTTGTGTCTGCGAGGCATGTTCTGAAGCCACATCCGTCTCCAAGCTTGCCTCGCATATTGGTAGATAACCTGGGTCTGTACTGATTGGAGGCCAGAGGAATTTCAGTCTCAGCTGCGGCCTGGAGCAGCCTACATGCAGCACCACCTGGCAGACGAGTTTGCAAATGAACGGCGTCGGTTGCTGCAGAGCGAGCAGTGGACGTAGTCGTTTGTCCGTTTGGCAACTGGATGGATGTCAAACATTTGTATATAAGAAACAGGAATTGCATTCCATAGTCTTTTCATTGGAAAAACAGACCCCGTGGCACGCATATGCATTATTGCTATGTCTCCTGCGGCAGTTAATCTTGGTTTGATGATTATGCCCATGTGCTTCATTCGTCACAATATGGTGGAGGAGTGGAGGAAGAACAGAGGATCATTATGTGTGAAGAGAGAGATGGGATTACGAACGCAACTTCACTGTTTGAATGAGGACACTATGTCCGCCCATCGGTGTGTTTTCTGCTGTTGCATCCCATTCGCATTCAGTCAGACTGTGCTTCAGTATAGTTGTGGAATTCAGTCTCAGCTGCGGCCTGGAGCAGCCTCCATGCACCACCTGGCAGACGAGGTTGCAAACGAACAGCATCGGTTAAGCGGTGGACGTAGTCGTTTGTCTGTTTGGCAGAGAGATGGGATTACGAACGCAACTTCACTGTTTGAATGAGGACACTATGTCCGTCTGTCGGTGTGTTTCCTGCTGTTGCATCCCATTGGCATTCAGTCAGACTGTGCTTCAGTATAGTTGTGGAATCTCTGTCATCCAATGGTGTATCTTGGCGATTCTCCAGCTAGGATGCTTAAGAAAAACCGGACACTTGTCGCGAGCTGGGTTCCATTAAAGCACCCGTATGTTTCCCGACCAGCCATTTTTTCTGATGCAGCTGTTGGCGCGCCGCAAGTTTTGAGGCCCGGCCTGCCAAGTCGAAGCTGCCGTGCACGCCAGGCAGAAAAAAAAAAGGTGGTCCCCATGCAGGCTCTGCAAAACTCAGCGCGTGGCGGGAATTGGCCTCAGGAAAAAGAGTCTTGTAAGCACTGCGGTGCGTGTTCGCTTTTGAGTGCAGGTAAAATTGTAAACCCCAGATGTTGCGGCACTCAGACACAGCAAGTAGTGTTTCAGCTCTGTGTAAGTTTCCACTTTCAAAACCTTCAGTCTTGGATTTGGGGGGACTAGCGACACGAGGGAGGGGGTGGTCACAGTCTCGCTCCCAGCGCATGCCCTTGGCATGTGTAAGCCAGAGACTTGTCAAGCGACGATAACATATCGGATGTGTTATCGAAGAACGAGGATGTAGAAGAGAGAGGTAGTCAAAGTCTCCCTGCCATCCCAACATGATCAGAGGAGTTTTGGGAAAGTTTTAACTTTTTTCCTTTTTTTTTTAGCCAACGAAGGCATTGAGGAGGGAGGTTAACAGGTTTCACTGCCCAAGCTCGTCTGGGTGTGAATCCAGTACGTTCAGCGACTTCAGACGCAGCCGATAGTGGTAGCGCCACTAGTTTGCTCGCCTTTGCATAAGTGGGAGCGCTGTAACGAGGGCAATCATGAGGTGCTGCAGCTGCTTCTTAGAGGATGAATGCATGGAGGGCTCTGGGTGTTTTCTCTGTAAGGCGACAAACAACTTGCTATCTATACAACTTCTTTGGAGGGTAGAACATAATTATAACGTCTGGGCAACTTCTTTGCTCGTGTTCCTAGAGAGCTGAACTTCTTCGTGGCGGCGGCTGCGTTCTCCACGTCCAGGGTCTTGATGAGCGGAGATTCGATGCTGGGTTCTGAGAGCATACTCAACCCCTGGATATGTCAGACTGCAATGACAGCCAGGCTTTGGACATGCTGAACCACAGTTATGCCCAGGGCTCAGTTAAAAAAGTCCTGTGCGTACGCTCCAAGTCCTGCTTGTGCTACTAGGATAGTAATGGTTGTTTGGCAGTATTGACGCCTTTTTCAAGTAAGACTTGCAAACTCTATTATGGCTTTTGGTATTTCAGACTACTTCATAACTTCTTACGTATGTATACTCATATTTCGATTCACAAGTATTACATAAATCCTAAGTCTCCAATTAAGTGGGGCTTATTAGAGAATCCTCTTCCTATCCAACGTATATATAGCTTGGCTAGCCTACCTCTTTCTCTGGTGTCGATTGAGGCGCGTTAGCGGAATATCCCAGTTTCGAAATCGGATATTATATTATGAAAGCTTAAGTACCCACTGGTATATATGCTAATTGTATTATTGTACACAATTTCCCGAAGCTATGCACATTATTCATGACTGGGCTACCTGTTTTTAAACAAGAAACTTCGAATGCTTTTGAATCTATGGTGTTAATTCTACTCTCTACTTGTAGTATGCTTTTCATGATCTCATCGTATGATTTGATTGCCATGTATTTAGCCATCGAACTTCAAAGTTTAATAAAATGCTTTGTTGAACTAGTTTTGACTGATGTTTTCGCAGTTTTGAAAAACGAAATTCGTCACAAACAGTTTCGCGAAAACAAGCCTCTAGCGAGGCCTGTAAATGAATGGGAGAATTGACTTGAAAAGTCAACAGTGTTTTGAACTTTTGTTCCATTTGTTGACATAAGACTGCTTGCACGGTTTGTTTGCAATTTGGTGCGCAGCGTGTAATCATATCATTTATACATGATTCTCCAATCATTTGCATACTTGAACGCAAACTAGCTCCATCAGTGTTCCGTCTCGAACGCATAACACTCCCAGACGGGCCAACACTGCGTGCCTCCTGGATGTTTCCGCCGGGCCAGCGGCACGGGTTGCGTGCCCCCTGTGCACCAAATGAAATTAAACAGTCAACGCTGCGCCGTCCATTTACATTTCATTTCACTTGGAGTCAGTATATGCATGTAAAGTGTCGACTGGTGTTATATATGGTGGGAGGCCAGAAGGCAGAGGGTGGAGGGTGGAGTGTTTGTCGCAAACTCCCTGATAACTTGAAGGACTTGGTGTGATGGGAGCTTGCTTCAGTGCCTTGGCCACATATTCTTTTCGTCTTTGCCAGAATAGGGCAAACTCCCTTCCAGTCTGTTGGCAGCAACTGAGGAGAGGCCAGTGCACAGGTCGATTGCCAATTAAAAGACTTTATTTGACGCTGTGTTTCTCAACTTTCTCTCTTTTTTTTCTTTTCTTTTTTTTGAAACATCGGCAAGGGTGTGGGCGGGGTGCTAGTAAGAGCAGACAACCCCTCTACACCCTCGTTATTGGGTGGCTCCGTTCCATTGGTGGGAAGCTGCACCTGCCGGAAATCTGGTCCAGCATCCCTTCACGTCGAAATCCAGGAACCAGTGTTATTAGAACACCTTGTTCGATTCCCGATCCCAAGTACTATGTCTCTGCCCACAGCTGATCCTTTGGGCTCTATTTTCCTTTTGAACTTGATAAGGACCTGATTTAGCAGGCCGTGTCTCCCCCATTTTGCGGTTGACAACTCTTGCTCCAGACTTGTACTTGATCAGTCGTCACTTGGGCCGGCGTCGCTGTTGATTTTGACGACTGCAGGTCCCGGATAAGTGCCGCCCGCCAGCGTTGCTGGGAGCCTTTTTGTTACGGACTCCGCCAGGGCTCGATCCCTGGTCTATCTTTTTGCTGTTTCGGCGGCATCCCGTTTTCGGCCTGCCACCCTTTTTCCGAACCCCTCCTTTGGTACGGTAGGATTTTGGACAACTGCCGCCATGCTGGAATTCGGGCGCCACTTTCAAATACCGCATTTTTCAGTTCTGCCCTCGGGGCCTTTGCAGAAATGCCCCTGGTACCGTACGTGTCACCGGTACTTATATCGGCTCGCCGTATGGTACGGGGACCGGTCTCGTACCAGTTTCAGCTGCTGTACTTGTACTCAGTGGGACTTGCTCCTGTTTTCGGCATTGGGAATCCAAGACTTCGACTTTGTGTCCTTGCCACTGTCTGTGTCCGACCCTGAGTCGTGTCGAGTGAGTGAGTGTGCTCTCACGCTCTCCCTCTATCTTCCCTCTCCCTCGGCTCTCCCTGTCTCCCTCAGCCTTGCGCTCGTCACACTGGTATCGGAGCGGTTCGAACCCGCCCGACCCACCCTGCTTCGTCGTCACCACCTGGCCATCATCAGCATCATCATCGTGATCGTCGTCGTAGTGCCACGGCATCGTCGTGATCGTCGCTGTCATGCCAAGTCATCATTGTCATCGTCGCCGTCGTGCCATGTCATCATCGTCACCATCACTTCATCATCGATACACCCAAGGCTATCTCTCCTGCTCAGACTTCGCCACCATTTACAACAAGCTCCGCGATCTTGATCCAGTTCCCGAGTACTCCCTCCACAACAATCTCCTCTACATCGATACCGAAGGCACTCGCCGACTTTGCATCCCCGACGCACGAGGCCTCCGTACTCGATTCTTGGCCGAGCACCACGACGCCAAGACCGCAGGTGCGCAGGACATCTTGGTTTCCAGAAAACCTTCGACACCATCTCCCGCTACTTCTATTGGCCTTCCCTACTTGCCGACGTAAAGGCATACATTCCCTCATGCCCCACGTGTCAAGCTGTCAACCCCTTGAACCGGGCCAAACCCGGCAAGCTCAAATCATTGTCCATCCCAACTCACCAGCGGCAGTCCATCTCCATGGACTTCGTGTGCGGCCTCCCCAAGACCGACCGCGGGCATGATTGCATCTACGTCATTGTCTGTCGCTTGACCAAACGTGCCCACTTCATCCCTTGCACGACCTCGCAAAGTGCCAAAGACGTCGCCACACTCTTCTTCGACCATGTTGCTCGCCATCACGGCCTCCCCGAGAACATCATCAGTGACCGTGATCGTCGCTTCCTCTCACAATTCTGGAAACACCTCTTCACGGCCTACGGAACCACGCTCAAGTATAGCACTGCATTCCACCCACAGACCGATGGACAAACAGAGAAGATGAACGATACACTCCAAAGAATCCTGCGGAAGTATTGTCATCCACACCAACACGATTGGGATCAGTTGCTCACAGCCGCCGAGATTGCCTATAACAACGCTGTCTGCCCCTCCACTGGCATGTCCCCTTTCTACCTCGACCTTGGCTACCATCCCCGCTTGCCCTCTGATTTCTTGCTTCCCTCGCAGCTTAGCCCCTCCACCCCTTGCCCCTCTCTCAATGAATGGGTAGCAACAATGAACAGACTCCTCAGAGAAGCAACCGAAGCCCTTGAAAGAACACAAGAACAACAAACCAACAAGACTAACAAACACAGACGTGACGTGTCATTCAAAGTAGGGGACAGAGTCTGGCTTTCTGCCAAACGCTTTGAACCCGAACAAGGCTTGTCCAAGAAACTCTCGAACAAGTGGCTCGGTCCCTTCCCCATCATTGAACAAACCTCTCCCGTGAATTACGAACTTCAGCTTCCATTTGACATGCGTCGCGTCCACCCAGTCTTCCACGTATAATACCTCAAGGAATACCACGAATCCCTGGCCCAGTTTGCTGACCGCCCTTATCCTAGACCTCCACCAATCATGCTTCCAACAGGCCCAGAATTCATAGTCGAGTCAATCATAGGACGAATAACAACTCAAGTATCAGATCACCCGGAACCAATCACCGAATACAAAGTAAAATGGACTGAAGAATCAAAATGGGAACCCCTTGATAATCTCAAATATGCCATGAAACTTGTTCGTGCCTATGATCGTGCCTACCCTGTATCCTAGCTATATCCTGGCATAAATCCTAAACCCTCCCTTAAGACCCTGCTACAACCTCGCAACCCTGCTCTACACACGCCCTTGAACCCAGCTACCCTCCCCTTGATCCTCTTTCCTGGTGTCTGATCTGTCGTCGCCCTCGCCTAGCCTTGTCCCAACTGTCCTCTCCACTACCTTGTCTCTCTTGTCCAATGCTTGTGAACCTGCATGACACCGGCGATAAAGGATCTAATGGCAACCGCACGAGGACGATGGCCTGTTGCCCCACTGTTCACGGAGATTATGCAGCTGGTTTGGCCACCATGCTGTTTCATCAGCCGGCATCCGCGAGTCAAGAAGCAACTTGTGACATGGATCTTTGCATCAGTCTGCGACTTCCTTGCTTCCAGATCAGACCTCATTGCAGTTCGTGTACCGGACGCACCCTAGCACTTGGACTTTGACACTTGAACCACTACTACGCTTCTTGGACTTCTACCTATTGCAGCTCCTGAAGACCGCTTCTACCACCTACTCCAAAGACCTGATCAAGACCGCTGCAGACCCCCTTTCAAGACACTTGGACACTTTGTTCCTACATGAGATTCTGCTTCCGACTCCTTCGGACACACCAGCCTTTGCATCCTGAACGAACATTTTCATTTTTATTTTTCCGACTTTGACAACCTTGTAGAAAATCATGAAAGATCCCTGTTTCCCTAACCATTGTTTCCCGTACCCACTAGAACATTGATAGACATCCCCTGTTCCCCTGACCATTGTTTCCCTTACCCAGTAGAACTTCAATAGAAGTCCCCTGTTCCCTGAACTTTGTTCCCCCTTAACCTATAGCAAACCATGCAGTCCCCTTAGTTCATCAATATAGTTCATTTGTAGGACTACCCTGTTCCCTGTAACCCCCCTAGTTCATCAGTAGGACAACTCTGTTCACCGGTACCAAACCCTGTTCCCTCTTGCTCACGCAGCCCATGCCACCCACATTATACCCCTCTTCACTTTTGACTTGTTAACCCGTGATCGTCCCCGTCCCGTCCTTCACAGATTTCAGCATTGCTTCATGATTTTTGGCAGCCGGGACGTTGCCTTCTAGAGGGAGGGGATATTGTTACGGACTCCGGCAGGGCTCGATTGGTCTATCTTTTTGCTATTTCGGCTGCATCCCGTTTTCGGCCTGGCACCCTTTTTCCAAACCCCTCCTTTGGTACCGTAGGATTTTGGACAACTGGCGCCATGCTGCAATTCGGGCGCCACTTTCAAATACCGCATTTTTCAGTTCTGCCCTCGGGGCCTTTGCAGAAATGCCCCTGGTACTGTACGTGTCACCGGTACTTATACCGGCTCCCCGTACGGTGCGGGGACCGGTCTCGTACTAGTTTCAGCTGCTGTACTCGTACTCAGTGGGATTTGCTCCTTGCCACTGTGTCTGCGTCCGACCCTGAGTCGTGTCGAGTGAGTGAGTGTGTGTGTGTGCTCTCACTCTCTCCCTCTCTCTCCTCTCTCCTTCGGCCCTCCCTGTCTCCCTCAGCCTCGCGCTCGTCACACTTTCTGTTGCTGCCTTTCCAGTGTGGTGTCAGAGCACTGTCCATCGTACCATTCGGCGTCCAACTCCTGTCTGTATGTCGTGTTCTGTCTGTGGATCCATTCGACGTCCAACTCCCCGTCGGCGTGTCATGTATGTCTTCCTGTCTGCAGCAGCAACGGCACCTTGACGTCAGGCTGGCCGGGAGATGGGGGGGGAGGGGGTGTGGAGCAAAGGCAGGAGGAAGGGAGGCATTTGATTGGGGGGGSKGGGGGGKGGAAGGGGGGGTGGGGGTGCCTGGCCAGGCTGTCGGTCGTGAGGCCGGGAAGGAGGGGGGGGRGGGGGGCTGTGGAGTCGAACACTAGCACAAACCCCACTCCCCCTTCCACCCCGCCCCCGGCCCCCCAGTCAAATGCCTCCCATCTCCCTGCCTTCACGGCACACCCCCTCCGCCCCCATCTCCCCAGTCAAGGTGCCACGGCTGCCGCAGACAGGAAGACACACATGACACGCCGACGGGGAGTTGGATGCCAAATGGATCCGCAGATAGAACACACCATACGGACGGGAGTTGGACGCCGAGTGGTACGACGGACGGGTGGATAAATCCAGCAGGGCTATGCGGCAACCGGTAGCATGCCGCCGCTGTCACGACGGATAGGACCCGTTCGAAGTGTCACTATGGACAACTCTTCGACGAGAGGAAAAATGGAATTCGCTCGAACACCGGTATCGGTCACCGGTAGTGCTCCACGTGGTGAAGTTCCTCTTGACAGAAGTGCACTGAACTTGTTATCCCTTTCAGAATCCACGGCAGGTACTTCACTATATGCGGGAAATTCCTAACCTATTTATTGAATAAATTTCAATATACAATGGAAAATCCGCAGGAAACCAACATATGGCTGTGTAGGATCCTCACAGACCATACGTGAAGAGTCCGGACGAAAAACAGAGTCAATTCACATTCTGTAGTATGATATCAATCAACACTGATCATTTACGGTTACAATGGTTAGCAGGACTGGTTCTGTGATGCAGAATCCAAAGAGTAACTATACTTTCGCTGCGGAAACCATCATGTTCCGTCTTCCGAATGTGAAGATGCTTCTCATCTCTCAGATGGGCTTGAACTCGTGAACCCGGAATGGTTTTTCAGGACAAACACCTGGATCTCAATGATGGTTCAGAAAATAACGTGTCTTGAAACTAAAAGTCTAGTAAAGAAACATCAGAGGTGCAGATTGTTTACTTTTAGGCTGGATTGGATGTCAACCTGTGGAAGCGCCCTATGTAACTATTGGACAGATCGTGCATCAGGTTTTTTCCCCCCTTATACTTTGCAATTACAGGACGCTGGACCCGGTTTCCAGCAGGTGCTGCTCCCCACCAATAGATGGAGCCCTCCCCAGGTGCTAGCGGTGTCTGCTCTTTTACCAGCACTGCTAGCACCGACGGGTGCGTTGTTCAAAAAAAAAAAAAAAAAAAAAAAAAAACATTACGCCCTTTCTCGGTAAACTAGAAGGAAAACTTGTCAAAAATCATTGTGCATAGCGAAGAAATGTGGCGTCGAAAGAGCGAGCTGGGAGTCTGGTTGACACCACAATGGAAAGGCGGCAACAGAAAGGCTCCCAGCAACACTGGCAGCCGGCAATTATCCAGACCTGCCGTCATCAGCACCAACAGCGACGCCTGTCTACTTCATGCAGAATTATTGCCATGCCAGGTGCTTGTGTTGGAATCAGACACTCTGGCGCAGAGGGAGAAAGAGTACAAGAAACAAAGGTCTGTGACAGACTGTTTCGCCGACTCATCAGGAGGCTGAATACATCGTTGATGTGTGTATGCGTTGGTTGGATTGGGATTATTCTGATCCATTAATACTCGTTTTTTTTTTTTTGGTTGTTTCTTCGGGTGAGCTTTACTCTGTCCCGACGCAAGGTAGCAAACTGCGGCAACTGATATGTTAGGTGCGGCAGAGACAACACCAGCGTTGGTAAAATGACCGGTATCAATGCAGCAGTCCATGGAAGAAGAGGAATTGCAGATGTCGGATGAGCACTGCAGCACAGGTGTGGTGCATGATATGTTGTGCAGCGCGCAGGACGCTGGCGGTGAATGGGGAAGGGAAAATTTGATTGGACCAGAATCTGTTTTTCTATTTTTTTTGCCAGAATAGGTAGGCTTCGTCGACTCGGATCAGCGCTTGGCAAATTTTTTTGCTTCAAATTTTGCAACTTGAATAAATGCTACATCAGAATCTATCAGATGCATTTTTAAATGATTTTTTCCCGGTGTCTGTTTCAAAGCCTCGTGATTACTTTCCTTTCCCAATTGCGTGGTGTGCACTCACCACGTGTGGTGGCCTGATGCAAAAATATGACATGCACGAATGGTGCTGGTCGACTCTTGCGGTGTACTCGGCTGTGCTGGAGCACACACTAATTTGCACTTGCCCAAATTTGTGATGCATATACCTACATGACACGCATGATTTTCTTTTTCCTGTTTTGATGTGCTCTTCTTTGTGATGGAAATTTCTATCACAGGGAACTTTTGGCCTGATGACGCAAGGCTGCCTCTATATGCAATGGTTTTTTTTCCCCTTTTTTTTTGTTTTGGAATTTTGTTTTGGAATTGTGCAGTGTTTTCGGTATGCCAGGAGTGTGTGGAGGCTGTCTGAGCATTGTATCCCATCTCTAGAGTTGTTCGGGTCTCGCTCCAGTACTCAATATTCTACATGCACTGGATGCCTTTCGGGACCACGTGCATTTGCAGGAGTCCGACGTTTTGAATGTATCCTGATGATCATGAGCTTTAGATGCATATGGACTGTTGTGTAGTGGAGCTTGGACCTTTGTCTGTATCCCAGAGTCACTGTAATTTTCATGAACTTCACTCTTTATGTTAGAGTGAAGGTTTTTCTTTCGTTTTTCTTTTATTTTTTTCCTGCTTCCAAGCTTATCGAGTGAAGTTTTTCATGGGCTTTTGGACAGAAGTGGGGGGCGGACGCAAAAAAAATGACCTCCTGGGCTTGCCCTGCATGAAACGTCGTGACTCGTACTTGGGGTGATGATGATTGTGATAAAAAATGTGCAATCAGTTTGGCATGCCCTGTACCATTTTTGCTTATTTTTATATTATTTCTTTGATTCTGTATAACGGGATCTACATCCTTCATTTCTTGCAGATCTTTTTGTCGCCAGAAATTTGAATGGAAAATCACCGAAGTTGTGGTGTTCCGAACGTAGCTAGCGCATCCCCACCCAGTACCTGTCTTAGGTCTCTACAGTGTCGAAAGTAGCTTGTTGACGGGTTTGCTTTTAGGAGGATGGCGGCTTCGAGTTTCATCATTGGAAGAGCAAGCTCTTTATCTATCTATGTTTTACGGTTTTTCCCTGAACTAGTGGTGGCGTGCACACAAGCGGTTATCGAGTAGCTGAAAATTCAGGAATGAAAATTCTGAAATGAGAGTTTTAGGCAGTCTGAAAATCCTGAATGGTCTTGAAGTGGTGAAAGGTCTGAAGACCCTGAAAACCACCTGTTTAGGTAGGCTGCATCCTGAAGTGGTGAAGGGTGTCCTGAAGTGGTGAAGTGAGAATTTTGGGCAGTCGAAAAATCCTAAATGGTCCTAAAGCAGTGAAAGGTCCGAAGACCATGAAAACCACCCTTCGCCGCTTGAGGATGCGGCCTGCCTAAACAGGTGTTTTTCAAGGTCTTCGGAGCTTTCACCAATTCAGGACCATTCAGACCTGAATGGTCCTGAAGTGGTGAAAGGTCTGAAGACCCCAAAAACCACTTGTTTAGGCAGACTGCATCCTGGAGTGGTGAAGAGTGTCCTGAAGTGGTGATGAAAAATACGACTGTTGTTAACCTTCTCTCGACGTGCATATTCTGAAATAATGGGAGTGTGAGTCATATGTTATTTTGGATGCATGTGTGTGTGTGCGTTTGTGTGTGTGTGTGTGTGTGTGTGTGTGTGTGTATTGATATCTTGATGTATCTTTACAACACTTCATAGATCTGTTTGTTATCAGGAATACATATATAGATATGGCAAGACGGAGAACTGCACGGACTTCGAGGCAAATGAATGAGCGAAGTCGGCACAGGGGCAAATGATATTCCCTGAGAGAGTTCAAGATAGAAGGGGCCTAGGGGAAGCTGTTTGGTGAGCAAGAATGCACATGGTTGAACCAACACGGACAAGTGATATTTGTCGAGAGAGATTGAGATAGAATGAGCACTGGTGTGTAATATAGGTGTGTAGGCTACGGTATTGCATTGTGAGAGGTAAGTGGAGGAGTGAGCAGGAGCAACCACCAGGCAACAAGAAGATGTTTTTTCAAATTTTTAAGAGTATATCAATAGGTGTTCATGTGGTTTCAAGATTGCTAAGCGGTGAATGGTAGCTTATCATCTGGTGAAGAGGGTCTTGTATGAAGCTCTTGGGGAGTTCTAGGGGTTTAAGCCACAACTCTTCCCAACGTTGAAAATGACGGGGCACCGGTTACACAGTGTGGAGAGCCGCGAAAATGGAAATTGCATCTAATTGTTGTCATGAATGATTTTGGAGTTCAAACGTTTTGAGTGGCAAAACTGAAAAAAGAGATAAATCGGCGCGACAGTCATTTCATGGTTTTTTTTTTTTTTTTTTTTTTAATGAACTATTTGCAATGAAAACAGACTGGAAGATACTCATCAGACATCGAAGCACAAGTATAGTCGGATCTGCAAAATGTCTCCAGTTAACGTGAAAGTGAAATCTGAAACAATATCTCGTTACCAAAAGACAAAGAGAGTGGAGGGGGGACAGACAGAGGAGAGTGGAGAGTGGAGGGGGGACAGACAGGTCGGTTGCCGATTCGTCGGAGGAAAGAAGCTGGTCTTTTAAGGTGCCACTGTATCCAGAATGTCGTCCAGGTATACGAGAACGTATTCTTCAAGGTTGTCCCTGAAGATATCGTTCATCACCCTGTTGAAGGTGGCGGGTGCATTGGTGAGGCCGAACCGCATCACTGTAAACTCGTAGTGGCCGAAGCGCGACCGAAAGGCGGTCTTCGGCTGGTCCTCTGCAACGACGTGGATCTGATCGTAACCGCTACGAAGATCAATCTTCGTAAAGAAGCGGTTGCCTGTTCGGCAGTCGAACGACTCGTCGACACGAAGCATGGGGTAGTTGTTCTTAACCGTGTAGCGGTTACTACCGCGATAATCGATGCAGAGACGGAGAGTTTCATCCGCTTTGCGAGCAAAGAGGACGGGTGCACCCCACAAGGAGTTGCTGGGTTTAATGAAACCCAGTCTCGGGAGCTCCTAAAGCTGACGCTTGAGTTCAATGGCCTCGGGGATCGAGAGTCTGTAGCATGTCTGGTGGTGAACGTGATAGTCAGGCACAAGCTGGATGGAATGCTCGACGTCGCGCATCGGTGGGATATCGGCGTATGAAAACGACGATGGGAAAAGGTCATGGTACTCTCGAATGAGGGCATGAACTGCGGGCTCCAGGTCGGCTATATAGCGTGCGAGTTCCTCAGCGTCAACGTCGGCACGAGACGACGGGGTGGACTCGACGGACGGCGGCGGGAAGGAAGTAGAGATGGAAGTCATGCAGATAGGAGGAGGATCTGGCTCCAGAGAGATGAGTTTGGCGTCTGGACAGGGTGGATCATAGTGCAAGAGATCCGTAACGTTCACCGTAGTCATCCTGTCGGATGAAGTGGGCGAATTGTCGAGGCGAGGTGGTGATAGTAGAAAATGGTGTGAGCACGGAAGGCTCCGGGGGAGGAGGATCAGAGCGTGGTGTCCCAGTGGTATCTATTAAAGGGACGCGATACGTCTGTCCACACTCGGTTCTGAAAACGAGAGAGTTGGTCACCCGATCACCCTTGATGCTTCGGGACCGACGAGACCACGGAGTATCGAGAATGACATCGTACACCGTCTCCATCACATCGAAATGTGTAGAGGAGCGGTGGCGACGAGACGTCGAGGGACGATTAGTCGGCTCGAGAGGGAGGAAGAGAGGGAGGTCGGTGATCGTCTGATCGAAGAAGCGATGGGTCTTGTCATCTCCTATGGTGGCGAAGATGGGAGTCGGAGACCCTGTCATGGGTAAGCGGGCTTCTTTCACCACACGTGGGTGAATGAAGTCGCCACGAGAACCGGAATCCCACAGCGTTTAGTACACCCTTGTGGAGGTCCCGAGTCGTACTGCGATGATCGGGAGGGTGCGATCAGGGTCAGAGAGGATGGCGAGAAGGCGACGCAGTGCAGCGACATGGAGGGTGAGTCGCTCCTGACGAGCCTGGAGTATACTCAAGTCTAGAAGGGAGGACACAACATCCTCACGAGTCGCAAGCTCCTCGCTGCAAAGGGCTGAGCGAATGGCTCGGCGCGTCGATAGTCGCGGAGAGGTAGGCGGGGAGACGGTGTTTTGAGGAGGCGCAAATGGTATTTCGACAGAGGGTTGAGTCCACTCTGTTGGGTCTTGTGATACCTCCACTCCAGTAGCGAGAGGGGCAAACCGCGACGGAGATGTCGGGAAGCCGACTACTGAGGAGGGCGAAGGTGTATACTGCACCGTGGCTAGGAGGCGCTGCGCGGATGAGAGGCACCAGGGGGCGACTGAGCACGACGTTGGGGGGAAGCTCAGCGTAGTGGCAGTCGAGGGTGGCGGTGTAAGGGCACTGTGAGAAGGTATGACCGTCCTGGCAGCAGTGCAAACACCCACACCGGCCCAAAATGGTTGTGCGCTCCTCAGCGGAAAGGACACTGCGAGGAGGGACAGAGCCCTAAGGGAGGTCATGCTGAGGGACCTCGGGGGGCGACGCGCCAGTGTGACCAGAGTGGTTGCGTGCCTGAGAGAGGGTGGAGAGGGTGAGTTGGAGATGCTTGGCTATAAGGAGGGTAGAGTCCTCCAGGTGGTAGTGGACGGCCTCGCAGAGGTCGAGGTCATCGCTATGGTCACCCTCAGGTGACAGAGGGGTAACAGCATTTTGCGCACCATACTCGAGCGCGCTGAAGCGGCGCGAGAAGTGACGACCCTGCTGTGCGGAACGGTGGGGATGACTGTGGAAAGGGGAATGGCGCTAGAAAGTGTCGTGAGAGGAGGAAGGAGCGTAACCAGTACGCTGAGGCTGGAAGGAGGAAGTGGGTTGAAGACGGGCCCGCATCCGCTAACGGGCCCTGGCGGCCTCGTAGGCCTGCGGGGCTGATGTGAAGTCATACCGCCATAATTCAAAGCGGTACTCAAGGGGAAGGCTGGCCAAGAAGCAATCAATAAGGGCAGCCTCGGGGAGGAACGCCACATCACAAATGAGGTGGGCGTCTTGAAAGATCTGGATGTGGCATTCCAGGCCAGCAGCGCCACCAGAGTCGGGCCAGCGTGTCCTGACGACACGCTCGAAGACGTCAGTCACCTCATGTCAGGCTCTTAAGCGATCCTCGAGGAACTTCTGAAAATCCATGAAGGTCGGGGTACGACCCTCAGGAAGGGAGTGAGTGTAGAAATCCTCCCAAACGTCGAAAGGACCGCCACGCAGGAGCGTGGAGAGGTGAGTCACCCACGTGTTGGGTGGGACGTCGATGAGCTCGAGTGTGCGGGTGGCAGACTGCAGTCACTGAGACACGTGTATCCCTGTACCTTCATACAAGGCAATGTCCGTCAAGCAGACGAGTGGTGCGCCACCGTTTTAACGGTGAGGAGATCGAGGAGGCCTGCGCTACGGATGAATAAGTCGGCGCAGGTCCTGGAGAAGGGGGCACAGTTAACTGTACGCCCGAGCTGCATGGGGGAGCGGCGGGGGCAACAGCGACAGGCTGCGAGGGAGTAGGAAGGAGGTAGGATGGGGTTGGAGGGGGTGCAGGACGGGGAAAGCGAGCCTGCATGGATGGAAGTGTAGAGGAAGAAGGGGGTGCGTCCGAAGGCGCGGCCACCTGTGATGGTAGGGGTGGTTGAAGGATAGATGGTTAATGGAAGGCCAAAAATTTGGGGTTTTTCGCCGCATCACCACAAACAATGTCCTAAAACATTTCGTAAACAAACAATGCAGGATCATAATACAAACATCGAAGAATCAAACAGGCAAAAAAAAAAAAAAAAAAAAAAAAATCTCCAAAACACTGTAAAACCCTATTCGGATTAGTGGGTTGAAGGCGTAAGAGGAGTAGGAGGAGGAGGAGTGGGGGAAGTAGACGCACGAGCGGCGCGAGGTATCCCATAAGGGGGAGAGCAATGTGACGTTGCGGTCGTGCGAAGGGGAGGGAGAAGCGGGGCACCTGGAAAAGTTGAGACCACGGCAGCGGGCTGTGGTCCCGCGGGTGCGCCCCTAGAGTGAGGGAAGGCCTGGCCCGTGATGGCCATCGTGCTGGGAGCGTGGACAGTCACCAGGATGGTCGGGTCGGGGGCAGCGGAGGAGGAAGCTCCACCGTGGTCACCACGTCGGAAGATTGGGAACCCGGACTGGGAGCCAGGAGAAGAGAGAGAGTTCGGAGAGGAAGGACAGGTAGCGTCCTGGAGTTGTTGTATGCCAGCAGCAAAAGTCGCCACATGCGCCTGTAAGGGTGCGAGGGTCGCCAATTGTGCCTGGATGGGCGCGAGGAGGGAGGTGAGGAGGGTGTGCAGATCCCCCTAGGGCTAATGGCCCTGGTCCGCCGGTGCAGGTATACAGCCTTGTGCCGAGGTCGTCACCGCATCGGCGGCACGTGACACGTCGTCGGCCATAGGGAGGTGACGGGCCGGACAAGAGGGGGCCGGGGGAGGTCCGCGTGAGTGGAGGGCGTAGGGGGGGGTCAACGGTAGAAAGCGACGGGCGATGCTAGTGAATCGAGCGCGGGCGCCGTGAGAGGGGGAGGGGTGGTTCGGGTCCAGGGTGCCCGAATGGTAAGAGGAAGTAGGGGGGTTAGGAAAACCCTAAACCCTAGAAAAACCCTAAGAAAGCCCTAACCGGAGTTTGAGTGGTTAGGGTAAGGTATAGGTGACCTAATCAAGAAAAGAAAATAGCAACCATGGAGGGGAGGGGGAAAGAAAAATAAATAAACAACGAAATTTCGAGAGAAAAATAAAAGAAAATAAAGAATAAAAATAAATAAATAAATAAAATGTGAAGAGAGAAAGAATTATTTATTTTTTTGAAATTTTCGGCAGCATTTCCTTACCCCCAATGGGGTCAAGAATGTGCCAAGAGGAAGGAGAGACTAAGATAAGCACACAAAGGTTTAAAATGCCACAAATTGTAAATTTCATAAAATAAATAAAGAAATAATAAGTAAATAAATAAATGAGGAAGTGGAGAGATTAGTAGAAGATGGTGAGTGGGGAGGGGAGGAGAGAAAGGATGGTGGAAGATGAGTGAAGAGGGAGGTAGGAGGAGAGAGGAGTGGTAAGGTTAAAAAAACTGATTAGATGGTGGAGGGGGGAGGAGAGAGAGAGAGGGATGGGGGAGTAGGTTAGTGGGGAGTAGTGATACCAAGCTCTTGGTTGGCCAAGAGCAACAAGATCACCAAGATCCACTGGATCTCGGCCTTCAAGATGCTGGCACCCTGCTGCTGCAGCAGAAATGATGTTGGAGTAATCAAGGGTTGGTTGAGATCTTGATCAACCACCCTAGTTGCCTGAGACAGAGCCCTCTCGCCAAGGGGGTCTTCACTGCTAGCAAACTGCTGGTGCAGCAGTGCAAAAAAAATGGGCAGCATCATCATCAGCAGTTGGGTGTGCTGAGACCTTGATCAGCCACCCAGATTGGCCTGTACTGCAGTGGTCTTCTGGTCTACAGCAAGCTGCCACGTGACACTGCAGATGGCCACGTGCGCAGACAGTATTTCCTACTATGCGGTGTGGTGGGTGGGGGCGGGGAACGTTCCCGCTCTGATACCAGTGTGCCGGACCCACAGGGTGAGGTGCTCTGCCTAGGATAGAGATGAAGATGGAGGATGAGGGTGGAGCAAGATGGCACAATGCAGCTCCCACGCAAACTCCAATGCACGTACTCCAAACTGTGCGAATGTAGAATGACCCAAAGTAGAGACTCTGGCTAGGGTATACCCCAGCAGACTGACTGGACTGGACTGGACTGGTTGGTACCAATAGAGGTACCGGCCTGGACTGGACTACCCCGAATACAACACAGGCATATGAGAACATGCCAAGGGGCTGGTCTCACAGGCCAACCAGAGGTCCGCTACATTTGATGACTTTTTTGCAGTCTCAGGGAACACTTAAAAATCAACGACTGCGTTGAAGGGGTGCTTGGACGAGTACTGCGTGTTGTCAGAAGCGGGGATCAACTAGCACAAATCGGTCTTCTTACTCCCTAAACGATATCACTCAGTAGTAGAATGGGGTATAAGGTGAATTGAGAAGGAAGACTCAGAAAGGTTTTTGGGCGTGCAGGTCTCCCTGATGGACTGCGCAGCTACACAGGATGATATGTTGCTTTAAAGAGCAATACACCTACCAACTACGTGGGGCAGAGCTTCACACTTATCCATTTTTGGCAGATTATTGGTTTTGAACAGCGCGTTGTTTGCCTTGCTCTGGTTTGTGGGAGTTGTGAGAAGGATTGGGGACTGCACCTGTAAGTTGATCAGGAAGAGAGTTGCAAGATTATCCGGAAACCCTTTTCGGGCGACCAGAAAGCCTTCATCTCGAAGGTGGCATGGGAGATGTTATGCTTACATAGAGAGGAAGGGGGACTAGGGATGATTGATCCACATAAGCAAAACGAGGCAATGTTGATCAAGTGGACAGTGTGGGCTTGCCTGGAAGACCCGGTCCCGGACTGAGCCCGAACGTTTGGACCCCCCCCAGAACGAAGGTGGAAGTCATTCCCGGCCCATTTTTGAAAGCCTGAGGATAAGGATAACAAACGAATCATGGTTCAAGGCTGATACACACGCTCAGAGCTTCGGCACGTCATGGATAGAGAAGGGAGTGCTCATGATCAGAGATATTTGGGACAGGTTTTTCAGAGGAGTGGGTATCAAGTGAAGATCTGAAAAAGAAATTGGGACAACTACGCGGGGTGCAAGAACGGCTAGCAGCAGTGATAGAAGTTATTTTGGATGAATGAAAGGCGACTCTGTCACCAGAAACAGTACACCCACCAGGCACATGGTACACTCAACAAGAGGAGGAAGGTTACAACTTCTGGGAGCTTCAACTAATATAAAAAGACGGGAGAAGAGTGTTCCAGAAATAGAGTCACTCAAACTCGGGTCAGCTGGCACAGCAGAGAAGGAGATCCAACCCAAACTGGGCATTGCGCTATCCCAAGTACTAGTAATGGCAAAAGATCAGGAAGGAGCAAAGCAGACAATGGTGCTGGTGGCGAACGGCAAGCCAGTGGCAAAATTGAAGTTAGACCCGAGAATGTGGGAATGGAGAGCACTAGGGAGAGGAGGGGAGAATGTTTGTCTGCTTAACTGCACTCAAAGAATAGGCTACAGGAGCCTCATTCCAGCAAAACATCCGGAGGTAGTGGCAAGGACAAGGTGGGCCCAACTATTACCCCTGGACCCGACACATACGGTAAAGCTCTCAAAAAGTGTTGGGAGCAGTTGAAATTGATTCCCTGTCAACGTCAAGTATCTACTCTATGGTTGGCATCAATGGTGGCAACTCCCACTGCAATGTGGCTCGTAGAGAAGGGAATGAAGGTGGAACTAAAGTGCTTACGGTGCGAATGGGCACTTGGACTGCCCAGCCTCTCACATAATTTCGACATGGTGGAGCGGAGCAGGTTATGCGAGAGTTGCACTAATGAAGTCTTAGCATGGACAAAGGAATGATGTCTTCTAGGCGAAATACATGAGAGTCATGACATGATAAAGTAATGGGGTTACGTTGCACAGGTCGCAAGTGCCATAGGATGTATTGTTATCTGTCAGGGGAGGAATGACAGAGTCTTCAAAGGCAAGAAGTGGACCATCAAACAAATCAGAAGAACATTAAAGCGGTTATTACGAAGAGCGATCATGGCCGATTGGAGGAGGAAGGTCGGCAAGTCCAGAAACAGGGAGCCGGATTTGAAATAGTTCAGGGAGGCATGGTGCCTGAACAAACGGATGACAAAGATTGTGGAAGATAGTTTAGAATTAGGTAAGTGGTTAATTAGATATCAGTGAGGAAGGAAACAATATCATGGACACTTGGATATGGGGATGTTGGTGGGTCACAGGAGACAGGTAGAGGGTGGACGAACGAGGAGGGAGTGTCACAGACAAGTTCCACCGCCGTAGGTGGAAAAGCGAGGTGGTGGGAATAGGGGAACAGATAAAGAGCTTGAATCTAGGAAGAGGTAGATATAAGTATTAGAAGTTCTTAGTTGGTTCTTAGGGGATCAGGCTCGAAATCGGTGTGGATAGGGATTAAAATATGAAATGTTTAAATTTCGGCTTGTGAGGTTTTGTGGGCTGTGAAGGTTTTTTTTTTTYTTTWTCTTTTTTTTTTTGCCTCAGAGCAAGGTCATCAGGACAGAGGTCTAAGTGAGACCAGAGTTGTTCCTAGTTTAATACCCTCTTGTAAAGCATAAAGTTATATTAACTTATGTTGTCAGAGTTGTTCCCCGGGTTGAATTGTGAGACTCCGACACGACATATTTAAGCAATATAAAGTGACTTGCATTTAGAAAAAAAAAAAAAAAAAAAAAAAAAAAAAAAAAAAAAAAAAAAAAAAAAAAAAAAAAAAAAAAAAAAAAAAAAAAAAAGGTCACTTGGGAGATACACTTAAATAAAAATGGAACGTCATCGGGAACGATGTCGGGGACTAAATGAGCCAAAATAAAAAGAATCGAAAATTAGGACATGTATCGGCGGGAATAGAAAATGAGACTTGAGTGTCCCAAGGGAACTGTGGACCGTACATGGAGGATGAACATGCAAAACAAGTGGCACAGTCAAGATCTTGGAAAATATTAGCCAACGCTAGTGTATTCACTAGTGGGGCCAAGGTAACAAAACTTCGGAGGCGAAGGGAGAAAGAAATGATGATGGGAAGCCTACCTTGTAGTCAGAGATTTCTCAGAGTAACAAGGCATGAGAAAATTGAGCCCCAAGTGACGCTACGTAGAAAATAGGTTGTCATGGAAAAATCGGAGCACGGGGGTTCAAAAATTGAGACTTGCGGAGACAAAATGAAGCTCTCATGCATGGGGGCTGCATTATTGTGATCCGAGAAATAACAGTCAGCTAGATGATCTAGATCAAGATCCATGGCCTAAAAAAAGAGTCTACAGTTGTTTGATACTTGTTACAGCACAAATAAGCGAAAAGAAAAGAAAAAGGACAAAAAAAAGGAGAGAGAATGAGACAAAAAGGGAGAAAAAGTGGAGAAGAATGTTTCGGTCATTTGGGATTGGCAGGTCCCTACTATGACCTCATCACTCCGAATTTAGTGGAGATCAATCCAGAGTGAAGAGTTCAACAATATTTGAATTAAAATGACAAAAATGAGAGGAAAAAAGAAAAACAAGTTGTCCGTTTTTTTTGTAGTTCATGGATGTGATATCAGATCTCACGGAGGGGGATATGGACGTTTTTTGTGGAGCCAGCTCAAACAGCCAACTCCGGAATGAGTTGGCAACCCAAAATGAAAAGAAACAAAAGAAATAAAAGGACGAAACAGTGCATTTGGGCGAAAATGGAGACCAAATGCACCTAAAATTGAAAAAAATGAGTCATGGGGCTCAAACTTGAAGCAAGGGTCACTTGGGGGTAGCTCGGATTAGTGCTGGCCTTGGATCTCAACCAGATCCAAGGTTGAAAGTGCACCGAGACATAAGAAAATGCATCGACCTACTGAAAGTGGGATGAGAGTAGAGAAAATTGAGAAAAAAACTCGTAAGGCATTTTTCTTTCAAGTGGTACCAACCACTCGGACTACATGTACTTGGTCAGAAAGAGGTTCAGGTACTCTCAGAGAGACCTAGTAATGAGAAAAAGTATTGGGGGTACCTCGGTTCACCATGGGGCACATGGAGAGGTCCATGGGCTGGCCGAAGTGTTATGCTCAACCTTCTTAAGCTGCGAAAGCAGACCGCCACACTCACATTTGCATGAGGTAAGTACATACTGCCCATATAACCCCAAGAGAGCTCTACACTTAACTGGAGTGAAAGAAGGGAAATCGTTGTCAGTTTGGAAGCGTGGAGGAGAATGTAGGATAGTGGGAGAGACTACAGAGGCTGGTGGAGGTAGTGTTAGTATAAGGAAGTGATCCGCCATAGCCCTAGACTGTGTGGATGAAAAAAAAGTTAATAGGGGTCCCCTTAGCTCTCCTAGAGGGAAGGACTCCATAGCCTTAGTAGTAGGAGTTTGCCATAGCTAGGGAGAGATTGAGGACGGAAGAAGGATGAGGGTTTGAAGAAGAACAAAGTCATAACTGGGCAACAAGTGTGCAAGGAGAAGGGAAAGCTTCATCAAGATTGACATCTCAACTTCAAGACACTAGAGAATGTGTGGAAAAAAAAAAAAAAAAAAAAACCCTTTTTCTTCTTTTTCTCCTTTGCCTTCTTTTTCACCTACTTCCCTTAACTTCTTTTTCTTCATCCTCTTCTTCCTTTATGTTTTTTCCTTCTTCTAATTTTCCTTCATTCTTTTTCACTCTTCCCTCTCTCAATCTCCTTCCTCTTTTCACCCCTCCTCTCTCTTTCTCTCCATGACTAACGTACTAACCATAGGGAAAAGTAGAGAGTAACTCCTCCATGAGAGATTATCTCCATGTTATTAATTTTTTTCATTCCAATGTATTTCATCACATTGTACTTTGAGTTTTCATGCTCGAGATAAGTTTCACTCACTCTTTCTCTACCTTTTGTCCATCGTTTCACTTCGGAGTAAATCGCAACTATAGTTCTTGCTCATTCTAGTGTTGTGGTCATCACTTGTCTATGCTTCGTCCATTTTTTCATTCCAATATATTTCACCACTTTATGCTTTGAGTTTTCATGCTTAAAAGTGAATTTCACTCACTCTTTTTCCATCTTTTGTCCATCCCTTAACTTGGGAGTAAATCGCAACTCTAGGTCTTGCTCATTCTAGTGTTATCGTCATCACTTGTTGATGCTTTGTCCATTTTCGCATTCCAATGTATTTCATCACTTTATACTTTGAATCTACATGCTTGAGAGTGAATTTTACTATTTCTTCACATTTTGTTCATCTTTTCACTTGGGAATAAATCGCAATTCTAGTTCTTGCTCATTTTAATGTTGTTGTCATCACTTTCTCATGCTTTGTTCATTTTCTCACTCCAATGTAATTCGTCACTTTGTACTTTGAGGCTCCATGCTTTAGAGAGAGTTTCACTCACTCCTTCACCTTTTGTCCATTTTTTCAATTAGGAGTAAATCGCAACTCTAGTTCTTGCTCATTCTAATGTAGTTGTCATCACTTGTTCATCCTTTGTCTATTTTCTGACCCCAATGTATTTCGTCACTTTGTACTTTGAGTCATCATGCTTGAGAGTGGGTTCCATTCACTCTTTCTTCACCTTTTGTTTATCTTCTCACTTGGGAATAAATCGGAACTCTAGTTCTTGCTCATTCAAGTGTTGTTGTCATCACTTGTTCATGCATTGTCAATTTTTTTACTCCAATGTATTTCGTCACTTTATACTTTCAGTTTTCATGCATGAGAGTGGGTTTCACTCATTCTTTCTCCATCGTTCGTTCATTTTTTCACTTGGAAGTAAATCGCAACTCTAGTTTTTGCTCATTCTAGTGTTTTTGTCTTCACTTGTTGATGCTTTTATCCATTTTTCTGCTCCAATGTATTTCGTCACTTTGTACTTTGAGTTTTCATGCATGAGAGTGAGTTTCATTCACTCTTTCTCTATTTTTTGTTCATCTTTTCACTTGGGTGTAAATCGCAACTCTTGTTCTTGCCCATTTTAGTATTATTGACATCACTTGCTTATGCTTTGTCCATTTTCTCACTCTGATGTAGTTTGTCACTTTGTACTTTGAGTTCTCATGCTTGAAACTCACTCTCTCTATGTTATATCAATCTTTTCACTTGGGAGTAAATCACAGTCTTAGTTATTGCTCGCTCTAGTGTTGTTGTCATCATGTGTTCATACTTTGTCCACTTCTTCAATACTTTGTGAATCGTCACTTTGTGTCTTTTGTGTTCAAGCATGGGAGTGAGTTTCACTCACTCTCCCTTTATGATTTGTCTATCATTTCACTTTGGAGTAAATTGCAACTTCAATCTTTGCTCATTCTGTTGATATAGTCATCATGTACTAACAATTTTGTCTATTTTTTCAATCCATTGTGAATCACCACTTCATTCTTGGTTGCACTAATCGTATGGGAGACATGTGCATCCTGTCATTTTCTCCACTAAACATTGTCTCACCTTTCTAATGAATGCCCCCTCAGCCACGCATATATGATAAACGTTGTGTGATTGTAGTAGTCCGCCCTCATGTGCTCTATTTGAATGTCACTCTAACCTCCCAGTGCTTTGTTTGAACACCGCTTCACCCCCGGTGCTCTACTTGAATGCGAAAAAAAGACGAAGTAGATAGAGGATTGTAGTTGTTGCTGTTGCTACTGATGTACGGTCGAGCTCTTGACTGTTGTTGCTGTTGAGAAACCGTTGTCCAACCCCCGGGAAAAAGGTCGGTTCAAAATTACCAACGGGTCGACGCGGCTTGGGAGCGTCGGAAACCAAATCTGCCAAAACGAGCGATATAGGGGTTGAGACTGAACGGGCCCCATATCCTAAACATAGATAGATTGTTTGCGAAACCCCCAGATCATTTGAGTCCATTTTTCGAAAAAAAACGAAAAATGCACTTCCTCCAATAGTTTAGAGTCTCGGGCGATGCCCAAAAGAGGTGAGTAGGGGGCAAACGGTGACGGAATCAGACTCAATTTTAGGAGGGTCGTCGGTAGGATGTAAACAAAAGGCATGTTACGTTACAAGGCCATCTAACGTTGTTTAGGACACCAAACGCAAATTTGAGTTTTCTGACCCTCCCTCCCCTAGCAAAATTGGCAAAAACGAAAAAATTGCAAATCTGAGTCTGAGTTTTTTTGCAAGTCTGAGTTTTTTTGCAAGTCTGAGTTTTTTTGCAAGTCTGAGTTTTGCAAAATCAAAGTGTCTGTTGCAAGTATGAGTTTTCGGATGATTCAGACGTGGGGACAACGGAAGAAGGAATGGTTCGGAAACTAAGGAAGTGTCTTCACACCTTCTTCCACCTCCACCTCCTTCACCCATCCACCATGGCCAAGTATCTTCGCACCTTCTTCCTCCACCACCTCCTTTACTAATCCACCAGAGCCAAGCACCTTCACATTTTTTTCCTTCACCACCTTCTTCACCCATCCACCATAGTCAAACACCTTCATACCTTATTCCTCCTCCATCTCCTTCAACCATCCACCATAGCTAAGTACCTTCACCCCTTCTACCACCTTCACCTCCTTCATCCATCAACCATAGCCAAGCACCTCTACACCTTCTTCTTTCACCACCTCCTTCAACCATTTGCCATAGTCAACCACCTTTACACCTTCTTCCTCAACCACCTCCTTCACCCAACCACCATAGCCAAGTACCTTCACACCTTTTTCCACCTCCACCTCCTTCACCCACTCACCATAGAAAAGTACCTTCACACCTTTTTCCTCCATCTCTTTTTCCATCCACAATAGCCAAGTGCCTTCATACCTTCTTCCATCTCCACCTCCTTCACATGTCGACCATAGTCAGAAACCTCCACACCTTCCTTCACCACCCCCTTCACCTATCCACCATAGTCAAGCACCTTCAGACCTTCTTCCTCCTCCACCTCCTTCATTCATCCACCATAGCCAAGTGCCTTCACACCTTCTTCCACCTCCACCTCCACCAATCCACCATAGTCAAGCACCTTCACACCTTCTTCTTCCACCAACTCCTTCACCCATCCACCATAGTCAAGCACCTTCACACCTTCTTCCTCCACCACCTCCTTCACACATCCACCATAGCCAAATACCTTCACACCTCTTTTACCTACACCTCCTTCACCCATCCACCATAGCCAAGTACCTTCACACCTTCTTTCTCCACTACCTTCTTCACCTATCCACCATAATCAAGCACCTCTGCACGTTCTTCCTCCACCACCTCCTTCACCCATCCACCATAGTTACGCGCATTTACACCTTCTTCCTCCTCCACGTCCTTCACCCATTCACCATAGTCAAGCACCTTCACAACTTCTTCTTCCTCCACCTCCTTCACCCATCCACCATAGTCAAATACCTTCGCACCTTCTTCCTCAACCACCTCCTTCACCCATTACCATAGCCAAGCACCTCCACACCTTCTTCCTCTACCACCTCATTCACCCATCCACCATAGTCAAGCACCTTCACTCCTTCATCTAGCCAGACACCTCCACACCTTCTTCTTCCTCCACCTCCTTCACCAATCCACTATAGTCAAGCACCTTCACACCTTCTTCCTCCTCCACCTCCTTCACCCATCCACTATAGCCAAGTACCTTTACACCTTCTTCCACCTCCACTTCGTTCACCCATCAACCATAGCTAAGTACTTTCACACCTTCTTCCACCTCCACCTTCTTCACCCATCCACCATAGCTAAGTACCTTCACACCTTCTTCCTCCACCACCTCCTTCACCATTTACCATAGCCAAGCACCTCCGCACCTTCTTCCTCCACCACCTCCTGCACCCATCCACCATAGCCAAGCAAGCACCTCCACACCTTCTTCCTTCACCACCTCCTTCACCCATTCACCATAGCCAAACTCCTTCACACCTTCTTCCTCTACCACCTCCTTCACCTATTCACCATAGCCAAGCACCTCCACAACTTCTTCCTCCACCATCTCCTTCACCCATCCACTATAGCCAAACCCCTTCACAACTTCTTCTTCCTCCACCTCCTTCATCCATCCACCATAGCCAAGTACCCCAACGCCTTCTTCCTCTTTCACCTCCTTCACCCATCCGCGATAGTCAAATATCTTTGCACCTTCTTCCACCTTCGCCTCCTTCCGAGTCACCCATCCACCATAGCCGTGTATCTTCACATCTTCTTCTACCTCAACCTCCTTTGCCCATCCACCATAGCCAAGTACCTTACACCTCCTTCCTTCACCATCTCCTTCACCCATCAACCGTAGCCAAGCACCTTCACACTGTTCTTCTACCTCCACCTCCACCTCGTTCAGCAACCAATGTCATGATCAAAGGTACATAGGGTAGCAAATCGTGAAAATGAGTCATAGATAGGACGGTAGGTCAGGTAGAGGGTAAGCTTGGATTCGGCTTACGGAGTCTCTCTCTCTCTCTCTCTCTCTCTCTCTCTCTCTCTCTCTCTCTCTCTCTCTCTCTCTCTCTCTCTCTCTCTCTCTCTCTCCAACCTCTCTCATCCTCCTCTCTCATAACCCCAAGGTCAATCATTACCCTCTCTTCCCTTTCCTCTTGGCATGCAACTAACCCTTCCCCACTCATTTCTTACATTGCTAGGGGACAAACGGTGAAAGAATTTTGGTCTCACTTGGTGGAAGGAGAGGGGATGGGAAGGGTTGTCGGTCTCTTGGGCCACTAAGAAAAAAAAAAAGAAGGTGTTTAATGTTTGAAAAGGATGTGAGTGCAAAGTGCTTGAGGGTTTGAAGGTTGACAAATCCAAGAGGGACTAGAGAGGATTGTTGAGTAAAAGCAAGGTTTGTTGACATGTCCGGAACCCCGAATGCATAACTAAGAAAAGAGGATGACTTGGACAATGGAAGGAAACGAGAAGGAAGGAACCTAAGACCAACCCAAATTAAGCATGACGGAGGGACTACGTGTTGACCCCAAATGGGGATTGTACCTACCCGCATTGTGTTGAGTGTGCAGGTGAGTAACCTTTAAGGTGCCTTGAACCGAACCGCGCCCGGATGAGCCGGGCAACAAAAGGAAAGAGGGATAGAAGCTAAGCGGGTTGTGAACGTAACCTTTGCCTATGAATGAGTCTGTTTGTGCATGCGACTCCAAATGTGAATGAAAAAATATGGTTTGTAAGGTTAGGATCCGCAAAAGTGTCGGACGACCATGATGATCGTCATATCATATGAGTATGTGGGCGGAACCTTGAAAATACTAAGGGGTGGAACAAAGCATGATGCATGATATGTGAGACAACGAAGGCTAGTGCGTAGACCGACCAAGAGGATAGAGAGAGTCTCCTACCTCGGTGAAGCCGTATGAGCATTGCGTTAATGAATGGATATGTGGCCCAAGAATGACGCTCAACCTGCAAATAATAGAAGAGAAATTCTCAAAGGACCCCTTGACTGCTTGCTTGCGAACATAATAAAAATATCGAGGAAATAACGCCTGCGAGAAAGCGAAGTTACATCCCCAATGTCAAAGTCCCTCGCTCAATGGTCCAACCCCATCCATCTCAAAGGACTAGGTGGGGGTGACCCTGTGACGAATGACCCGTCGCCCTGAGCATGAGTGTGAATAGAACCGAGCTAACTGGGACCCGTAGATGGGTCGACTCATGCTCAAAAATCGAATAGGGTGGGGTCCTACAACGAGATGATAATATATGTCACCGTCAGGCACAAGTTTATGAAGAAGGGGGAGAGACAGAAGTGGGTGTCCAACCGCATGAAAGAGAAAGGGATGATGAGGTTCATCGAGGATTGCAGGAAAAAATGGTTTAACCTGGGACAGAAGTTGAAAGTGCTTGTGGACAAGGTGCGGCGTTCAGACCATCAAACCGTTTTTTTTGGCCGGACGTTTTTTCCATCATTTTTCTTGTGGGGTCAAACTCTTAGACATGACCGAAGAGTAAAGAGAGGGGGAAGGTCTTTACACCATATTCGGTCGACATCTTTGGCAGATGATAGAGTGAGTGTTGAAAAAACCATCTGGGACGTGTGAAGAAGGCATGAAATCCGACATCATGTGTGGAGCTGAAGCAGAAGGAAAGGGGGGAGGTTCGGGTGAGCAAGGAGGGTCGGACAAAGGAGGGTCCAACACGCTGTCTAGCGCATCGGTCCAGCATGGCACAAAACGGGGCGGGACCCTCCTGGCCGCGTCACGCAGGAGTTGGTCTGATCCTCGTCGCGAATACATATGGAGCTTCCGCAAGTCGCTCCGGCCGAGTGCGCCAGTTATACCTCTCGCGAGCCCTAACGACAGGATAGGGCCTACGCGAGGCACGACTTACCTCCACCTTACGGGAATTGTCACCTTCCTTCGGTGGGCGTATCCCCGCCGAGCTACCAGTCTAGAGTACGAAAGCTAATCAGCTGCAATCGCAGAGGTGGACCAGGCAAGGGCGTTTCTCGTTCGCTGCATCATAGCGGGTACGCGCGGTTTTACGCCTCTATCGGACCTGCACGCGAATCGACGCCTTGGGAGGCTGACGTCCCAAGCGTGACTCGTCGTCGGTCGACTAAGATGCATCCCACACACCACGCGTACACCACTCAAAAGACATAAGAATTAAAACACGCACGCACACCCACATATACAGAACGACACAGAACAAACAACACGACAACACTCCTAGTCCCTTAGTAGTCATTCCATAACTCTCCAATACGGAAATCGGATAGGCGTCGCGCGCGAGACTTAGTATAAAAAACACGCGGACACAGGGCTAACTCATATCGACTCGCAATGCAAGCATACACAAGCAGTCGCAATGATGGCGTACCATGTAGTACCCATACTCATAAGGTCCTTGTTAATCTCGAGGGTCGCATTCGACACTCAAGTGTCGGCTGACACACACCTTGAGGGATTGATCTCTCGACGTTGGACAACCGCCAAGTGCGGTTGAGAACCACACCCTCTTCTGCACCCTGCGGAGAGTGGGTGGTACACAGGTTCATACCTGTGATGGCAATCATCTCTTATCACCCTGGAGACCAGCCCCATCATCTAAGGCCTGAAGAGAAATCAATGGGTTTGACCTTGACGGTTGGCACGGACTACAACGTCCAACTATAAAACTTTAAAAAGCAAAGGATACCAAGGGATCCCCCTTTTCTCTCAAGAACGTAATCGGTTTAACCCTTACGCGCGGTCACAGTAGGTCGCTCGAAGCACTCAAGATATATTTATTTACACATGTAAGAGGGTTATAAATATGAGATGATCTCTTCTCACAATCACAGTAGGACTCCTCTCAGCCATATATATGTATATGATCGCAGGCAGTCAAATCCAAAATCCGAACCACCAAACATACATGCAATCACATCAAGAAATCAACCAAAAGTTCACGCACTACACGGGGTCAACTTCAACCAATCTCTGCACTCACACCCCTCGCTTTAGCCATACAAGCCTCACTCTTGTGCAACTCCTCAAAATAAAATACTCAGTACTTTCGTTAAATGGTCATTCAAATGAAGTCTGGGCGAAAACACAACAAAACAATTCAAATCACAAGGCTAAAGTCTTTAGGTTGAGTGGCAAGAGTGGATTGGAGTTGAGTCGTAAACCGACAAATCGGCAACCGACCTGTTATCAGTGATAACAGAAGATGATCCTCTTGGGATTACGCTGAATCTAGTCAAAATCCTGAATCGAGTGTCCAAAGAAGGTCTGTATCATAAAACAGGTCAATGCCCAAGCTAAATCATTAGTGCATGGGGAGTGAATCTCCCTGGCACATTCTCACCTAAGGTCCTCCTACAAGCTAAGCCTAGGCCTACCTCTAAGCCAGTATCCAACGCAATATAGACCTATGGCAGTATCTCCCCTATTCAGGGTGGATTACCAGAATTGTCATCTATCAAAATATAGTTTAACTCCATTAAACTAAGAAAAATCTGACTCTTTTAAACTAAGAAAATTTTGGTAGCGCTTCCAGTAGGAAAAGTGTCTTCTCAAAATTTATATTAGCTCAGATATGAAAACAAAATTAATCTCTAATTCTGGAAAGTCAAATTTTGTCTAACTCCCTAAATTAGTAAAAATTTGGATAGCACTCCCTTTAGAAAAGAAGACTTTCCAGATTTTCACTAAGTCAGATATGAACTAAGAGCAAACCTGAGTTCAACTAAGACAAAATTTAACTAGATTTATAAAAAATTCGGCAGCACTCTCTTTAGAAAAGTGTTAATCCAAGCAAAACTAAGTTCAGAATCTAAAGTGACTGTGACTTGTCAAGGTCCAATTTTGTCTAACTCCCTGAATTTGCAAAAATTTGGACAGCACTCCCTTTAGAAAATGAGGTTTTTCATATTTTTACTAAGTCATATACAAAAGGTCAGACAAACTAAACTTTGAAAAGATAAATTTTGACTAACTCCTTGGTTTTGTAAAAATTTCGGCAGCGCTTCCCGTAGAGAAAGTAGCTTACCAAAATTTATACAACACCAAATATAATAAATGATCCCACAAAATGCAGAAACCGACCTACGTAAAATAAATTTTGCTAAGAAAATGTAGGAATTGAAACTAACTTTTATAGCTCTAGCACGTGGAGAGCGGCTAAAGCAACTACCTACCAAACTTGAACACTTAGACTAAATAGTGATCTCACTCAGCCACATGCAAGGCCAAACCACAAAGGTAAGTACTCTCAACAGCCCAAAGTCAGCCTTGTTAAACAATAGTTCATGATTTTTCAATGATTTATCCCTTTGTACCCAGCTTACATAAGGCATAAAACTAGACCACTCAAACTTATGGAACATGTTTAGCTCAACCACTGAATATACACAAACAAAGAGCACAACAACTTTTATCTTCTTTGGCCATATGACTAGGCCACCCTAGTCGCCCTGAACTGTTTAAGTATCCCAATTTTATATAATTATCTGCACTTAGTCTTTTGAGGTAGCATATAACTGAACCGATCATTTTTAACTCAAGATTCAATTTGCCCCTTCGTATCACAAATTTATTCTTAGTTATAACCTTTCAGTTTCAGCATGTACATGGCGTTGGACCAAGACCACCCAAACTTATGGAACATGTCTGGTCCTCTGCGAAATCATTTTTCTTACCCAAAGCAGGAAAAGGCCGAACCACCCAAACTTATGGAACATGCTCAGACCTCCTCGTTCAGAACCAAAAGAAACTGAAAGGAACCCAAAGTAAACAAGGCGACCAAGTCACCCAAACTTATGGAACATGCTTGGTCCTTGAAAAACCAATCACAATTAGCCCTCGCAAGTCAGAGCAACCAGACCACCCAAACTAATGGGAACTTGTCTAGTCGTCAGGCAATCAAGAATAAACATAGCACTGGACCCTCCAATCTTATGGACATTGTCCTAACCTTTGATTGACCCAGTCAGACACAAGCAATACTATCATTCCTCCCATCCTTCCCCCATATGCAATCCCACAATCTGCTTTCAGTCAGACAACAAAATTGAAACTGACATTACGCATACCTTCCTTTATTTAGGTATGAATCTTGTCCTGAAAGTCAAACCAAAAATCAAAGTAATTATGCACACAATATATGCAGTGAAAACATAGTCAGGAATACAAATAGTGGGTTATAACTGGGTTTATAGAGGAAAAACGAAATATTTACCTCTCAGTTCCCTGCCTCCAAAACTTCTCCTGAGTTTCAGCAGAGCTCCCGCAATCGGTGGGCTGAGTCCCCACAAAGTCTTGTTGTGGTCCTACGGGTTGCAATCCTGTCTGTCGAGCGCATCGGCTCCCCCTTTTTTCGCAAAGCGCAGGAACCCTCCCGACTATGTCACGTAGGAGTTCAAACAAAAATATAACCAAGAGACAACTTATGACAATGCATAAATAGTCTTGCGAATCGTCGGGACGAACGAGGTTGCATTGCCCCTTCGCCGGTCTAACCGGGTGCGCCAGCTATACATCTCACGGTCCCTTACGACAGGATAGGTTCTCGCAGGGCACATCTTACCTTCCCTAACGGGTTGTCACCACCCTCAGGGGCGTATCCCTACCGAGCTACTGCCCCACGTGCGAAAGCTTTTACATGCAATTGCAGAGGTAGGTCAGTCGAGGAAGTTTGCTCGCTCGCTGGAGTATAGGTACGCTTGGTTAACGCCAAGTGAACCCGAACGTTGTCCGTTTCCTGGGGCGTTGATCTCCTCGATACAAACGAAGGTCGGTCGACTAGGACGGTCTCAACCAAACGTGAAACCCACAACATAATCCTAGTCCCTTTATAATTCTATGACCACAAAATAAATAAATAAAATCAATACACTTTACATCCAATCACACAAGATTGAATTTTGACTTGATGAGATGATCTGCCAAGGTTATTCTTCCCGGCCTATATGACTAACGATACTATTATTCCACCACTTCCAAGGCGGAGACCCGATACTGACGAAGGATTAGGAAGGACAACCTAACCTTCAACTTACGGCTGAGTCTGTCGACAACTATTAAACCCTTGTCAGGAACTGCAAGTAAATTCCACTGCTACCATGCAGATCAACAAGTGATCTGGCTCCTGGTCGAAGTTTGAACTCTCGGTTCGACCGCATCTCTGTACCATATGCAACTTGCTTGGAGGAGCAGATCAAAATTTTGTTGGTCACTTTTTCCTCCTGAGCAATAATTACTCTTTCTGTTCCACGAATGATGAAGTATCCACTTACATCATTAGGTCATGCAAAACAGAACCGCAGTCGATATCACTGCGCAAAGAGAACCATCACCTTCATTACCTACTTCTTCTTGTGGGTTGGAGTTTCTTCTGTCCCCAACACGCACCTATCCCTCTAGGGAGTGGTCTTGTGGATACTCATTCCCCTTGCCCTCGCCCGAAGACTCGGATCTCAGAGGTTGGGCCGTCACCACCGAGTCGGCAGAGTATCACCCCCGACGAATCGGGTTCACTCCAAGTCGATAACAGGGTCGGCTCCGAAAGCATACGAACCCCCGCCTTGGATACTTCCTAGAGAGAAAGATTGTGCTCGCCATGAGTAGGTTTCTTTTATTTTCATTATTAACAAGTTTTTGGTAACTTAGATGAAAAAGAAAAAGATAGACAACGAGAATCATTTGGACAGGTATAGGTAGATAAGGTCGATCGGGATAGAAGGTCAATCATGGGGAGAAAGTTAAATCCGTTTGACCTTATCTGCTTTATTTCAATTGAACTCATTTTGTGGTCCACACATAATTGAAGTTCTTCAAAACACTGAATCCTTTTTGACGGGCAGGCAGGTGAGAAGTAACGAAAAGACAATCCTTTTCCCTTTTTTCCAACAGGCACAATCAATCTCCTTTGCAAGCATCCTTCTACCTACTGCACAAAACGCAAAGGAAACAAGTGCAAAAGAACCAATACAAATTCATACTCAAGTCAGACCCTTCCATTCACATGCATGATTTGCACAACTTTCCTTTACCTTTTCTTTTGAACATTCAAAACGAATAGGGTCAAGCAAAGTGCGGGTTCACACAGGTGTGAAAAGAAGTCTGAGTCACTCAACTAACCTCGAGTGAAGTTTGGTCCGGCCGACTCAAGAAGATCGTATAGAATCACGCCGCTTGACGAGAAGGTCGTCGCAACAAGTCGTCAGCAAAGTGATCCACACCACTCCCTAAAACGTTCGCTTGCCGCGACACCCTCTCAACACACAATCACCTCAACAACTTGACAGCGTCTCAATGTTGCCGTCACTCGCCTCCAATATCACTGTCACTGCGGCGCCACGCTCAAGCCACTTTAAAACGTACTACCGTTTTAGCAGCACCTTCACTGCGCCAATGCCCAACCATCGTTTTCAGTAGTCCATGCAAAATACCACCGCCACTGTCGTAAAACCCCTGCCAGTGATTCCGCACCACCGCCAAAAAAAATCAGCACTGTCGCCGTAAAATTTTGGCAGCGCTTCTGCACCACCGCCAAGAAAACCAGCGCCGTTGCCACGGAAATCCAGCAGCGCTTCCGCGTCGCTGCCAAATCTCAGTGCCGCTGCCGCAAAAAAATCGGCAACGCTTCCGCGTCACCGCCAAAAGCGTCGCCGTTGTCGTGCAAAGTGAACAGCATCACCTCAAAGTTACTCCAAAAATGGTTGTCGACGCTGCGCAACACGGGCAGAGTCTCCCCTGCACCACTTGCCGATGACTATTGTCGCCGTGCAAAACGAGCGGAGTCTCCCCTGCACTGCTTGCCGAGGACCCTGCCGCTGCCATGCAAAATGGGCAGAGTCTCCCCTGCACCACTTGTCGAGTACCTGCTGCGAACAGCAGCACCTCCCGCTGGCACCACGTGGCCCGATGGTTATGGCAGCCTCTCCTTTCCTCTCTCACTGCAGACCTCCACTCCACTCTTTCTCTTACTCGCTGGCCCTCAACACTCTGGAAGCATAATGCTGCTCTCCACTCCACACTCAATCAGAATGTGGGCAGCACCTCAACTGAGTGAGGATGCTGCTGGTCAACCCTACTTTTATAGCTGGGCTGGAGTGGTGGGCAGCCATTTGAGACTCAACCAAAAAACGGGGTTGAGCCTGACCCTCGATCTGAACTTCGATCGAGGGTTGGGAACCTTGATGTTCCCCTAGGGGAACCAAGTTCCAAGTGCTATGCATGCACATGGCTGCCTTTCCAAGCCAAACGTGGTAGCAAATGGCTGAATTCAGCCATCTGCAGCAGCCTGTTCAAAAATGAACAGCTGCAGTCCCATCAGCCCCTAGAAACTTTTAGGGGCTGCACCTGTTCCACGGCCTCACAGAGTCAGACAAGAGTCAGGTTCAACAAGGACTTCTACCCCCCCCTTGCTCAACGCGCCTGTACCCGGACGCAATTGTCGCCAGGTACAGGCGACGATCTGCAGTCCGTTTTTCAAGCAAACAGGCGCAAATCTTTGCTTTTGACAAAAAGGGGCACCAAAAGTCACCTCACTCTCTCTCTCTCTCTCTCTCTCTCTCTCTCTCTCTCTCTCTCTTTGTACTAACCCCGAACGTAGTCGCCCATGGGCGGCGGGTTCATTCACTTTTGCTCATCCACGGATGAGCAGTTGGGGCTCAGCCCCCTGATGAGTCGGCGTGAGACCGACGAAAACGGTCTGGCACATCATGGGGGCTGCTGCACTACTCTTCGACATGCATAAAGGACAAAAATCATGTCGTGCATCTTTCCATATTCTAGCGGAAGATTCACTCTCGTTTTGCACATTTCGAGAGTAGTGCCGCGAGACCCCATGCCCTCCTTTTTTTTTTTTTTCCTTTTTGTCCCGTTCGTTTCAAACGAACGGGCGTCCATTCCCTGCGCAAGGGCCACGCCACCTTCCCTGTATCGTTCCAGTTCCAACGGGTGCCCCATTGAGCGAACAGGTGCGCGTTCGTTTTCACGAGGCACCAAAAGTAAAAAAAACTAAATAAAATTTAAAAAGGAACAAATCTAAAACAAAATTCGGAAAGAAAAAAAAGAAAAAGAAAAAAATACTTACCTACTATCGAAAAGGTCGCCCGTTCTTACGGGCATCTACATAGTTTGTGGGTACACTAAGTCCCCGTTACTTCTTACAGCGCCACATGGCGCTTTAGTTTTAGTTTTTTTATTTTTTTTTATTTTTTTTTTTCCCAACGGCTAATTCTCGTCGTGTCGTTTCGCCCTAGTGGCAAAATGAGCAAAATAGAAGACGAAAAAAAAGAAGAAAAAAAAGAAAAAAAGAAAGACACGTGACTTACCTCGTAATGATGCCCCGATGTCCTTGCTAAAGCCCGTATCTGGCACTTAGGCATTTAGATACGTGACAGGTAAGTTTTCTCTTTTTTTTTCCCTTTTTTTTACCCCCCAAGAAAGTAAAACAATTTTGGTTCCCCCCTCGATTCATGCGTGTCATCCTTGAGCAGGGGTCATGCTACCCACACGGCCGATTTTGGTCGCGTGATCTGGTGGATCGCGTGGTCGAAATTGACCGTGTCGCCTGGGCCGCTCCTAGCTCCTTCTCACATCACGAAAGGAGTAGCCCTTATATATGAAGGGCTTCCGGTGCCCAGCAGGCCCCCTTCCAGGGCCTAGCAGGTTGTGCCTGCTAAGCCTGCTTGCTACCGTGGCTGGCAGGCGGGGTCGGCAACGGACAGCCTTAGCAGCTGCCCTACCCAGCCGGCCCCAACGCCTTCGCCCCCGGTCCTTAGCGCAAAGCCCCGCGGACCCTAAAACTTCCTATTCCTGCGCACCGCAGACCTATACCCAACGCGGGGGCTCTTTTTAGCCTACTTAGGCCCTGAATCGCGCAACTGTAGAATAGGTCTAGCTTTAGCATTTCCATGTCCGCACATTCCTGTGGCTTCCACAAAAGCGAAGCACTGCCGCTTACTGCCATTACTCTTAGATGCCGCAGGCGTCTTGACTAAAGTTCAAAAACTTTCAATTTTTTAGTCATAGGTCATGTCTGAATAAACTTTTGGCAGATAACTCATCTCATCAAGCTATGAAGCCCGAATAACCATTTACTAAGTCGGACATCGTCCGAAATTTAAAAACACCGGGCAGATACCCTTGTCAGGGTTTTTGCCCCGACACCGCCTGCCGCCTTCCTCTCATAAGTGGACCAGACTAATAGTTAGAAGGGCAGAAGATAAGGGGTTTCAGACTTTCGAGATACAGGAGGGGGGCAAACTCAACTCTGAGGAGAAGGCCTTGTTACCTTCCAGTGTCTGAGGGCCCCACAATGGCGACCAAAATGCACAGCAGTTTACTCAATCCAACGCACCCCTCCGCACTCACTTACTTGACCGTCGTATGCTGCATCCGCTCGCTCTTTGCTGCTGAGTTACATGGCTGCCTTGCTCCCGGCAACTATGTGCAGGCCAGCCTTGCTCTGCTCCCCTTCCCCCCCTAGCTAATGTGCCTGCACCCACGAGCTGTCTCCACTGCTTCTTTGTTCCAACGAAATGAGCCCGATCCCAGCTGGCAGTCATGCATGCAGTCTCTCTTCCTGCCTCCCACTACTCTTATTGACTAAGTGGCAGTGCCTCATTCCGTAAGCCGGTCTTCAACCTGCAGTTCGTCCCAGCTACTTCGTCCGACAGGGATGGCTGTGGCTGCGAGGAATCGGTAATGAGCCATATCACACTTGATAGTACGTACGCCGCAGACTCTCCTCCTTCACTTGCAACTCCCGCTTTCTCTCATGCCACGCTCAACAGGAAGAGCAACGCGCCGGCCAACAAGTAAGTTCATCACTGCTACCTTACAAACCTAGTGTGCAAATGCCGTGAATCACCCGCTGAGATACGGATCAAACACATCTGCCTTCTTAGCACTCTTCCCTTTCACGCCGTATTGTCGACTTCGAGCTTCCCAACTTCAAACCCCGTCTCCGTCACTCGGTCTGCAACTCGATTTCAGGTAAGTGTCCGCTTCCTACCAAGTACGTGAAAAGGGAATGAACCTTCTGCTAAAACCCAGGTAGGTTCATCCTTCCCGTCGTGCTCGTTGCTTCCACCGAGGGAGGCTTTTTTTGCCGACCCGTCGAGCAACACACTTACGAATAGGTAAGTCCCCAAGCTCGACTCGTCTCACGTTACTTTCCCCCGTCCAAAATTGGGATAAATCTTCCGGTAAAATACGGTAAGGTTCATTGCCCTTCCTCGGAAATACCTCCCTGCCCCATACTATTCTCTTACTAACTCTAACTCTGATCAACTAATCCCAAAACTGACCTCACCATCGGAGTCGCCTTGTCCAAAAACCCCGGAATTGAGACCTCCCTCGTCTAAATCCGATAAAAGACGAGGGGGATAAGTGTTTCCTTGCTCTCCCTTTTTTTTTCTCCCGCCATCTCCGCTCAGCCCTCTTCTTTATTAACTCCTATACAACTGCCCTTTTCCCAAAACTGACGTCAAAAACGGATTCGGCTGATACCAAAACCCCTACGTAGCCTTCTCCCTCCTTCGAATTTGCTCAAAAGTGAGCAAGATATATCCGTTCCCTTCTTCTCCCTATCTTTGTATTCCATAACCCAGCGCACTGACTTTCCTTTCCATCTCCTACTTTACAAGCTTAGGGTGATAACTAAGTACAAATTCAGGAATTTCAGGGGCGCCTCAATCTAAAATGTTGGAATAACTTCTTCCCCCTCCTGATTTCATCGATGATCGAACGAATCATGCACTTTCAATCTCCTCTTTCCTTGCTCGTGCTTCCTTCATCATCGCCTTCCTCGAATGTACCCGGCGTCACACTTCGCCTGGGTTCATTCGCCCCTTCCTTTTTTCTTCTTTGGCTGCCACCCATTGCCAGTCTCCTCGCTGTCTGTCTTCGCCTGCTCGGTCCACAGGCCAGCCTTCCCCCCTGTCGTCCTCCTCTCTCCGCTTAACTCCGACCTACTGTGCTTGGTAGTCGGGGATCTCTCAGTGCCACACTGCGCGCTTCCCCGTACGCCCCAAGCACAGTGCTGCGCCCCACTGCTCGTCTTGACGTCCACCCAGTGTCCGTCAGAGACCGGTGTTCCGGTGCGCTCAACCGGTCTGGCAACCTCTGTGGGGTGCTACTAGCGGGGCCAACTATGAATCAACTTAGTTAGTCTTCCGCCCTATGCACCCAAGTCCAACAGACAGGCTGCATAGTAGTGTCACTGCAGCCTTCGCCGTGGTACCCCCGTTGAGTGGCATTGAGCAGAGACTGTTGACGTTCATAAGGGGAGGGGACCAAAGGAGAGGCACAGTGACCGGCCCATCGGAGAAGTGTGACCCTGATGCTACCGGCTGGCACCTGACCCGTATCGCCCACCTGCTGTTGGGTGCAGATCCGACATGTTCCCTCGTTGGAGGCTTGGACACGAGTGTTGCTGCTACGGGGTAACTTCGGCGAAGTCATGAAAACATCTTGTAGTCGCACTTCAGGTCATCCTGCGAATTCAACACACCCGCATGCGACCTCACCGGGCCCGAAGCGTAGGTCATATACATTCAGCATTACCAGCCATTTTTCCTCCAGTGCAATTATTAGTTCAAGCCCTGACTGCTCTGTAGTTTTCAGCAACTGTGTGGTAGAAGACTTTCGCCAACATCCTAAACATGCGGGCCCGTCAAACGAGGCGCACACTCAAGGTCCTCGACTGTCGTGGAGGCCATTGAATCTGGCGTCGCGTCTAAGTCTACGACACGCCGGAATATATAAAAGAAATAATAGAAATACAACGCTAACAATTAAATATTTTAGAAAATGTAACCAGTGATCGGAAACCGCCGACGGCAAAACCGAGGGGATAGCCCCGCCGGACCCTCAATCCCTTAGGCCCCTTTCACACTACTCTGATCCCCTGCATCGCCGCAACCCGATCTCGATCCCTGAATCTCTCTAATGAAAGTCCAATGCTATAACTAAATAATGTTAGGCCCAAGTTTGAGTCTAACTTTGACGAACACCAAAATAAAACGATATTGCGTGACACGCGACCTACTGCAAACACTTCAGAGCCACCTTGTCGTCGATGTCGTTCTTCGCACGTACGCGCAAATCACAGGTAAACCCATCAATCTTTGAGACAATTTTTTTTCAATCCAATATATATATATGTATGGTCGGCGATCACGCCGACTCTTCAATCATCAACAATTAAGAGATTACGCGCGCCTAAAATCCACGCGCCCACACACTCTCTATTTTAGTCAACCGTCCAGCCAACGCAAACCACATATGCAGTCGCGCCTCGCGAGGAATACCTAAACTTTAAACCAAACCTATTTTCTGTTGCCTGCAAAAATCCAGGGCGGATACCCTTGTAAGGTTATTTGCACTGACAGCTTACCGGACCATATTAAGTGACGTCCCTGTCGCTTCACAAAATCAGAAAGCTATAAATCCATCCAGAATTTCAAATGTTGACGAGAAAGGAACCAATCCGATCAGCTGACAGACTCAGGTTCGAGGCCTCCAACAATCCAAGCCCTTACAACTATATGCTACCAGGGTTCTAACTTGGGTCTCCATTGTCCTGACACTAGGAAGCAGGTGTACTGGACATACGTACTACAGCATAAGTTTCAGCGGCCCTCTCAACTGTCCTCTCCCCTTCGTCATAGACAAACGTCGGCTTCTCGTTATGTATCCCTAGTCTCTACCCTGTAAGCAGGGCCATAACCAGGGACGCGGGCCCTAACCGAGACCTTCGAAGACACTTTTGCCTCCCTCCAACAATTCTTACAATCAAACATATATATATATATATATACATAAATCTTATCCTGGACTTTTCCTGCAGTCTAGTACAGGAAGGTCAGGTCTCCATCTTGGCCCACCATAGTTTGGGTGATCATGCCAAATCTACGGCCCACCTCATTGTAATTTTAGCGGTAGTGCCCTCGCAGGTTGCGCCACGATAGGTTTTCTCATGATAAGCATTCAATCAGGACTCAAAAAAACTCGGCTCTTATCTCATGCCGTCCGTAGGCATAAAACCCTCATAGGTGGCCACACCCTTTTAAGTCTTTACTCCCTTGGCAAGACATAGGCCCGTTGCCATGTTGCGCCTGTCAGCAGCCAATGTTAGGGGTTGCGCCCTAGCAATACTAAACTTTACCGTTAGCTTGGTATTCCTCATAAATGTCATAAGATTAACACAAGTGGCTGGACGGTGTGTCGCAACAATACAGGCCTACTGTGGGACAAGGTTTGTCACACGTAAAAGGTATTTATCAGTCCTCTGTGGGACAACACAGAGAAACATGACAACCTCTTCACTTTCACAAAACAGAATCACCGCCAGATTCACAAGGTCGTGACCTCCCAACTTGATCAGAGCAAGAAAGTCACATCTCAGCGACATCTCCCAAATAAATTATTCTTGCGACCTCCAAAACTTTACCAATGGCCAAATAAAAACGTGGTCCTCCTCGTCAGTCTTTATCATTCAAAATCATATTTCCATGACATTAAATTTATTAACCACCTTTCAGATGAAGGAGGTCGCACTCAATAGGTCTCTCAGTCATTCCTTCTCTTTCTAGGATTAACTCTCAGGCGACCTTTCTTTTAAAACACATTCCCTCTCTGAAGATGAGTCTCCAAATAAACAAAAGATTGCCTTCTCATTCAAAGGCGTCTCTACCATAAAACAACTTAAACTAAGAGACCAACTTATCGGTCCTCATCACAACTCAACAATAAACATTCGGCATGGTAAGCATTCGAGTCTCAATGACTCATAAATCCCTTAGGATTCTCACAATTTTTCCCAAAAATAGACTGCACTCTCTCTCCTTATACCCGGCCCTATCAACCGCTTGTGGGCAGACCGCACGAATATATCGAAGAGTAGACAACTCACATCCATTCACTTTCACAAAATACACAATACACGAGATGTTTCTCATACATCTTTCACACAACACCTTCATTCATCAGGATAAATCCACACATGTGAGAACGATAGTAATTGTCATATACAAGGAGATAGTCTCAGATAAAACCTTAACTCAATATATACTTAGAGGTGTAATATCCCAACTTAAAAGCGAGTCAAATATGGTATTGAATTACATATATACACATAGAGTTTAACAACCTCAACTCAAATTCGCATCGATATCACACAAAAATTTTGGTCTTCTTGACCAGAGCTAAAACCGAAACAGTCTTAGTCAAGGCATAATCACACTCCTCCAACCAGAGGAATCCAAGTAATTCATTGGCACAAAGTCCGAAAGAGCATGCTCAGTGCGCCCCCCTCACCTATGTCATTTTCCCTTTGGGACCGTTGTGGGTGCGAATACCCTGACAAGGGTATCCGCCCTAGTTCTTGCAAGTGACAGGAAGTAAGTTAAAAGTCTAAATATACCGCGCGAGTCGCGATTAAGCCTGTTGGGCTACACTAATGGGTTGGTTGACTAGAGTAGAGCGTGAGTGGGCGCACAGTCTTAAGGCGCGCGTGAGATTCCTCAGTTTGATTAAGCGGTCGGCTTAATTGGCAGGCCTGATTTTTTTTTATTTTATTAGGAATAAAAAATTTTATTCAGGACGGTTGACCACTGGTAGGTCAACGTACGGGGTGGGGCGCAAGGTAGTCACGGCACAAAGAGGGCAAGCCAGTGCGGATGACTAGCGACAGCATGCTCAGTTAAAAGAAGGAACGAGGGTCGGGCTAATTCCTAGGCCTGGAGGTTGTGCAGCACCACTTTGTATGGGATTCCGCACAGGCTGAGACAAGGCTCGGGCTTAGCCCTATAGGTTATGGTACCGGACTTACACGGCAAAGATACGAGGATTGAGGCCAGCGAATGGTGGCATAGGAGGGTGGAGCATTGAAGGGCTAAGGGGTTGAGGGTCCCGCGGGGCTATCCCCCTTAGTTTTGTTGGGGAGATCCGGACGCGGGCCCGTTTGAGTCAAGTTCCTTCTGTTATTATCAAGTTTTTATTTATTTATTTTATGTACATATATATATTTTTTTCTTTATTTGGGCCAGTACCGGTGCCGAGCCCGGGCCAAGGGTCCATGCACACGACCATGGTGAGCACGCGCATGAGTGCATGGCATACAGGCCGCTATCAAGCCTGAGCGAAGGGGGGGGGGTGGCATGTTGGTTCTCCCCAGCGGCAGGCCCGACGCAAAGACAGGGTGGTAGGCAGTATTGCGGGCCACTGCCCCAATGGAGTCCTTCAGGACATCCGTTAGAATAGGAACGATGCAGAGAAGATTAGCCAGACTCTGCCGGAGGCTGGTGGTTGGCTCCTGTTCAGGGCATCCGTCGGGCTTGACAACACTTGGGCACGAGGGCGGAGACCAATAAGTTGCAGAAGTATAAATCAAGAGGTAGCAGGCAGTCATTCATCCGTTCCTGTGAAAGTCATGCGGAAGCGCTGTTAGGAAGCAACGTTATCTAGGGAAGGAACGAGCAGGCACTAAGGGGGAGAGACGTCGAGTGTTGCGCTAAGAGGCAGCAGACGGAGAGGCGGAGGGCCAAGGTAGTGAAGGGCGGAAAAGGAACGAATGAACCTGGGCGGGTTCAGCGCCAAGGTGCATTCGGGGGTGAGGAAAGGAATGGCAGGGCGGTGAGTTGGGCGCAGTAAGAAGCACGTTACTCTCTCCGTCCTCAGCGGAATCGAGAGAGGTATGAGATAATCCTGGGGTTTAGCCCCGGGCGAATCCATTAGTGAGGTTAGAATGGCGGGAGAGTGGGAAGGATGCGAGTTAGCCCGAAGGTAGCGAGTGCGGAGAGATATGGCGGAGAGGAGAAGGGGAGTGATGGTCGCAGAGCTTAACGGATCGTCGACGAAACAAGCCGAGGAGAGAAGTATCGTAGGGGTTTGGGGCCGGGGCGACCACGAATCTGTGGTCAGATTAAGCGATTAGTTAGTAGAATGAGAAGGTTGGAAGAGAGGAGGTGCGCAGAGAGATGGGGGGGGGAGAAGTAGAGAAAAGGGGGGGGCGAACGTTCGTACTCGTCTGTGGATGGATTTAGACCGGGGAAGATGCAAATCCGGGTTTTTGGAGGCGATCTACCCGGATTCCGAAGTCAAACCTAGCATTTAGTTAGTAAAGAGAAAATTGATAAAGGAAAGTATTGCGAGGGAGGAGAGATTTCAAAAAGGGTCATGCATCTTTCCGTGTTCTTGCGTAAGATTCATTACGTTTTCGCTCATCTTATCGGATAGGGTAAAGTGCTAAACGGGACTTTAGAGCGCTGCGAATCGAATGGGCGAATTAGAATTAGGAAAGGAGCTATAGATTTTGTGTTATACAGAAACGAGGTTGCGCCCAGGCAAGGGGAGATATTCGGAGTGCCAATGTATCTGACTGAGTTTTTAGCGGGAGATTCATCCGATTTTGCTCGTCACTCCTATAGAGGCTACGTGAGGTGCACCGACGGGATTGGAGACTTACCTACTGGCCGTTGCACTGCGCGTCCTGTCAAGAGGAGTAGCCTCCCTTTCTCTCCCTGCATAAGCGGTTGGATAGGCGATGCACCTTCGCACGTTTAGCAGAAGAATCATTCTTGCTATCCGATTTGGCTGGTAGGGGGACGGGACACATAGTCGTAGCAGAAGCCATAACCGTCCCCTCGACATTCAGGTTCATGATCTCGTTCACGACCAGTGCCTTCATCGGCGGCAGCAGTAAGGCACGGAGCAGCGAGGCTGGGGATTCACCGCTAACCCGTGCGTTCCCTCGGTCGGCAGAAGCAGTGAGGGAGCCAGCCACGGAACGGGAGACCGGCAGCATGTTCGGTTACCTACCTGTTGACCTGGGCATTGCCCATCTGATCGTTAGAGCAGCAAGAGGGCGGGGCATGAGTTGGAGGCTCCACCAAAGGCCTGGGCTGCGCTCGCGGTGACTCCAAAGATTGACTGGTTAAGCGAGTCACGCGGCTGCTACAGCTGTGTTTGAGGCATTACCGTGGTGTGTATCAGTGCTGACAGCCTATCCTGCGAGGGGTATTATGCAGTAGGAGGAACTATTGCGATAGACCGCTGCTACGAGCCGCTGCGGTTGGCCTGCTCTGGTTGCTGTCACTTGGTCTTTCGGTCATTATGGCAGACCTTACGACAATATGATCTTGCTGATGACATCTGACCGGTTGGCACCGGATGGGGGATGAAGTTGTAAGTATAGAGGGAGTGATTAGGTGGCGTGAGAGCTGGCTGCTGCGAACTGCCGTTGCATCTGTGGATGGTATAGGAGCTGCGCTGCATCTGTTGAATGTACACAAACGGGGGTCAATGGATGGCAATTGCTACTACTGCACGCTACTGATGGCCGCTGCGTACTGCTACTGACTGCGGTTGGCCACTGCATACTGCGACATACTAACTGCTGAATGCCGCATACCGATGGCACAAGGTTGTTGCGCATTGCACCATACGGCTGCACATTGTGGACCTACAGCCGCTGTTGCTACTTGACTATGTGTGACCTACCACTGAGAATTACTGTTGGCAGTGCCCAGACTGCGACTGTGTTTGCTGGCCGCTGCATACTACAGTGTACTGCTGCAGACCGCTGTGTACTGCTGCTGTGTGTGCGGACTGTGGCTGCTGTTGACTGTCGTCGTTGCTGGTGACCGCAGCTGTTGTATGCTGCTGTTGGTACGAATTGCTGCTGCTACGGACTGTGTACCGACTGCCGCTGCTGGTTGTTGTCGGATGTGTGCGGGCTGCGCTTATGGACTGTGCACGAACTTCTGATGTTGCTGCCTGCTGCGAATTGTGCACATGCTACCACTACGGGTTGTTGTTGGATATGAGCGGACTGTGACTGTTGTTGACTGTTGCCTTGCTGTTGGCCACCGCTGTATGCTGCTGCTGGTGACCGCTGCTACTGCAGGAAGCATGCCGCTGTTGACTGTTGTTGGCTACCGTATATTGCTACTGGCTGCAGTGGACTGTGCATAGACTACTGCTGGTGACAGCTGCTGTTGGACGCTGCTGCGGTTGTTGGTGATTGCTACTGCTGTTGCTGACCGCCGGTGAGTATTGTTGCGGCGTCTAAGGATTGTGACAGGCGGTTGGGCGGCTACGATTGGGCTGAGAAGAGGAGTTGAGACTTGGGAAGGTGGTCAGGCTGGACGAGTAGGGGGTTAGTGTTGCGATTTGGGAGGTTGTTAGGGGATTGATTTCGGCAGTTCGACGTCAGAAGTATTGACCAAGCTGATACATTGGCTGCCATTGCGGGACCCTCAGGCGAACGAAGGTATCAAGGCCCTCTCCTGAGAGTTGAGTTGTCCCCTTCTTGTATCTCGAGAGTCTGAAACCCCTATCTTCTGCCTTTCTTACTTTAAGTCTAATCCATTTCTGAGAGGAAGGCGGCAGGCGGGATTGCAACCCGTAGGACCGCAGCAAGACTCTGTGGGGAGTCAGCCCACCGATTGCGGGAGCTCTGCCGGAACCTAGGCGAGGTTATGGAGGCAGGGAACCATCAGGTAATCCATCTCTATCTGTATAACCCACTACACCCATGTTTGCATATCCCCCTGTAGTTTGATTGGTGTATGCATGCCTGTCCTTATGATTTTTTGCTTTCTCTTCAGGGCATAACCAGACTAAGTAAAGGAATGCGTATATAATGTCAGTTTCAGTTTCTTGTCTGATTGAAGGCAGATTGTTGGGTTGCATCTGGGGGAAGGGTGGGAGAAAGGCCGTATTGCATGAAGTTTGACCGGGTCAACCAAAGGCTGGGCCAGTTTCATAAGTTTGGGAAGACCCAGTGCTATGTTTTATTTTGGATTGCCTGGAGGACCAGACAGGTTCCATAAGTTTGGGTGGTCTGGTTGCTCTGACTTGTGAGGGCTGAATGTGGTTGACTTTTCAGGGACCAAGCATGTTCCATAAGTTTGGGTGGCTTGGTCGCCTTGTTTACTTTGGGTTTTGCCAGTTTCTTTAGTTCCTGAACGAGGAGACATGAGCATGTTCCATAAGTTTGGGTGGCTCAGCCTCTTCCTGCTTTGACTTTTGGGAGAAATGAACCAGGCTGAGGACCAAGACATGTTCCATAAGTTTGGGTGGTCTTGGTCCAACGCCTCGCACATGCTGGAACCTGAAGAATATAACTTGGTTATACTTTATTATTATATTATCTATGAACAGGCTAGTCAGACGGGGTTCCATAAGTTTGGGTAGTCTGACTATAGCTTATCACCAACTGGAGAGAGTATTAATTAAGAATAAAACTTGTGATACGAAGGGGCAAACTGAGTCTTGAGCTGAAGATGATCGGCTCAGTTATATGCTACCTCAAAAGACTAAGTGCAAACAATTATATAAATTTTGGATACTTAAACAGTTCGGGGCGACTAGGGTGGCCTAGTCATGTGCCCAAAGAAGAGAGAAGATGTTGTGCCCTATGTTTGTGTATACTTCATGGCTGGGCTAGACATGTTCCATAATTTTGGGTGGTCTAGCCTTATGCCCTATGTAAGCTGGGTATAAGGGGATAAATTATTGAAAGACTATGAACTATTGTTTGCTAAATTGACTTGGGGATGGTGAGAGCACTTACCTTTGTGGGTTGGTCTGCATGTGACTGAGTGATGCCCCTACTTAGTTTGAGTTTCAGTTGATAGGTAATTGCTTTAGTTGCTCGCCACGTGCTAGAGTCATAGGAGTTAGTTTCAATTCCTGCATTTTCTGAGCTGAGATTTTTTTTACTTAGATCAATTTCTGCATTTTCTGGGATCTTTTATTTATACGTGGTCTTATATAAATCTTGGTAAGCCACTTTTTCTACGGGAAGCGCTGCCCAAATTTTTACAAAACCAAGGAGCTATGTTAGCGCGCGTTCGTTGAACGAGGGTTCCGCGTTAAGTTTTTGAACGCGTTGAACGCGCGTTCAAAGAATGTGGGTGCACGCTCTAAACGTGAACGCGTAGAGTGCCACACACGCCCGGGAAGCCCGTCGGGGGCGCTGGAGAGCTGCGGCGGTGCTTGGGGGGCCTGTGGGCACTGTGGGGAGCGGCGACTGTGTTTGGGGGGGAGCCGAAACGGG
>BFEA01000352.1:921944-934764 GCA_003427395.1 Chara braunii | reverse complement strand
GGGGGAGGAAAGTTCAGAAGAGGGGAAAATAAAGAGGGGGGGGGGAGTGATGTCAGAGAAAAGAAAGATTGATCGGGACGAGTGGCCTTATGGTGATAGGTAGGGGGAGGAGACGCGTGTCTTCCTCTCGCTTTTTTTCTCCTTTTTTTTTTGTTTCACGTGTCGCCCTCTGCGACGAGCTGGTGGAAACGCGATTTGGGACTTAAAAGAATTAGCTCTTTTTTCCTAAAAAAAAAGAAATGCGATTTGTCAGTCTGTACGCGGCAGCATATTTCTGTGGCAGTGCGAGGTTGTCTTCTGACTGGCTATATGGGTGTACTTTTTGTTTATATGTTATTATTTAAGAAAGGGAAGAGAAATTAGAGAATAAAACGAGAAGGAACGAACGAAGAAGAATAGCAAGGTGTGCCGTCGTTGCATCCTTATCTTGCCGTTTTTTTTTTTTTTTGGCTTGCAATGCCCTATTACTGTACTGTATCTCTTGTTTCTCCGTCAGTCCTTTTCCACCTTTCCTGTCGCATGTCCTCTAGTAGTCAATAGTTGTGCGACAATGTGTATTAGGCGGACCTGCACCAGGGCTTGCCTACATGAATCTGCCTCGGGAAACTTCCAGATTCATAGGAAAAAGACGCAGTGTGAAAATGCCCTAATGCTGCTATCATATCGTTATGGGCAGTTGCTACAAGTTGCTTCTAATTGTCTAGCTAATTATCTATGTAATTATCTAAAATTATTTACTTACATACATCGTCGAAATTATCTGGAGACCCGCACTAGGGTTTGCCTGGATGAATCTGCCTCTGGAAACATCCAGATTCACGGGTAAAAGATGCAGTGTGAAAATGCCCTAATATTGCTGTCATATCGTTGTGGGCAGTTGCTACAAACTGCCCCTAATTGTCTAGCTAAAGGTATTTACTCGTAGAAGTCATCGAAATGATTTGATTGTCTAATTATCTAATCATGTAATTATTAATATTTATTATCTAATTATTATCTAAGCATTATCTCACTAGTCTGCGACGGTCCGGTTTTTTTTTTTTTTTGTTTGTTCGTTTCACAAGAGAAAGGGAACGGTGAATGTCGTCACGAATTATCGAGTTACTCAATTGGTGATTTATGATGATGATTATTAATTGTCAGTGTACTCTGACTGGTTGCTGATGCGGTCCCTTTTCCCCCGCCCCCTTTGTAACGAACGGGGAACGGTGATCGTCGTTAAGTGATTGTAATGCTGAGGTGATGATGATTAGTGATTGGCCGAAGATCTGATTGTTCATCATTGATTAATTGATTGATTGATTGATTGATTGATTTCGTAGTAATGATGGTACCATGTCCTTGTAGTCGGTTGTTGAAATTCGGCTCGACGGAAGGCATGCTCACACCTAGGATGTGTCTACGGAAGATGGTCGCAATCACGTTCGTCTTTCCTCCCTTTCGTGTCACAGTAGAAGGGAGCGGTAAGCAAGATGATTGATGGTGATTGTTGATTAATTAAATGATTTCTAATATAAAAAATTGATGTCTGATGGTTACGATTTTTCTTGATTGATTGCTTATGCAGTCAATCAATCAAGATGATGGTGATGCTCATCAAGATGATGATGGTGATGATCCTGATGATGATGATTATCATCGCCCTGCAGCGGAGCCGGCATCATCATCATCATCATCATCATCATCAACAACATAACCATTATCATAATAATGGGAAACGGTGATCTTGACCGTTGATATAACGGTCACGATGAATGTGTCAGGGGTAGTTGAGATTCAGTGATTCCTCGGGATTGGTGAGCGCCGTTGATTGTGTGCCATATTAACAACGATTGGCGTTCTTTTTCTTTCCGTTCGTTTCCTCGAAATGCGTAAATATCTTCCTTTTTTTCTAGTTGCATATTTTTTTTCTTGTCCTCTTGAGTTGATGTACGTCCAAGTTTAGGTTAGTTTAGTTGCGTCTGCTTCGGTTCGGCTATATTACTTTTTTTCACCCCTCTTCCTCCCTCCCTACGATCTTCACACTGTATAGGCATTATCCTCATCCTCTAGACTGAAAGTTTGTTCCAAATACAGCTATAATGGCCGTACGTTGTATCCAGGGGGGGAAGACAGGTACCTCCTTCCCTTCGTAAAGCTAAAAGGGATTTCTTCCGTAGCGCGGGAGAGGTCAGGGGAAAAGGGGAGGGTGGCAAAAAGCTATTGCGGTAATTATTCTTGTTGGATGGACATTGAGAGAGGTACTAGTAACAAAAATCTGTTGTATGAAGTTTTGTTAGAGGGCCATTGAGTGCGTAGGGTAGTAGGGGGAAAGGGGAGGGTGGCAGAAAAAAAAAGCCGCTGTATATATTATATATATATTTTAAAACGAAAATTTCCTCCCTTCTCCACTTCCTCCTTCCCACCTCCTCCCATCCCCCCCCCCAACTCGAGAAACCTTGGCTTTATTGTACCGTGCCGTAGGGCTTGAACTCGAGAAACCTTGGCTTTATTGTACCTTGCAGTTAGGGTTTGGACTCTTGGCCGGTTGACAATGATGTCGTCGTGTGTGTCAAACGATCGTTATAGGAAAACGGCAACGTGGGACTGTGATAACGGTCATAGTTTTATTTCTTTCGTCTGGAAGGAAGTATATCTCTATTTTATCTGTTTATGTTATACATTATTTGTATTTGTATTTTTATTTCCATTTGTTATTTCCGTTGTGGTGTATATGGTATTTATTTTCGTTGTGGTCTATTGATTCTTATTATGAGCATTATATATTATATAAGAATTATACTTAATTTTCCTTGTGCTCCGTTTATTCTCGTTCTACGAAAAAGTTTTTTTTTGTCATACTTAGGTCATGATACTCAAAACTGGCGTTTTTGTGTATGTTGATCTGCATGTGTCCACGTTCATTCTTGATGGTCCTAGTGTAAGTCTGCCTCTAAACCTTGGAACCGTTACGTGACCTTTTTTTTGGGTAGACGTCCTCTTCAGACGACTGTGGGCACCCTATAAATTCTTCTTTTTTGGCCCTTTTTTTTTTGTGTGTGTGAGAGAGAGAGAGAGAGAGAGAGAGAGAGAGAGAGAGAGAGAGAGAGAGAATGCGATTTCCTTTTTTCTTTGACAGTCAGAAATGGAAGAAAAAGGGTTCAAAGTGACCGTTTCTACCACAAGCTAAACAATTTATTCCTAAAAGTCACGTGGTCGTGGACTGTTTCCGATCTACAAGATTGGAGAGGTCCATGACCACGTGGATTTTGAGAACAGAGGTTTCTTACAGCAGCAAGAAACTCACATTGTCGGAGACTGTATTCGATCCAAAAAGGGGGAGAGAGAGAGAGAGAGAAGCTCTATGATTCAGTCCACGACCATGTGACCATTTCTACCACGAGCTAAGCAATGTATCCTAAAAGTCACCTGGTCGTGGACTGTTTCCAATCTACAAGAATGGAGAGGTCCATGACCACGTGGATTGTGAGAACAGAGGTTTCTTAACATAGAAACTATTATCAGTTTTTTTTCGCTTTTTTGACACGCTCAGATCGAGAAATTGTCCAAAAAGTATTTCTTTTTGACCATAGAAACTAACCTTAAAAGAATCGCATAAGACTAGAACAAACGGCAACAAACAGCAACAAACAGCAACAAACAGCAACAAACAGCAACAAACAGCAACAAACGGAGAGCAATATGCCGTTCCGTTAGCTGTGCTTCCCTCCCTTTCCCGGGAAAGTATATCGGGATCGCGGTGCGTATCGGCGGGCACCCCCGTATGCTCGTTCTTTTGGTCTCTTCCTGAGGTCGTGTACATCGCACCTACCCATAATATTATTCGTTTGTCCGTCCACACTATTCGCTAGTGACCGTACATGTGGAGATTTTTGAAATTTTATTTTTCCGTAGAGACGGAGATCAACGGTCCGGAGATGTAGACGTACTCGGAATATCTTTTTTTTTCTTCAATTTGGGTACTCGAAAAATCCGATTCTGTCCGTAGATTACAGAAATCAACGATCAGAGGCGGAAGTCTGCCCTGCACTTGACGGTCTGACAACGTTTTGGAAATGACAACGTTCCCCGGCATCACCCGTCCACCCTCCAAAGGTCTGCCCTGCACTTGACGGTCTGACAACGTTTTGGAAATGAACGGGGTGGGATAGAAATGATCTCAAACTTGTAGAAAGACTCACCCAACGAAAAGAACCACGAGGAATAGAAAAGGAGGACACCGGGAGGGATTGGTCGTGGTGCAGAGGGTTCCCCTTTGGTGAGGGAGTTGGGACGTGATGTGATGACACTGAAGGCTCGAAGAGGGAGGCGGTGGGAAAGAGGTGTGTGTGTGTGTGTGTGTGTGTGTGTGAGAGAGAGAGAGAGAGAGAGAGAGAGAGAGAGAGAGAGATGGTCGCCCGATGTGTGTTTGCTCTAGGTGATACTGGCGAGATCCAACTGGTTTGTTTGATGTACCTCTGCCTTCAAAGATAGAAGAGTCCCCAGACCGTAGAAAGGGACGGATTACCGCTGAAGTCCAAAAGTAAATGGAGAAAGGAGGCAAAATGGCACATTGTGTGGCCCCCCGCCCCCAAAGGTAATGCCGCTGACATGCACAAAAGTAGTTGTTCAGAGTGGTGGATTGCAGGGGATCCATAGTAGCTGCATTTGACAGCAGCAGTCTACCGGCAGCAATATTCACGGTGATGCAAGTGTGATAATGTGGTTAATAATGACAAAAGCAAGCTATGCCCAGCATTGTCACATCGCTGACTGTGTGCCGTTGAGTACATTGTATGTATGTTTGTATGTGTGTGTGTGTGTGTGTGTGTGTGTGTGTGTGTGTGTGTGTGCGCGTGCACGCCTGACAAAATGCAGAACGGTGGGCCGTAATACTTGTGCGTTTGGATTGAAAGCAGAATAAGGTGATAGGACACAAAGTGGTGCCAATTTGAAGCCCGTTAATTATTCATAGGTTAATGTGGGGATGTGGAGATGAGTCGGTTGGGATAGGGGCATAGTACTTTCTACGGGCTGACATGAACTGACCCGGGATGGACTGTGCACTCTTCTCAACCAACCAACCAACCAACCAACCAATCAACCAATGAATCACAATCAAACAATCAATCACAATCAATCAATCAATCACAATCAATCAAACCTAGTTAAATCCCCATCACTCAATCACTCAGTCACTCAGTCACGCAGTCACTCAGTCACGCAGTCACTCGATCCATAGATTAATAAATCAATCGATCAATCAGTCACAATCAATAGATCAATTAATCGATCACTCGATCAATGGTCAATCAATCAATCAATTGATCAATCAATCGATCAATCGATCAATCGAATCAATCGATCAATCAATAGATCAGTCGCAATCAATCGATCAATCAATCAATCACCTGTTAGGTAATTAGCCAATCGAATTTGGGGATACATTCGGACATCTGGAAAGCATCTGACTTAAATCACAGCCAGTTTCAGTTAAAAAAAATGCAAGTGTGAGTCGATTCTCAGTTGAAACAGTCTGTGCTTGTGAAGGTCTTTGAATCGAGGCGAAAATGTGTGAGTTCCAACTTTAGAGAGGATGCATGTTTTTTTCCTCTATGCCACGTGTAAGCTCCTCAGCTGGTTGGGTGGGGCCTGCTCCTCTTCGATGTGTCTCTATGGGCATACTCAGATTAGGACATTCCTGGATGTAACTGACTGCGATCACAGTCTGGCCTGAATGTATATCACCGCAAGTACGTCCAGAGCGCAGTCGAAAAAGTCTTTGGGAGTATGTTCCATGGTTAGACCTGGTCTTCCTGGACGATCTGGATGGTGCTGATTCAAATCTGCTGCGCTCAGGACTACCATCTTCACCCGGATACAATGCCTGGTCATTATCAGTGCATCTGGACTGAAAGTTGCCCCGCATACAGCTATAGTGACCGGATGTTCTGTTCGGGTGAACACGGTAGGTTACTAGGAAAAATATCCGAAATGTTGTGTATGGTAAAGCGGTAGGACCCTCTTGCTAATTCTCCTCTTTTATACTAGGAAAAATCTTTGAGAAGTCTTTGTTTTTTCTTTTCTGCAATTGAACCGTGTCAACTCTTTCGCATTTTGTATCTGGTGTTGGTTATGGTACAAATTTCAGAAGTCATTAGTGACCACCATGTGGCGCCAGGGAAGTGAGGGTCTCTTCCTTACTGACACGTTCGAGTTTACTTGCATTTGTGCGTTCCTTGCTTTGTGCGCTCTCTTCTTCTGTAACGAAATGTTTGACAGAAGGAAGGATCACGCAGTCTGTGATACGAGTCTGGAGAGGCACGTGTGTCACCTCTCTCTCTCTCCGTCCCTCCTTTTTCTCTCTCCTCTTCTTTCTTTGGTTTGTTCAGTTACATGTGCAATCTGGCCCGTAGGAACAATTTTGTGGAAGCTAAAAACGTCAACACGCACCCTTCTGTATTCTTTTCCTCTACTTGTGCTTCGATGGGATTATGCTCTCGGCATCCGATGTCCGGTTGCTGCGCTGGATAATTGATCAGGCAATGAGATTGGGAACGGGAATGAGCTGAAACGATGGAGGGCCACCTTCAGGATAATGAAAATCAACGGCATTCTATATAAGAGGCTGGACCTGGAATAATAACTTGGGCTAGGTGCCGGCCTTGTAGAAAGGACTCGAGACAACAAACCGTAAGTCAAGAGCCTGCAGCGGTACCAATTGGAATGACAAGGGTGGTTTAGCAAGACCTCGAACATACAGACCACAGCACAGCAAGTGGAGCAGGATCTGGAACAAGTTCCATTGGCGCGAGCGCGGGCAGGGAACAAACGGATGACTATTGGGCTAAGTGCTCGCAGCTCGCTGACACCTGCAGCACACTGCAGTTGAGTTTACGTGAATGGATGGCAATTGTGCCGAGCCTAGACCTGGAAGACGGCCGGTGTGTTGGTGTGGCTCCTGGAACGGTGGCAGTTATGTTCTGAGCGGTAATGCTGGAACAAACGACTGTTGGGTTGAGCCCCTGAACGTGGACTTAGAGAACCATTTGGTTAGGCCCATTGCACCTTGAACAGATGGTGTTGGAGCTAATGCCTGTGTTTGCAATTGGGATGAACCAATGTAGCTGGAATGGGTAACGACCATTGAGTTCACAGGGTAGCAGAAGATGACATCTGGAACGGCAGTCAACAGCTGGTATTGAAATCGGTAGCTGGAATAAGGGACTACCGGTAGTCGGTTGAGTTTTGAGGTGCTGCATGGTTAGAAGACTGGAGATTAACAGGTGGACAGCGAGCAACAGTGTTCTTGAGCTTACATTTGGGAAGAAGAGCGAGTGAAAGGATGTGAAGGAGGTGATTCTCTCTCTGTGCACAACAGGCAGAAGAATAGGCAGAATTGAAAAGTGAGAGAAAACCTGGAAGGAGGTAGTTTTGTGAACCAGAGTCTTGGGGGTCATCCGTGTGTGTGTGTGTGTGTGTCTGTGTGTGTGTGTGTGTGTGAGGCGAGGGGGAAGGACAAGGCCATCTGCCTGAACTTCTCTGCGTTGCCCCCCCTGAAGAGTATATTTGTCTAAAGGATATATATCTATATACACACACACTAAGTCACTTTTGGGCATGCAGTGAAGTGACGGCATCTGAAGGGGAGGCATTTTACTGCGACCATGGCAGAACACTTGGCTTCTATATTTGGAACAGAGAAGGATCGGGTGAACTGTCCCTTTTACTTCAAAATTGGGGCGTGCCGCCATGGCGATCGTTGCTCCCGCCTTCATAATCGGCCTAACGCAAGTCAAACACTTCTGTTTGCCAACATGTACCAAAGCCCCGATGCCAATATTCAGACAGGGATGGACCAGCAGGGGAACGTCCAGCAAGTGGATCCAAAAGCAGTACAGGAACACTTTGAGGTGAGCTTATCTGATGAGGATTCAATCCCCTCCCCTCCCCTCCTGGTTAACATCGGTATACTGTCAGAAGTGAAGGATTGGTTATACTGTCAGGTTTTCTATGGCTCCCCTCTGTGTTTTGAGCAGATTCTCATCATCAGTATGGTTTTCCTTTTTTCCCCACTCTTCTCCTTCATATGCTAATTGTCCATGTCCTCTCTCTTCCTTGCTCTTCCTCCTCCTCCTCCTCCTCCTCCTCCTACTGCTACTACCAGTTTTCTTCTTCTTCTTCTTTCTCTTCTTCGGGGTTCTTACCTTTGTGGCACGTTCTCCTTCTCCTCCTTTTATTTCCTATCTTCTCCTTTGGGTTGTTTTCTAGGGCCTTTCTTTTGATCGCTCGGGAGATGCTCATTTCTCCCATTGAATGTACGGAATTTCGATTCATAGATTGCAATTGATTAGCATTCTTTGTGGCATTGGTGCCAAAGAAATTGCCACTGATCATGCTGATGATGGGTGCTCTATCCTGTGCAGGACTTTTATGAGGACATATTTGAGGAGCTCGCTAAGTATGGTGAACTTGAATGCCTTCACGTGTGCGACAATCTTGCAGATCACATGGTAATTATGAGAGTTTGTCCGCTTGATATGTGATGACTATCGTGTCCGGCGCAAAAGTGTTTGTTCACTGTGTCATGTGCTGGGTAGTGGTATTAGCTGTGTATATGTACTGATTTATTCATAGTTTACGCTGCACACTAAGTCTGTGCTGTGCTATGTATGCTTGCAACTATGGAAAAAGCCTTTGTGCCATTGCTGCAGGTACCCACGGCTTGAGTTCAACCTCCTTATGACATGCCGCTACTGTTACATCTGCCAATAAATATTATTGACAATTTTGGTTCTTTTCTTTCTTCTTCTTAAATGCGTGGTTGTGTGCATTGATTGGTAAGTTGGCAAATTGGTGATCATCGGCTTGCTCTGTGCTTCAGATTGGGAATGTGTACGTCAAGTTCAATGAGGAGGAGCAGGCGGCTGCCGCTCTCCGAGGGCTACAAGGACGCTTCTATGCAGGTGCGTCCGCAAGAAGTGATAGCTGGTGGGGTTGTCATTCACCCCATTGAGGGCAGGGTTGCAGGATGAGCTGTGTACAGTGTAGGTAGCTCGGCTTCCTGGTCCTGCGGAGGTCTCCTGAGGCGTAGGGCATGTGTCTCTCCGTGAAGCTGACTTTGCCATTCCCATTTGGACCTTCCCACCTCTGTTTGACATCGCTGGGGTCCTGTTTCATCCTTCCTATGCACTGCGGGTGTCATGTTCCATCCTTCGTATGTGGTCATTGAAGGTCACATTGGGCCCCTTGTATGGTCCTTTGTCTTCCAATTTGGTCATCCCTTGACCTGTCGGGTCTTAATGCGGTTGTGTGTGTCTTCATCTTCACTTGTCCATTCGTGTCAGTATTCTCTTTGCTTGTCTGTATCTGCTTGCTTGTTAGCCCGACCATGTCTTATGTCCTCTCAATCTTTTGCAGTTCTGTCCCGATGCATTATTATATCTCCTTGCATCATGTCCTCTCATTCTTTTGGATCTGAAACGGAGCTTTCTCATTCCACTTGCCCATGTCAGTTCAATCAATCGTCCACAATCTTGTCCTGGCTGCATGCCAATCCTGTCTCGTTCGGCCTTTCTGGTCCCATGTGGTTCTTTCTGGTTGTGTGTGATCGTATCTGAGCTTCCTGTCATTAACAGTTATACTGAGCGTCCTCTCAGACCAGATCATGTTGTTCGGAATCGTGTTAGGCTCTGTCTTCTTCCCCAGGGCACTTCTTGTGCCTCTCGGGGAGTTCTTGGGTTCGTTTCACTCACATAGGGATCTCTCAGGTTCATTAGGTCTTTTTGGCCTTGTTTGGTTTGACACTGGTCGAATTACAACTTCTCTCATCTCATGTGACTCGTTTTTGTCCTTGCTGGCCCATTCATCTTCTTCGGTCCGTTTGGTTTCTTTCTGCGACCGTATGCTCTTTCAGAGCCCCCACTGTTTTTCTCTGGCTCCCATTGCTGCCCGCCCTCCCTGGCCCTTCACCCCCTCCTCAAGAAGAGAAAAAGCCCATCTATTGACTTGTGCATGTCATCCTTGTGTGGGCCCGCATGGCCCATGGAAACCTTCTCTTCATCATTCCACTCTTAGATCACCGCGGCATCGGAGCCTCGTTTTCCAACACTGGATTTTGAGCACCCCCTGGACTACTGAACCGTTGTGGCGATCGGGCCTGAAAGTGGTGCGGATATGTGCCGCACTTGTGCCATAATTGTTTGGACAGGTTAGCTGGGCTGGGCGGTGGTGGTTTAACCGATGTCCCAATTGGTCCTCGTTTGGCCCAGGTTGTCCTATCGGTCCGTCTTAGCTTCAATTGATCCTTGTTGTCCCTGTTGTGTTCTAGTCTCATCTGACTACCTCTGTTGTCATCTTTGGCCTTACTGATTGTGCACGGAGCTTCTGTCGCTGTCTGGACCCAAACGGTTCGCTCAGGCCCTGTGTTCTCTCCTCTTTGCTTTCTGGCTCCGGCCAGTGTCATATGGTCTTGTGTGCCATTTTGTCCCGGCTTATCTGTCGATGTCTATTTGTGGCCGATACGGTTCTTCCCTGTGGGATTGCGTCTTGTCTTGTCTGATCATGGGGAGAGTCTCAAGGCATGGATTTCGTTGGCATTCTTGGGGGGGGTGACCCAGAGGCAGGAGATAACACGTTCTCAGGGAGGGGGTGGGGTTGGTATGTGCTCAGACAACTTTCTTGCTGCCCCTTCCTGTGCCAGGTTGACGACGGCTGGGTTTGTGTTTCTGTGATATCTGAGCTTTGTCCGCATTACCATGGTGTTGGCAGTGAGAGGATGTTAACTGGATGTTTCTGCTTCCCTTTTGGGATTTGAAAGGTGAAGGGCTAGATCTGGCAGGGCAGACTTGCGGTTGTGGTTGTGGTATTGGGGTAGGAGAACTCCTCACAGGTGGGACGGTGGCTGCCTTTGGGTCGGCAAGAAAACCTAGTGAGCCCTTCGGTGGGTGTTGAGGTGACTAAGTGAACCTTTTGTTGAACACTAGATGACCTGTCGCGGCTTCACTCGCAAAAAAACAGATATGATGGGTGATGCATTCATGGTGTAGGCAACTCCCCAAATGCAATCTCTCTCTCTCTCTCTCTCTCTCTCTCTTTCTCTCTCTCTCTCTCCCCCTCCCACTCCCGCATGCACAGCTGCTGATCTTTCGGGAGCCTATCTCTATCTCCCTTCCCTCACCCCTCTCTCTCACATAAGACTGTCTCTATCTCTCTCACACTCTCTCTCTCCCATGTGGCACGATCTCACGACTTCAACCCCCCCTCCACCCCGACCTTTCTCTAATACTCCCCCTTTCCCCCTCCCCCCTTCTCTCTCTCTCTCACACACAAAAAAAATCCCCCAGAAAAAAATGGAAAAAAAAGGAAACGGAAAAGAGAACGCTCCATGTGGCACAGCCACGTGGCTGATCTTCTTTCTTCTTCTTTCTTTCTTTTACACAAACAGCAGCGGTTGAGATATCATCATTGAGCTGGCTCCCCCATATAATTCACAATTATTCTATTTCAACATCTGAGTTCGAACGGTCTGCATTTCAACAGGCTATGGTTGTATCAACTGAGCTACGCCCGTTGGTTGTCGTGTGCCTTTAACCCCCTCCCCACACACCTTCTCCTAACCCTCCTCATCTCTCTCTCTCTCTCTCTCTCTCTCGCACGCGCACACACACACACACACACACACACACACACACACACACCACACGCACACAAACGAACACAAAAAACAAACCGAAAAGAGAGGAAACTAAGAAAAAGATTGTGCCACCTTCCCCCCTGCTGCCCGCTTCCCCTAACCCACCCCTTTTCCCCCTCCCTCCATCTCTCTCCCTCCATCTCTCTCTCTCTCTCTCTTTCTCTCTCTCTCTTTCTCTCTCTCTCTCTGGCCGATCTCTATCTCCCTTCCCTCCTCCCTCTCTCCCACATAAGACTGTCTGCCTCTCTCTCTCTCCCACGTGGCACGATCTTGCAACTTTAACCCCCTCTCCACTCCGACCTTCCTCTAATCCTCCCCTTCCCCGCCCCCCTCTCTCTCACACACACAAAAACAGAAAAACAAAAAAAGAACGAAAAAGACGATCAAGCCACACACACCAGAAGAAAAACGAAAAAAAAGAAAACCCATCACCCTTTTCCCTCCTCCTCACCCTCTCACCTTCCCCCTCGCACACACAAAAAAAGAGAAACAATAAAAAAATCGAAAAAGATGATCGAGCCATACATGAACAAAAGAAAAACGGAAAAAAAAGAAAACTCATCTTCGTTTTCCGTTCTCTAACCCTCTCGCCTTCCCCTCCCAGGCCCCCCCTCTCCCTCACACACACAAGAACAAAAAAAAATTGAAAAAGATGATCGAGCCAGAAAAACGAAAAAAAGGGCAACAAAAAAGATGATCGAGCCACGTGGCTGTACCATGTACCGTGCCTTTTACCTCCTCTCCCCCCAAGTTCCCCTAACACTCCCCACGTGGTGCAGCCTGTGTCTCTTTAACCACTCCCTTCCCTCAAATGTGGCACCCGTCCTCCTTTCACCTGATCGCATCTCCCTGCAATGGCTGCACTTGTCCTGCGTTGTCCCGATCTTAAATCCCCAATGACTGCCACACCCATCTTCCTTTTTCCTCGTCCTTACTCCCCCACCTCCTCCTCTCCCTCCCATTGCATTTGGATCCGAAGACCTTTTCCGGCCTGGTCATCAAGAACCCAATCCCATCATAATGTCCTGTCGTCATGGCTGCTTGTTTCCCTCCCCACTCCTTCCTGATGTTGCCCTGCCTCTACTCATTTTCCCGATCAGTAGAGAAAAACGAAACCACTATAGCCTGCTTCTCCCATTTACCCCT
>BFEA01000352.1:901505-912037 GCA_003427395.1 Chara braunii | reverse complement strand
GAGAGAGAGAGAGAGAGAGAGAGAGAGAGAGAGAGAGAGAGAGAGAGAGAGAGAGAGAGATTATCATACAGTGAGACCACAGCTATCTCATTGATTTTTTGCATGTGTGCGGGCGCAGCCGCACTGGCGTTACCTGTGCGTTCCTAATCCTGCAACGTGTCCTCTCTTCCTAAGACTGAAACCTTAACATGAGTGCATGGTTGAGCACGCGGAAGAAGTTTCAGTCTGTGTATCCCTTGGAGGACTGTTATGTGCAGTCTTAGTCTCCCAGGCGGTCCAATGGCCTCTGCTTATGTTGAGCCGCATGGTGAAGGCAATCGGTGGGCACAGTCAAGGAGCCAGCAATGTCTGTCTGCATGCAGAAAGGATTTTGGAGATGGACTTAACTAAGTTGTCTGCCTGCATAACCTCACATTATGAATAGCTACAATGGCAAGTGCTTGCACCTGGTAGTCACCATGACTACGGCTTCTACACAGCTCTGAATTAAACTTTCTTGGAGACCCCAAGTTTGAATTACTCCAGCAAAGGGAGGGCAATCCCAGCTTTTTCTCTATGGGCTGAGTGAAGTTTCCATACATGATTGAGATGAACTCAGTATGGTCCGATATGATCAAAATAGGGCTAAGAAGTCAGAACAGCCGGTTGGCCGCTCCCTTCTTGCCATGATCAACCAGTTGGCCTCTTCCTTTCTCGTCACTCTTCGGAAAGGGGAATACAACATTGCTGTCCCACAGTCCCTGATGGTCACCGAAGTTGTGACGTACATGATTTGCCCGGTGTGCAGGTCTGTCATTTATATGCTCTTAAAGTCTGTGCGTTGCTTTGGCGCATGCAAATCAGAATAGATGTGTTGGGGCTGCTATCCCCCTGTGCTGGTGCCCGGTGCACCCTCTCCCATCTGTTGTAGGACTGGTACCCCGTGTCACTGTTGTTTTTACTGCCTATGGAAAAGTGGTGTTTATTGACTGGTTGGAAGCAACGAAGCGGAAGTGGTATACGACGGATTCCCTGCTTCATTTGCAGAAGGGATTTTGAAGAAAAGTTCATCTGTGTCATTGTTTATGAGGTGCGGGGCGCGCTTGTATGTTTATGTCATGACGACAACAACGTTTATTGCTGTGTTGAAACCTGTGTCAGGGACATGAGGAGGCGGCTGTTTGGACGGTTCAAAAGGCCACGTAGCCGTAGCCGAAGCCGAAGCGGCAGCCCTTACGCGAGGGGTGGACAGGATAGGGGCAGCAGTCCTCGCCGCAGGTACGTACCTGCTTTGGCCTGCCCAGGCCAGCCAACCAAACATTGTTATTGTGACGGTGGGATGCCAGTGTGTGCAATCTTTTGCCACATCAAGCTTGCTCCTGGAACCTAAGTTCCTCATTCCTCCTCCCGCCGTCTGATCCTCATATGTGTCCATGGATTGATGCTTCTTGTAATGCAACTGCATCTGTCTGTTATGAGCTGTGCCTGTGCGGGGCGAATAAAAGTGTAGCCTTCATGTTTTCTTTTTTAATCTGTGTATTTGCTGGATCACTCTCTCTCTCTAGCAGTTTGTCCGGGGAACCGAGCATCCACTGTAGAGAACAGTGGCATATGCATGTTCCAAAAGGTGGATGGAGACAGATTACTGCCTGCCTGGTCAGACACACTTTTGCTGCCAGTTGGTAAGCAAGGCTCATGGCCGTGGGACGTAACTGGTTGGAGCAGGACTTGGAGGCAGTTGCCCAGTGAGTGCATTACAAATGCATGAGGCGGGAAGGTCCTGTAGCGGGGAATCGCATGAAGGCTTGACGGCAGAGCGCGCGCATCTGAGTGTGTGTTCTGATAAACAGTGTCTCGGCGGCATTTGTTGTGCAGGTACTATGACAAACCGTACCCCGATGAGCGCCGAGGTTACAGGGAGCGAGGTGGCGGTGGTGGTGGGCGAGGGCGGGGAAGAGGGCGCTTTTTCAACCACAATAACAGGTTCGGAGATGATCGTAGGTGGAGACGACGAGAGCACAGCCGAAGTTGCTCGCCGGATACGAGGCAAAGGGGTGGACGGGAAAGGAGTGCAGGACGGGAGGGTAGTGTAGAACGGAGGGCGAAGATTGAACAATGGAACAGGGAAAGGGAGCAACAAACCAACGCCCCTGCTTCGTTCGACAATTCTCAGAATAGAAATTCCGTACGGCCAACGTGACATGGGACGGGCGCTGTGGAGAAAGACGTGTGTAGACGCACAGGAGCCATTGCCAATTTTTTACGTCGCTCCCATCCTCGGATTTTGTGCTGAGTGGATTGCCGTTAGTTCCTGTACACAATCATTACCCGTCTTGCAACATAGGCTCCAAATGTGTTCGGCCGTTCTTCCTTTCAAATCCTCTTTGGTTTTATCGGTGTCCCCAGATCATGGGTCAAGCAACATTTGTTGGAATCGAATGACCTGGTTTCATGGTTAAGGCGATGAGCATAGCAGCATTGCATGGAATAGCATGTTCGGCGCAAATGACTGTGCAGGCCTCGAGATTATCAAGTGTTGTGCCCTTGTTACGTTGAAGCAAAAGCGTCTTGTGAGTTTGTCTGAAAGCTCATCTGCCAGCTTCATCTTGTATCATCTTGCTCTGCTTCAAGCTTTTCTCTATGATTGCATCATCCTGTGTCACGTATGGCATTCAGTGTTGGCAGACCTGTCTGTCGCATGTCAGCACGGTCTCATTAGCAGGTATGCCACTCTCTTCTTTTTAGCACACCCAAATCCTTTCAGCATCGCTCCACGAATAATTGGCAAGGCGATCAATGGCTGGGGTAAGCACTCTGATGCTTGCTGTTTCGTCTGAAGCAAAATGTGTGTGTGKGKGGGGGCGGGRAGRGGAGGGGGGGGGGGGGGGGGGGGGGGGGGGGGGGGGGAGGGCTGTGGGAACCTCACGTCTGACAAGGGGCCAGCCAGCATTTGTGACCTTCCACAAGTAGCGTGTTGACTTTTGCCCTTCAATTACAACATGCACACTGTTCTCCTTTCGTCGTGCTAATTTGTGTTGCTGTATGTTGGCTTATCTATTCTTCATTGGCTCGAAGGTTGATTCACTTGCAAATGTCTCTCAGATATAGAAGGGAAATGGTTTTCATGAAATGGTGGCAATATGACATCAAACAAGTACACGCTCATGCACATGCGCATGAGCGTGTACTTAAACCACCAGGGGGAACATTGGGACAGAAGTATGTGCTCTTTGCAGTGGTGATTCGGGTGTGGCCTGAGAGACTCATAGCGTTAGGTGGGCTCCGGGCTTTGAATTTATGTTGTCGGACTGTCGAAACCCATCTGAAATGTCTAGCCTGCCGCAGTGCAGCTCTCCTTTTTCAGGGTCGAATCTAACATATTTGTTGAGGCTGCCGTGAACCATCAGTGGAATCCATCACTTTTCTGGTCCATGCATGGGACGGAGATTTGTGATGTGGGAGAATGGAAGTGTGATTTTGCCGAGAGATCTCTACAGGTATTTCACACTCCACGACAAAGGCAGGGAAGTTGCACCAACCTTACAACAGGCCGGCATTTGTGAGCTTCGATGTTGTTGGTGTTTAGCATCCTGTGATAGCGCAAGCATGCATGCAGGTTGTACATCCTTTTTTGGCTTTTACAATGCATTTCGGGAAGGTCTGTCCTGAGGGTTGAACCGACTTGCAGGTTGTACATCCTTTTTTGGCTTTTACAATGCATTTCGGGAAGGTCTGTCCTGAGGGTTGAACCGACTTCTGGTTTACTTGTAGTTGTGGATGGAGTTTCTTAAGTGCAGGGGTCCTATAGAGGTTCTATTCAAGTATAGCTTAAAATTGATTGCATAGCAGCGTGCCCTTCGAGTCCAAGGGTGACTGACGATTAACGGACTTGTATTGTAGGGGGAGGATAGTTGTGGATGGATTTTCAATATTGAGGGGTTCCTATTGAGCTTGTATTCAGGTATTGCTCGAGATTGATTGCATAGCATCATGCAGTATGAAGAGGTGAAGAAGATTGAACAGAGGTTTTTCAGGTATCAGACTTGGACACTGCACTCGTTTGTGGTCTTCAGTGCGCGCTTTAACTCCAGCTCCCGGGTTCCCGTTCCCGTGTGTGTGTGTGTGTGCGCGTGTGTGTGTGCACGTGGGTTTGTGCGTGTGCACGATTGTTCTGTCGTGTTGCAAACTCTTTTTTGTAGTCGAACTCTACAATTATGACCTTTCCTAATGGATTCAGCCTGCAGAATCTTTTTTAAGAGTGATTTTGGCGGACCCTAGGCGCAAATCTGTTGGATTCTTCTTTTTTCTCCTTGTCTTGCATAAGGGCGTAGCGTCTGACCTAATTGTATCCATCTCATTCCATGAGGACTCGTACTCGTGACCTGTTTATTAAGAGTTACAGTTTGTATATCTTTTCCAGATGGGCTTGGGAATATATGCAATTTTTGTTCTTTATCTGCACCGCGGTTTCTTGGTGTTTGTCAGTTCTTTGCGGCCAGACATCATGCGGTGTCATATATGCTGTTGCAGTCTCCTGGTTTGTTTCAGGAACGAGCAACAGTTTATCATGGATTCATGAAGATGCAGTGGTTGACCCCAACCGGATTCTCCATTCCCGCGATGGAAAAAACAATAAATCAGCATTCACCACTGAATAGTTTTGCCCTCTTAGCATGGACTCACAACAGTTGTGTAATTCCGTGTCGCTTGTCATATGACCCGTGCAAATTCAGGTGCGTGGACTTCCTCTTCTTCCCAAAAAGCCATAGTTAATAATAATTTAATAGTAATTTAATACAGATCCTTATGGTCCGGGCTGCATGCCGTTATGTGGACCAGCAGTGCAGTCCTTTGGAGCAACAAGTTCATCACTGACACGAGTGCACACTCTGTGATCGGGCCTTGTTTGTATAGGTTTGTTTAGTTCCTTAGTCCCGGACTTGTTACTTGGGTCTGTGGTCACTTGGTCGTCAAGACGGCTAGATTCTGGACCACATGGTGATGTGGCGGGCCAGGGTGCTTCTTGCACTACTGATCAAGGAGAGACATGGGTGCTATATGCCTGTTCATGGGGTATGGCTGTGTAGTTTTTTCCCGTTTTGCTAGCGTGGAATGAGGGCATGCTTGCCCTTTTCATTTGAGAAATTGTTCTGATGTCTGACTCTTGGAATATGACATAGGTCCTCGTTCGAGTTCGACACCACTTGAACTCGAGGGTTGAAGGAAAATAAATTATTCGTTCCACCCCTCCCTAATGACGCCTTTCACTTTCCTGCTCTCAAGTGCGCACATCCTTGAAGTGACGCTTTTCACTTTCCTGCTCTCGAGTGCGGCTGGGGCACAATAGCACTTGAAGGAGGTACCTTGAGTTCAAGCGCAAACGGATATTGCACGACTGGGGCTTTTTTTTGTTTTTCTTTTCTTCCAGCAGGCATTCTGGTCCAGGATTGGTCAAGCCGAGGGTTTCGGTTTCAAGTACAGCTTGTTGAAGGGTTTCCTCAAGTGCACGTGGAACCATAAATGGAGTTAACTTAGTGTCAATTAATTATTGTTCTCAATTTCTCGTGAATTACAAAGCCATGTATTTTCAAGTGGTGTCCAACGAGGCCCGCAGGGCTCACAGAGACTTAGTGCATTTCAGCCTCAGCACGGCATGTGACCCTTTGTGCAAGGAAGTAATTTCTCTATCGTGTTTCTTGTGCACACACCAAACGTCAGCACTCCCTGGTCAACCACACAGACATGGAGGTCTGCCTTGCCCTTAGTAATGTCTTATGCCATTGTTTTTTTTTTCGGAATGGAATGAATGGAATATGGAGATGTTGCTGGATGAGCATTGATGCCAAGTGCAGAATGGGATATGGAGATGGTTGCTGGATAATCATTTGACGGCACACACACGAGCACATGGTGCTTCTTGGGATGAGTCGGTGGGTGGAAGTTCGGCGAAACAGTCTTGCACAGTCGTGCTAGAGTTGTGTATGTTGAACATACGGTGGTTCAACATCCTCGTTATTCGGTGAAAGTTGACTTGTGTATAGTGAACACGACGACGGTTGGTGGTTCTTGGGATTGACCTCAATGGTCTCCCTCCCCTTCCCCCCCCCCCCCCCCCCCCCCCCCCCCCCCCCCCCCCAAACACCCCGAGCCTGTAAAGTCCAGATGGTAGTAGAGGTTGGGTGCAAGGCCTCGGGAGGTGCCTGTCGTCGCGCTGAGAGATCAGTTGGTTGTGCGTTGAGGACATCATTTGTGGACGTCGTTGTCCTAGTCAGATCACAAGTTGAGTCCTACGGCGGTGCAATCCAGACCTGTTATATTTTCAGTTGGTGGTCTTGTTAGAGGTTCTTTGCGCTGGACCAAGAGTGTTGTGTGTGGGTGTGTTTCTCGGGCTCCTGTTTTGGAGCATGCGGAGAATGCCACTAGAATTCTAGTGGCGTTCTTGGACGTGAGGCCTGACTTTTGTGCAGTGCTTCGGACGGGTGCAAGGGGGGAAGCTTTTATTGGGGGTTAGATTGCTGTAGGCTAGGCTAAGTTTCTTGGACACTTTTTGGAGGAGTACCATGTCGAGTCGAGCTCCCTGTGCGATGTAAGTCTTCCGTGCAGCAGAGATGACAGTCAAACCTTTGTTCTGCAGCGCTTTTCGCTGAGTTATGCTGACTTGTGAATTTCTGTTGTCGCGTGCAGGTTGCTTGCATGCTCCCCCCCCTCAACCCGACCCCTTTTTAGAATGTGCAATTGTGCCTGGGTGCGACTGGGACTCGACCTCTCTACCTTGGCCACTCTCGCACTCTTCCTAACACGGTGGGAGGTTGGATTGATTTGGTTTTGCACCAGCTGAAGTGTTTTCCTGGGCCTAAAAGTCTCAGGTCAGCGATGAAGTATTTTCCTGGGCTATTTATTTCATAAGCCTGAGTCATGGACATCTTAGTGTGTCCCTGAATGCCTGCATAGAGTAAGTACCATGATTGCATGCTCACAGGACAGCAGCTGACATCTCTGTCAAGGCATGTGCTTTCTAAGGGCCATTCTCCCCAGCACTTTGACTGGAGAATGGACAGCCTGTGTTTGCTGACAGCTGTGTTGCCTGCCCACTGATGTCTCCCACTGGTCGCTTTCGCATTTGCTCCCGACTGTCGATTTTCTGAGCAGATGGAGACTCAACCTTTTGTGCATCCCTGCTCTGAAGCCCGTCACTCGTTGATCGCTGCCAGGTAACCTGCAACTAGAATTGAGGAAGCTGCGCTTCCAGCAGCAACTCAGATTTTGCCGCTGTGTTGTGGAGAACACACGTGCTTCCCAAGAGGCTGCTGTCCCAGATTGGTGAGGCAATGCGTACATGGAAAACTCCATGCTGTCTGTATTGTTGGCAGCAACTCTGTGTCCATGCATGCACACATGCAGGCAGGCAGGCATACACAAATGTAGGTATACTTGCACAAAGGCACGTACACACACAATGGAGTTCTGGCCGTAGTATCATCGCGATGAGACTCAGAGAGTGTTTGCTGTGGGTGCCATTCCCATGGGCTGCTTTTTTGGAGCACGTGGAAGAAGCGGGGACCTTCAGGATGTTTTACGCAGTAGTGCTCCTGTTGTCACGTGAAGACCTTGTGGACTTTGGGATATTTGTACTCTCTACACTCCAGAGGCTAGATAGTAGATGAGGGATGTCTAGCCATGGAGTGATAGTGATGGTGGTCGTTTGGGAGGAATGGCAGTGCCAGTGGCAGTGCCAGTGCTGTTGTGCTTGTGGGCCCACTTGCAGGGCTCTCCAAGTTTTTTCAGACCATTGCTGGGTCTGGTCCGAACTTTCTTGCTGGTGGGCCCTTCCTGCTCAACCACACAAGTGTGGGGAACCTTGCACCTTCTCAGGCTTCTCTTGTCTTGTATTGCCCGCAAATACTTTTTTTCATTCCATGGAATGTTTATGATGATTTGTGGATGGAATGGGAGAGGGAATTCGGGGGTTTCTAGAAAACACATGGACCCTTTTCTCAGGGGTATGGATAACTCTGGGCGGCGTGGTAAATTCTTATCCATCAGTCAAATGCATCCTGGGCAGACTGTCTGTCCAGGTTCAACCTCCTGATGAGTTCGTGAAAGTCAGACGAAACAGTCTGGCGTAGTCAGATGCTTTTCTTCATGTAGTTGTGCATAGGGAAGATGGCAACCGACAAGGGACACAAACATGCAAACACATGTACGCACACAGATTGCACACACACGCACACCCACACACACACTCGTGCAGGCATTGACGGACACAAATATGCTCCCATGCACGCACGTAACACCCAGCCATGCACTCACACGCGCACGTGCTACAGATAGGCCACTTTGTGTACTATGCCATTCATGGGCGTCCTCGCTTACAACGGATGCTCAGGTGTACGCCCACACGTACACTCATGCGCAGATGCTACAGCGAGGCTGCTGTGCGTACTTTGCCGTTCGTGGTGTCCTTTCGGGTACCATGCGACACCTGTTCTGTTTGTGAGTTTGCAGACACTGTTCGCTGTAAAGAAGTTGATCACATGGAGATGTAAGTGCTGTCTACTAGTGTCTATGACATTTAAGGGAATACGACAGCAACTACAGACTGCCGTGACAAATTTCTGCATGACATGGACATGACGATTTGTGCATGCATCCTACACTGCCTGGGTGGGCGCAGTGCTGTTATCTTCCTGTCTGGCTTGTTAATCAGGAAGCAATTGCAGACGTGAGACCATAACCTCTGCCGCTTTTCCGGAGGACAATCTGGCCGACCCTCCCCCGTATCATCTACCTGGCGAGGATCCGTCTTGAGCCTGTGCAGATCTGATGGCCATTTGCGGACGTGAGACCACAACCTCTGCAGCTTCAGGAGGACAATCGGCCTGAACCTCCCGTCCCATCTATCTGGCCTGGCTCCGTCTTGTGCCCGTGCAGATCTGATGGATTTTGTCACTGATGGTGAGGGAGGCCATTCAGAGGACATCGGCTGCGCTATGCCATTGTGTTTGAATCCAGGTGCAGACCGGTTAGCGTGTTCATGACAAAACCTCTGCTCACTTCGCTATGGAAGGCTGCCATGAAAACTGCAACCCGCGTCTAGCTTGCGCTCGCGGCTCGTCCCCCCTACCCCCTTATCGGTTGCCTGATATGCCGTTGTGACCGTGCATGCCATGCTAGAATCATTGCAATCATGAGTGTGGCTTCCTGCCTTTCGTTGCCAATGTGTTCGAGAAGCTGTCATGTTAACAGTATGTGTCTACCACATGGAGCGATCCTGATGTGTCCCATATGTAACGCCGGACATTCCCCGGCTGCACCCGCAATTGGACCCTGTCCACCAGTGCAAGAGAAGGAACAGGAACCTGTCCACCCGTGCAAGAGAAGGAACAGACGGCTACCTGAGGGATTGTCTCGCATAACCACCTGCAGTGTGCCGTACTGAAAGTTTATTGCCACTAGGGCGAGCATTTGGAGACCAGATCATGCAACGGTTAAAAAACTTGACTTTGGATCTGCCCTGTTATCGGCAGTGCATAGACATGGGATGTTGCCTGTGGAACCCCAAGGAACTTGCTTAATGTCGGGCACTGTAATTACACACCTGATGTTCAGCTAGCATCTGATCAGCATGGTTTCCATCATCCCTACACTTATAAAAGTTCCTAATCTGAGAATTCTGGGATCCGGGCCGTCTGCGGACCTACCGGCCCGACGGCCCTGATTGGCCCACGATCTTAAGATGTTAAGATCGCGCGGCGATCCAGACCGTTTGTGGTCCTACTGGCCCGACGGCCCTGATTGGCCCGCGATCTTAAAACTTTAAGATCACGGGGCAATCAGGGCCGTCGGGCCTGTGAAAGGCCTGGATCGCAGCTCAGTGTTTGGACTATCGGTACGGCCCTGTGTTTTCCTTTTGTGGAGGGCCAGGGCGTTTTGGGCTGTTGCAGAGGGCCCGTTCGATGCGACAAAGGGCATTCCAGTACCTTCCAGTACCGAACGCGACAAACTCAAAGCATGACCATAGCAAAAGCAACAAACCCCTGTACGCGACCTATCGAGTGCGACCGACTATCTTGCAGCCCTGTTCTGCGGCTGACGGCTTTTGAGTGTGCTCGAAGACACCCTCTCTCTCTGTGTCTGTCTGTGTGCGTGCTGTGGTGGAAGGCTTCTGTGAAGGCAAATCCCACAGCGTGGGAAAGATCGACCCCTACGATACTCTACACTCGACTTCAACTTTACTTCACTCTGCACTACCACGCTGGACTTCGACTTTGCTGCTCCACTCTACACTACCACGCTCAACTGCGACTGCACGTGTCTGGCACATACACACTCTCTCACACACACACACACACACACACACACACACACACACACACGCACGACATGGTGAGCCCTTATCCATCAGTCCCGGGCAGACTGTCGGGGTTCAACCTCCTGATGAGTCGGTGGAAGTCCGATGAAACAGTCTAGCTTAGTCATACTTATTAACGGAGTTGTGTATAGTGAACATCACAAACACATCAAAACACACACACACACACACACACACACAC
>BFEA01000352.1:878175-900052 GCA_003427395.1 Chara braunii | reverse complement strand
CCCCCCGCCCACGCCAACCCACCAAACCTTTCAGCCTCAGCAGGTCTCTCGGAGGTAACTGCCGTGCAAATGTAGAAAGCAAAAAAAACAACAGAAAAAAGGACCGTTTCTCGAAGGCTTTCTGACCTCCAGCAGCAATGGATTGACTGAGTCAACAGGAGTACACAGGTGAGCCAAATCGCCCCCGACCCCGTCCCCCCCCCCCCTAAATTGCCCATTTCACGTTTTTTGCTTTTTGCCCTCCATTTTGTTTTGCAAGCGAAGCTGCAACAGGTCATCTAGTGATTGTAATTAGGGTATATATACACGCCTCGTGAGTTGTTTTCTTCCTTATGGTTGTGGTCAATAGTGTACTCGTGCAGGACACCCCGGGATGGGATGGCATAGTTACAGAGGGGCTGGAACAGCAGTGCGTATACGATTGCAGTCGCCGAGCCTCTGTGGTTCTAGCATCTGGGAACCACGTTTCCTATGACATCTGTCTATACCGTGCCATTTGATCCAGCAATTGAACTCTGAGAATTGGATGTGGTACACTTCCACAGCCCGTAGCCCTAAGTGGTGCTGTCTCGTCTGCAGAGGTGGCCAGTTGCCTAAGGCAATGTCTGCTCCTCAACTCGCTTTTTTCTGCAACCCAAGGCCCGAACAACCTCTTGTGCCAGTCTCGAGCAGTCTGCTCTTCCAGTGAGTGTTGAAAACTCGGTTTTCTGAAGGGACTTCCGAAGTCCCAAGTCCCAGTATCACGTAGGGTAGGTCCAGAAGGTTGAAAACTCAGACCCCGGAAAGCCGGCATCAAATCCTCGAAAGTCCAGAAGGTTCCGAAGTCCCAAGTTCCAGTATCACGTAGGGTAGGTCCAATAGGCCAGTTGAAGCGTTGTAGGCCGAAGTCAGGAAACATCCGGAAGTCAGGTCGTTGTACCGCCAGTCTGGTACTCGGCAGGAAAAGCGTGGAATTGTACAGCCAGTCTGATACCCCACAGAAAGGTCTGGAAAGTCCAAGTGTAGTCCCCAAGTCCACATAAATTGCAGAAAGTCCCAGGAAAGTTGGGAACCTTCCGGACCGACAAAATGATTGCAGCAGACAGGTTGTGGCTGACCAGTACAGGTGTGTGCCAGGCCAACCCGAGTCGGCTTCCTATATTTAGCCGCTACACCGCAGCGAGGGACACAGTTCTTCACTCATGAAGTTGCGGAAGCGCTGCTGCTGCTTGTGTTTCCCAACTTCCGGACCGACAAAATGATTGCAGCAGACGGGTTGTGGCTGACCGGTACAGGTGTGTGCCAGGCCAACCCGATTCCGCTTCCTATATTTAGCCGCTACACCGCAGCGACGGACACAGTTCTTCACTCATGAAGTCGCGGAAGCGCTGCTGCTGCTTGTGTGACCAAACGACTTGGGCAAGACAGCGTTTGAGGAAGAAGAGAGCGCTGAAGGCAACCATAGCCAGGGTAGTGGTAGAGAAGAGTTTGTGAAATCAGCTGGAGATATCAGAAGTAGGGTGTCATAGCTGCCAAGTTCTGAGTCGGAACTGAGCGGGTGTATTCAGGGCACGATCCACAGAGAGATAGAGACTGTGAGGTCGAGTGATACAACACCAGAGAGAGTGAGAGACAGAGGGAGAGAGGTAGAGACCAGAGAGAGAGAGAAGGGTAGGCAGTTACATACCTGAATCGAGGCGGAGTCTGTGTGAGCGGCAGACACCACAGGAGAGAGAACAAATTCTTTGTACATTAAAGACATTTTGCATATCAATCTCTGGTGAGATTTCGGCGTCTCGGCCATCGGTTCCAAGTGTGAATACGCATCTGCATTCTCGTTGCATGTGTCTGTGAGGTTGAGGGCGATTGACTTGAAAATCATTGCACTGGCATCAGAGCTCGATCCCGCTACATCCACTTGGGGAAGCATCACTAGCAATGGATAAGGACGGTGGGCACCAAAAAGAAACAAACAAAGAAGAGAACGTGGGGGTTTGAGTGGGTTGAGGGCACAGCAGCAGTGGCTTGGACAAAGGCGAGCGGAGAAGAGGGGTAGGACAGTATGAAGAGGGGGAGAGACCTGCGGATGAGGCAGAGGCCTGTGGATGAAATGGGGAGAAGCCTGGGGGGTGAAACGGAGGCCTGTAGATGAAACGGGGGAGGCCTGTGGATGAATTGGAGGCCTTGGATGAAACAGAGCAGCCAGCTACACCAGGGTGAGGCACATGAGTGGATGGAGGCCTGTGGATGAAACGGAGGAGTTCGCAGCACTCTGAGCCAAGATGCAGGCCGCAGACCCCCGCAAGAGATCCCTCCTGATGCAAGAGCATGAGAGTGCAATTAATACGAGGATGCTGGTGCAAAAGAGGAGGGACTTCGGAGAAGAAACGAGGTTGAGAGAAGACGGGAAGGCTATCCGGCAGAAGTTGAAGGAGAGGCAAGAAGGCGAAGCCGATGGTAACACCCGGTTAAACCTCCTCACCCAAACAATCTTTCATTCTGCTCAGGAGAAAGCTGCAATCCACATTACTTTAGAATAGGTGGAGGCCCACGAGGAGGAATTTTAGAGCGCGTGGATTAACTACGTAGCGACAAACCTCCACCAAAAGGAAGATAGAACTTCCCACCATGCACATCAGTAGAAGACATCCTTGTAGGTGAAGGGTGGAGGAGGAAGAGATCCTGGCGATGGAGACGGGGGTGATGACGAAGATGGTGACAACAAAGGAGTAGACTGCAAGGGGGATATAAGATAGCCTGAAGGAGAGAGAAGAGAGAACGTGAAGGTGATGATCCCCTGGATTTTCATAGGGGCAAACGGCGAAAGTTTTGTGCAGTGGGAGGCAGTCATGGATACGGACCTATATGCACAGTTAATCCCTGACTTTGACAAGGTGTTGATGGTGAGTTCGTGACTAGGGGCGGACAATGCAAACTTTGCTTTGTCTCTAATGAGAAGTGCGGGCTGCGAAACCATTGTGGCATATTCACGACCAAACGACATTCGTACATTTTTTAGGGTCCTGAAAGAGAGGTTTGAGGATAGGAATTAGGCCTGGCAAGGTGAGGATCTGCTCCTAAGTATCGATAGACGTCAGTGGAGGAGTGTGGTCCACTCTTACATGCGCCATGGACGAGTTGCTGCAAGAATTAGGCCCGGGGAGCTAAGTATCTGCTCCCAAGTATAGGTAGACGTCAATGGAGGAGTGCATCTGCCCTTAAGTGCACCATGAACGAGTTGTTGCAATGCACCGACCATGACCTTACTGTGAAGAAGATTTTCGAGAACTTCGCTAGAGATTTACCTAGGCCCCGACGCAGTAGAGCAATCTGGTTTCCTCCAAGAAATTGAATTTTGGCACTACTATAAGGACTTACGAAAAGGGGCAACTACGCCCTCACAAACGACGATGGTATAGGTAGGGGTCGCTGGTACCCATGGCATCCGGGTAGAGCAGAATTGGAGCCGTGGAAAACCCTCAGCATGACAAAGGATTTATGGGAAGAAAGGATGAGTTGCAGCCGCTCCTTCCGGGAATTCAGATGTAGGTAGATACACAGGTAGAAGCGCGCTGAACAGGCGACATCCAGTCCAAAGGTCCCAACGGTAGAGGCTGAGGTAGGTCCCCACCTAGATAGCCGTCGAGAGACTGCTTGCACTGAAGTTTCTCTAGGTGGTTCCCTCATAGGGGTAGGCGATGAACTGTTTACTCATCGTAAGGCCTGGGCCGAAATGAAGAGTAGGACGCGAGTAGGCGTGTTAGCCGATAGTGGATCAACTCGTAGTTATAGTAGTCGAAAGGGATTGAAGAAGTTGAACGAAGTCGGTCGTTAGTAAGTTTGCAGATAATCGTGAAATGCGTGCAGAGGAGTTCGTTGAAGAGGTCAGGGCATACTTCTGGTTGGAGAGCGAAGAAAGTTGAGAAAGTGTTGCACTCCCTGACCCTTTTAGTGGAGGGGGGTCTACCCTTGACATCACCCTAGAGATGGATCGAAGAAACACCGAGTAAGCAGACGTAAAAATGGGCGAGCAAAATTGTTGGCTGCCTAGTCGTGAAGGAGGGAAGAAGAAAATGCGGGTGTTCCATGAGTCTTGGAATAGAGTTTAGCCTGTCCCTATGCTGCATGAGTGCCCGTGCATTCACCAAACACATGGTCAAGGAGAAAATAGTTGACCAAGTTTTCGTTTCATTTGTCAAACCAGTTCCGCCCCAAGTAGAGAGTGTTTTGAAGGAGTTCGCAGACGTGGGAGAGAGTCCTACTGGTGCGGTAGAAAGACCAATGAAGTACTGGTAGAACTTCGAAGGGCCTCATGTATAGAATGCCGCCCAAAAAGATGGACAAACTGGGCAAGCAGCTGAATGTGTTGTGCGAGAAGAGGTGAATTAAGTTTAGCTCCTCACCCTACGGTGCACCGGTTTATTCGTGTCAAAAAAAGGAGGTGAACTGGGTATGTGTATCGACTACGGGGAATGAACGCGATCATTGTTAAGAACGTCGAACCTTTGCCGCATATAGATGCCTTGCTAGAAATGGTGCAAGGTTGTAATTACTTTTCAAATACAGATTTCAAGTCAGGTAGATCCCCAAGATCAACACAAGATGACTTTTAGGACTTGTTATGACCACTATCTGTTTGTGGAGATGTCGTTTGGGCTGACGAATGCCCTTGCCACATTTTAGAGGAGCATGAACAATCTCTTTGGAGAATGGTTAGATAAGTTGTTGTCGTAATTTGATTTTTAGTAAGACATTAGAAAAGCATTAGGAACACCTTTGTTTGATCTTGAGTAAGTTGCATGAGGCTAAGTCTTGTATCTCAGACATGTCGTAGTCGAAGATGGAGTTAGATCGGAGGACGAAGGATGAAAAGGTTGCAGCGATTAGGGATTGCCCGTTCCCGAACGCTCTTACAGAATTTGTGCATCTTAAAATTTGTGCTCAATTTCACTACCATCGCTGCACCGCTGCGTAACAGAGTTCGCAACTGGGATTTTTAGGAATACCTGTACCTGACCTGACCACACCCTCTTTGAAAACCAACCACCCATACCCACTGTATACCTGACCTGCCGGACCTTTACCCATCTTCACCTGCAAAAAAAAAAAAACTATACCCACGCCTATCGTATCTGAACCTCTTCAGCATGTAACTGACCATACCTACCCATGAACAAATTTTTTCAAAACCACCCATGGCTACCTGAACGCAAACCGTTTGTTAACCACCCATACCCTACCCTACCCAGGTTTGCTTTACCCATACGCACCCGTACCTACCCATAATTGTATGCACCCACCGGTAACCACCCGTGCTCGTCGTACACCCTCCCCTAACTGCCCATGATCGCCCCTAAATGTCCTTAACTGCCCCCAACTGTCCCTAACCGCCCCTAACTGACCCTAACTGACCCTAACTGTCTCTAACCGCCCCTAACGTTTTTTTTTCTTTTTTTAACCGCCCCCAACTATTCCCAACCCCCTAGACGTCACAAAATTGACGTGGTAATTTTGTATTATTATTAATATTATTATTATTTTTTGAAATGTGGCAACTACTGCAGCTACTGCCCGAAAAGCAACATTTGTTACATCTCGTCACTCTGATGCTGCTATGGATGCATTTGGTGCTACAGCAGCCTATGCAACCTGTACAGCATCTCCAAATACAACAACCCTCGGTATGTCGCACACACATACACTCTCAGGCACACACACACACACACACACAAACACATACACATACATATAAATATTACATACACAGGGTTACACACATATGAAAATAGTCTGAAAATTTGAAAAACAAAAAATAAAAAATAAAAAATTGAAGAGAGAAAAATTTCACCCTTGTGAGAAAAGTTTGTGTCATGGGAAAGCGAGAAATTCCGAATATGAGAAAAGCGTCACACTTGAGCAAAAATTCAAAGTATGCAAAGCTACAAGACTCACATCGGGTATAGCATGGTTACCCTAGAATCTCTACCCGCCTGTACCCATCCCTTTTGTGTTTTGGCCACCCGTACCTGCCTAAACCCGTCTATTTTTTTTTCTGGCCGCCAATACCTGTTTTTTTTTTTTTCTTACCCCTACTGCTACCTATCCCTCTGCGTAGCACAGCGAACGTGTACGTGTTCGCATGTTTGTGCGAACAGCTAGCAAACATGTTCGGATAAACATTTTTTTTTTCGTAAAAAAAATATATATATATATAATATACATATATTTGTCTTTTTCAGTTTTTTATTTTTAACTCGTGAGTGGTTGCGAATTTGAACATGACTCCAAGGCAAAAGTTACTTGCATTATTATTTTACGTAACATATATTGTTCCCAGATTTTTCTTAGGAATTTTTTTTTTTTTTGAATATTTTTTATGTTTGCATTTGGAGGGTTCTGGGCGCTTGTTCGCGTTCGCCTCCGAACGCGAACATGGTGCTACGTAGGGTAAGACTTCAATTCATCTTTACTTTCTATTTCAAAAAACAAATAAATTGTGGTTATTAGATCTATCTAAGATTCAAGATCCTCTTGCTTGTTTGATTTTGATTGATGAAAGAGTTTGAAAGATAGAATAAGACTTGAAAAAAAAATATACACACACTAAAATGATGTGAAGTATAATTAAAATATAATACAATAATTTATCCTATTCTTATATAATACCTATATAATGAGCGGGCTTCATGGTTTGCATTCTGTAACTTGGAAAATAAAAATATGTATAAAAACAATTCACCTTGTACATCCTCTTCTAAGTACTACTCGTGGTGAATTAAGTAGAATATTTCAACAAATCCAAATTCCATTGACTAATAATCCATAATAAAGAGAATCTCACATATGACACAATAATATATATATGCGTCGGTGAAACTCCGATGAAACAGTTTGTCACAGCCCCTCGTTTGTTGTCCTCTTCTCTCTCTCTGCCTACGGCTTACCGGGCAGTTCTGTTTGTGACGATATATATACAGAATAGAATATAAAATAGATATAGTGCAGTATTGAATATGACTCTATTACGTTCGATATGAGAAAGATTGCATTCTCGGTGTGAGTGAACCTTATTGTTTGGCCAAACAGATTTGTAACTTGGTAAATGCATCTCCAGGGACTCAAGGACTTGAAAAATCTAAATAACGAAATTCTCGAGTCATTTCAATAGGCTGAAAAATCACACGTTTCTATGAATCATCGTATCGTATTTCCACATATCTACTTAAGGGAAAGTCTTTTCGTAACGGATAACCCTCAAAGCCATAATCTGTTAATATACGAGGAAAATCAGGATGGTTGTAAAAATACACACCAAACATATACCATACTTCTCGTTCCCACCAACCAGCTGCCGAAAATATTTTGACAACTGAACAAATAAGAGTTATTTCATCTACATGTGTACACGAAGTTCTGCACCCTCGTCGACTAACAAGTCAATAAAATGAAAACAAAACAAATAAAAATCCACAAAAAACGAATTCGAGCATCCTCGATAATCATTTTCAATACTAAATTCATTATCCTGAAAAGTGAAATTCGTCACAAACAGTTTTGCGAAAACAAGCCTCTATGGAGGCCGTCTAGTCGAGATATTGATTTTTTTTTAAAACTTTCAAAAACACATGGTTGATAAATGATTTCTTTCACTGTGTGCCGATAGTTCGTTTATATATAGCATCTTTAATCTCAATTTGACTCAATTGAGAATACAGCAAAGAAATGCATACAATACAATAAAAAAACGATTGTAAGTCAAAAAAAGGATTACTTTGCGAAACTAACAAGCCAGAATTTTCCGTAAAAACTAAAAAAAAATTGAATGAAGAAATCTATTTTTCAATTTTTATTTAAAATACCATCCAATTCCGAGTATCCAGTTTATAACTTTATATATCTTGTTTGTCATTTAATTACTCAAAGGCCAAAGGGTCGCTGCCTGGCAGCGACTATGGTCGCCTCTTCAATCTCTCCGTGTGGCAGATGAAAAAGAACTCACTTCCTTCGTTCGTGCCTCTGTCAATCCTCAGAAGCGATGATATGATATTATACGCGGCGTTTCCTAGGAGGACGACACCGTTGGTCGGTCGCGAATAACAGCCAGCTGCCTTCACCACTCCAATTGTGACAAGGTGATAGACACTGAAGCCACACCCCAGCGCAGTTGCAGCGAGGATGCACACTCAATGCGCATTCGGCACCCATCGAGCATGCCCTGAATTCATCAACATCCTATCTACCCTGTAGACATACAGCGAGGGTGTGTGGAATTTTAAATTGTGAAAGAAACGACGAGCGTCATGGAGGAAGAACCAACCACCTTTTAATTCGGCATTGAAATTCGACAACAATGCAGAGAACAAGGCCCGTCAAAGGTTTCAATGATTTCAAACACTCGAGTTGTGGCACCAGGCAGCATGCCATCATTGTCAGAGTTCGACTGTTTCATTGAGAATGTCGGGGATGCCTGGCGGGACCATCCAAGATACTACAGCATGTTATTCTCCCTTCTGGATGCATCATAAATAGATTTATAATCTATCTATCTATCTAACTATCTACGAGTTTATGCCACTTTATGAATTATAAAGTTAATAATATAAACAAATGGTATATCTGTTCCAGACAAGCCAAAGAGCAACTGCGCCACAAGATAAAGCAATGCAGGTGGCTGTGATTACGCTGCAAGCTTGCACTCATGCACATGCATCAGCTACAGGGTAAAATATTGAGAACAAAATAGATTGAACGCCACGTGTACTTCAACTCCCAAGCCACTGAACTGAAATCCCTTGCAGAACTCTGATCTGATGCGTTGAGTTCTGTGTGCAAAGCCGAAAGATGATAAGCTTCCAACTTTCAAAAGGGCAAACTTTTCACACAACACAGCCCACACCTTTAACCACTAGTACTTCAGGGCCTCTTTTTCGGGGGCCAATATGTGAATTGGGGAGGAGACCGCAAAACCTTACCAGCCCTTGACATGTGAAAGAAACTCCTCGTAAGAGATGTACTAGTCTATTATGTTCGATATGAGAAAGATTGTGTACTGAAAGGTATCATTCCCACAACTGACGAAAAACAACAAACGAGATGGGTGTGAGAAAACCTCGGAAGTCTGGATCCCTTTGGAAGGGATATAACTAAGAATGATGCTATAGTTTGTGTTAGGGACGGTGTCAAAAACTTGAAATGACAAGAAAGCATTAAGATGGACTGTTACTTTAGCACTTCGTTTTTTCAATTCGCAATGTTTCTTTTATATATCTTTGTGCATTGTTCACTATCATGCACGATTCTGTTCTGTGCACTGCTTCACTGCACACAAAGTTGTCGAGCACACAGCCCTCAACCGAGTATGCACTTGGGGGCCACATGTCGATGGGACTCCTCATACATTAAGTGGTGTGTTTTGGGAGGCCCAGCCCATCTGCTATTTTGCCAGTAGCAGGATTTTATCCCGGGCAATGGCGTCACCTGTCGAGTGCCGGGTCCTGAACCGCACATATGCGCCACATGTCGACGGGCCTACTTTTACATCAAGAGCTGTGTTTTGGGATGTACAGCCCATCTGTTCTTTTGCCAGCAGCAGGATTCAATCCCCGGCAACGGCACCACCTGTTGACCGTAGGGTCCTCAACCGTGCATGCATGTGAGAGCCAAATGTCCATGGGTCTACTCATACATGAAGTGCTGTGTTTTGGGATGCGTAGCCCATTTGGAAATTTCAATTTTGCCATCAGGAGGATTTGATCCCTGGTAATGATGCCACCTGCCGAGCGCAAGCGCATGCGTGTGAGGGCCAATGCGCTCGACAGCATGCAGGACATGACTCGTGAAGGGGATAAGGAGTATAACATACACACACCTATGCGGGGTTCTGTGGTGTGCATGAGCGCTGGCCATAGACAATGCTGCTACTCAATGGGGTCAAAATGCTGCTTTTGCCTTAGCCGCACACCCCCCACCCAAATGGCGGTCCCCACCCAAATGGCGGTCCCAACCTACTGCCTGACCACCGCCGATAGGGCGGGGGGCAACGTGCATTCCCTTGATTGAGAGAGGTAGCTGTGATCTGGTCACACTGAGGTAGAATAGTAGAGATAGGGGGTTCGCTAGGAGTATTGACGTGAGATTGGGATGGGAAGGTAGCCTCGTTCCCTCAGGATGGCCATGGCTGACCGCTCCTGGCGATTAATGTGTGCCTATTAACCGGCCTGTACAACACCCTGGGCTTTTTTGAAAAAGAAAAAAAGAAAAAAGAGAGAGGTAGCTGTGATATCCTGTTATCAACCCACCACTGCAGAGGGGGTGTCATCTGTAAACAAATACGGGTGACAACATGTACATAGTACATACAGAACTTCAACGATGTCATCTGAAAACAAATACGGGTGACAAGATGTACATAGTATATACAGAACTCCAACGATGAACACCGTGCCTTTTTGTAAACTTCTTTTGCGCAGCAGTTGTCGTATTTGGCGAGGGGTATCTTGGCAGGGTGTAGTACAAAAGAAAGGTGGAGTCTTGATAAGGGATTTTAACAGACGTGCAATGAATTGCAGGTGCTCACGCGGGCTGTACACTAAGTTTGTCTGCTGTTTGCTTATTCTGAGCCCTTCAGGACTTGATCCCATGACCTACAGTTGTATGTGTTGATCACTAGCTTTGAGGCCTGCTGGGCTTGATCCGTGAAACTGTCGCTGGTAGTCTCTATTTGGTCTTGCTGTTTTGTCCTTTTCTGCTCTTCCGGAAACTGGTAGGCCCGTAGGTTTCTCGTTTGTGTGTCCTAGTCTTGGGTCCCCGTCGTCTAGATTTCCATCCAGATGCATGCATGCAGGTCTTGACTGTTTGCCCGTGGATGTTTGCTGCTTCGACGGCCAGATGGGTTTGTAGGTAACTGCTGTGTTGTAGGTCTAGGAAAGTCGGGTAGAAATAGGGAGAGGCCGGCAAGTTTGGGGTTCTCGTCTCATTTTTTGGAAGTGGCGACGGGAGTACGTGAGCGGCACTATTTCCAGCGCTCAGTCTTCTTCCCCTTCGAAGGGGAACTTGGGGTGCCATAGCTGGGGCACCCTGCTGCTTGAGGAGGCAGCACCTGTAGGAGGTCTTCCAGGTGCTGATGACACTGCCATTCACGCTGCTGTTTGTGGGGGTTGAAGGATGCCGCTGCTCATCAAGCGGTTTGTCGCTGGTTGCTGCCATACCAGGGCAGCCATCATCTTCTTCATCGAGGTTGACCTTCTTCCTCACGGTTGTCTGCGGCGCTGCGACTTGATAGCTGGCTCATGCCAGATCAGATATCACCTGTACTCACAGGCTCGGGGCATGAGGGGATGATGTTTTCAACAGTGGGATATCATTGGAGGCTGGGGGTCGTAGGGAGAAGAGGAAGTTCCAGTGAAGCTTCGCTGAAATGTATTGTCGGGGATTAATTGGAGGTGGAACATTTTTCGTGGTTGAGGTTCTTGGAGTTGTACGGTTGACAGGAGGGGAGCAGGGGTTGGAATAAATAATTGTTTGAAACATTTTTCTCTCAATTTTTATATCTGACTTTGGCTTCCCCTGTGCAATCTCTCTCCATGGCCATTGTGTGAATCTGCTCTCTCCAGTCTGCCTGTCATTGCAGATGTATATGGGAACATTTGAATGTGGGTTTGAGTTGTGAATCAATCGAGAACACATAACAGAAGCACCTCACATATGCCAGGTCGATAATTATACAGGACAAAAAAAAATAAAAAAGAAAAAAAGAAAAAAGAAAAAAAAGAAAAAGAGAAAAGAAAAAAGAAAAAAGAAAAAGAGAAAAGAAAAAAGAAAAAAGAAAAAAGAAAAAAGAGGAACAACATTGTCATGAACAATATACAAATGGGCATCGTCGTCACGTGAACATCTCTTCATTTGAAAAAGCAAGAAAATGAAAACAGCGTACACGTGGTTCACCCGTCACGAGCTTACGGACCTCTGACCGCTTCAGAACTAACTTTGCATGGAACCCAAGCAGGATACTGCTATTCATGCAGATCTTCATGGAGGACAATGTGCTGGAAGAACACAACCAGTGGGATGACCCATCATTTGTCCTCCCGATAAAGGTTGCGGACTGAAGCGGTTGATGACGACCAGTGACCGACACACAAACCAATGCAACCATATGGACTCAAACAGACATACACTGAACCCCATGAGCAGCGGCATGAACCACCGACGCGCGGTGACCCTGCAGCCGGCCCTTCCTCCTGAAAGGACGCATCACAACACAGACCTGTTCATCGCCCACTCCATACAGCCCCCCAGCCAACCCACATCACAGACTCCGAGTGACAATCTGCACCCCAACCCCGGTGACCCCTCCCCCACTCCCCCGGTCCCTCCAATGCCCTCCGCCCCCCCCAATGCCCTCCGCCCCCCCCCAACGCCCCCCGCCCCCCCCCAATGCCCTCTGCCCCCCCCCGGTTTTCCCCCCGATCAGGAGGAAGCCCCATGGGCAGCAAAACTGGCTCGGGCAGACATTGACATCCACTCACTAAATGTTAACAGACTCATACAGGCAACGGCACCGAAAAAAGATGCCGTCTGGGACATGCTCAGATGCCCGGATATGAGGACGTGGCCAGACGCAATATGCATTCAAGAAACACACCTGCAGTATATGCCAGCACACATAGCAAAAGCAAACACAATCTGGCCACACACGTCGTACTCTGCACCTGCAAAAGACAAAGCATCTGCTGGCTCTGCCATCTGGATTCCACCGTCCTTAAAACTCAGACCGCTGGCTATTGAGTACGACGGGCTGCATGGTAGATGGATCAACCTAAAATTGCAGTATGAGGGGGAGGAATTTTACCTGGTCAGCGTGCACGCCCGCGACGACCCCACATCCAGGGTGGACCTCTGACTCATCCTTCATCAACACCTGCCAGACGATGCTCCTGTTATACTAGCAGGTGCCTTCAACACCACGTTCGACCCCACGATGGACCGCATATCCAGGTTTGTAACAATTCCTTCAAAGCATTTTTTCATTTTTTTTTAAACACCAGAACCCAATTGTCTCGGTATTTCTTACCGCAAAATCCACCGCTCCTCCAGAATGACTGGTCATATGCATAAGACTACTCAAGTAAAAAGAAACAGACTCAATCATGCAAAACACGGCGGGATGCCTCAAGACCTGGCATCCTCATCAACAGCCGCTCCCGGCCCTAATATCCTTATGCTAAGACAACTTATGGCAGACAGACAACTTGAAGACGCGCACAGACTGCTGCACCCCACCCAAAAAACTTACACCTGCCTGTCATCGAGGGGTGAGCACGGCCTGGCCAACTCACAAATAGACCTTACGCTTGTATCAAAGGACCTGATGGCTCTCGTGACTACAACGGAAATAACAACGATCAGCCCGTGTAAGTCCTTTAACCACAAGATGACAAGGCTGGGACTGTCATTCCACAACCACATTCATCGGGGGTCGGGTTTCTACAAATTAAATGCCTCTCTGCTCCCCCTCTCCAAATTCGAAGACCTGGTCAATGATTTCTGGAAATACAGGCAAACTCAAGAACCCACCTCGGGGGAAGGGTGAAATGGTTTAACGATGGAGTGGCGCAATTGCAGGAAAGAGCGAAAAAATTATCCATCCAACATGCGAGAGATTGCAAAGCCTGCTTGGAGAGCCTCGTGTGAGACCTAGAAGAATGGGATGAAGAAGTCATGAAAGACCCACTGCGCCACCCCTCTTATGACAACTGCAAGAGGCCTGGGACCACCTCCAGACATGTATATAGAGCAGCAGGCGCAGGCATGGACCAAAATGAAAAAAGACCACATGAACAGGACAATGGCCAAGGCCTTTTTTAACAAGGCCAGCGCAAGAACAAGAGCAGTCGCGGTTCCCAGGCTTAACCACCCATTGGACAACAACGCTCTGTCGACAACTAGCGCATATGCAATCGTGGACTACGCGGCTAGATATTATAAAAACATCTTTACATATGAGACACCCAGCACATGCCCAAGCGAGAGACACACTACTGCAGAAAATTCGCTCACGCCCAACACAAGAACAAAGGGACATCTTGGATGAGCCTATAACCCCACATGAGGTCTAGGAGGCCCTGCAGGGTTTGGAGGATGAGAAGATGCCTAGGATCCATTCATTCCCGAAAGAATTTTGTGTGGGGTTTCGGACCTCCTCAGCGATGATATCATGGAATACATAAAAGAGGTTCAAAACGAGGGCTCGTTTGGGGGAATGATTGGACAAGGGGTCACAACCCTCCTCTACAAGAACATAAGAAACTACAGACCCATCACCTTTCTTCCGGTCCCCTACAAACTGGTGGCCAAACTCCTCACTAACAAATTGTTGCCTCTCATAAATATGCTAATTCACCCGGACCAAACAGGGTTCATGCCCAGTCGTATCATCCAGGATAATATCCTGTTAGTCAATGAGACCATCAGATACGCCCGCCAACTGAGAGTCCAAGCTGCAATCCTCTTCATAGTCGAAAAGGCGTATGACCATGTCGACTGGGACTTCTTCGACATGTGCCTACTCAGAATGAACTTTGATCCGGGTTTTTGTCAATGGGTGCACCTGCTGCATAGATCGACCACAACCAGCTTAATGCTCAATGGCCACCTCTCACCACCGATTCGCCTTCAAAGATTGGTGCGTCAGGGAGACCCCGTTGCGCCATTGCTGTTTGTTATTGTCATGGAGGCCCTTGCATTGATGATCAGAGCGCACCACCGTATCATCAAGGTGCCTATCCCGGACATACCGCACCACCTCATACCGGTGACATCACTCTTTGCGGATGACCTCACTGTACTAACGTGCAGATCCGGCTAGCCTCCAAACTCTCACTCAAGTTATTCACCTTGTCTCGTTGGCGGCCGACATGAAGGTCAACTGGGGCTCCAAGACTGAGGGCTGGTGGCTCCACCCTCAAGGACAGTCACCCCCACCTGAGCCGAGTAAGCATGGGCCCGCAAGGAAGATGCCATAAGGATATTAGGGGTGAGACTGACTGTTGTGGGCCGCCCGACAGACCATGGGGACATGCTGGTCAACAAGGCCGCGGACCGGCTAGCCAATTGGGAGGTCCTGCACATATCACTGGTGGGACATGCTTTAGCAATCATTAGTGTCGGCCTGACAGCTAGCCAATTGGGAGGTCCTGCACATATCACTGGTGGGACATGCTTTAGCAATCATTAGTGTCGGCCTAACAGCTATCTGGTACAAATTGCCAGTGTGGCCTGAGTAAACAACAACACACCAGATTGATGAAAGCCCTCACGACATAGCTGTGGAAAAACAGCACCAAGGCTTAGGGCTGCGTCAACAGGGTGAAGTGGGACGTCCTTGCACAGCCTAGATCCAAAGGGGGGTTGGGAATCCTAGACCCTGAAAGAGAGACTGAGGCACTCATTTTCAAAGTCCTCGTCTGACTGCTCATAGGAAACGACGTCCCCTGGGAGCCACTGGCCTGCCTGCAAATAGCCAATCTTGCACCGCAAAATGATGTACCCGGAAAGGTTCACCCGTTTCAATGGCTGACAAATAACCACTGGACCATCCCGTCGCCCCCAAAGCAAGCACACCCTGCACATGCTGCTAACCCGGCACACGCGACAAGGCTGGACATAATGGCAGATCCGCTCTGGCCTTATATACTCAAGCTTTGGAGACGACGAGGTCCCCAGCAAAAACATCCCCAAAACAGGTGGCATGACATATGCAGGCAACCCCTCTTTGGCAACCCGCATATCCTACAGGAATCAGGCGACCCCTTCACCTTGACAACGAACTCCCCCTGACTCACCTGGGCCAAGAAGGGTGTTTCACGGTCGGAGACCTGTGGGACCCGGTGAGAGGGGAGTGGGAAACCCCCAGCCAGCTGCAACACAAGCTCGAAGATGTAAAAATGTGGAAGAAAAGGCTGGCCTGCTAAAAGAGTCCCTCCCTATCGCTTGGCGGCTCACCCTGTGGGAGAGACCGATGGTCCGATAAGATGACTGGGTTGTCAAATATTGAGACTTACCTGTCCACCTGGTCATCTTTAAAGCCAAGGAGAACAACTATGGGTCCTTTGAGCTGGAAGCCTACGAACCCCAACTGCCCGGGGCCAGGCTCACAAAACTGACAAAAATGACGACCTGTACACCACATGTGGATGGGGAGGATTGATGCAGGTGAGAGTGGTGGGAGACCCAAAAAATGGCTACTATGCATAGGAGATCACCACACCCATAGCCAAGCTCCCCTTCGACCTGGCTGAGTGAGAATGACCTGGTTCCAAACCGATGCACATATGGAACTACACAATTAAAGGAGGATATCGAACATCGTGACAGGACCAGCCGATCAGCCAAAAACCATAGTGAACAGATGGGCACGGGATTCGCCGCCGGACCCTACACTTTCAGAATCCTTTGCCTGGTCCAGATACGCAAAGATCATGCCCACAAACCATAGGCCTTTGCAGTGACAGATCCTGCGTCGCTGCCTCCCCACACCCGATTGGCTCGTGTCTAGGACTGACCTGGAACAACAAGGGAGGCTGTCTCCCATCTGCGCATATTGCAGGACATCCCAGATGCCAGCCAGGGCAACCCTCAAACACTGTTTACTGGCGTGCCCCATGGTCAGCCAACTATGACAGTGGTGGGACGCGGCCTTCCACTCCTTCACTGGATATCACATCCCCTGGGACCTCGGCCTCCTGCTGCTGGGAGAGAATCGCCACCTGCTGGCACGCTGGTCCCCATTCGCGACTAACCTTTTCTCGTAACGAGGCTGCATCTTCTTATGTTGGCCTGGAGAACCAGATGCTCATTTGAAAGAAAGGACACCAATTTGGACTGCAGCAAGTGCAAAAAGCTGTCGAAGAGCAGATCAGGACCAGGACCCAGGAAGCCTGGAAGGGGATGAAGTGTGAATTGTTCAAGGAGAAAGACCCTCTCACCAAGGAAGCCATTCAAGACTCCTATATGCAGATTTGGCAGGACCCAAACAAACTGTTTTCAGAACTGGACACTGCTCTCAATGTCACATGGAAACCGTGGAGGAGTACGGAACCTGGTTGGCAAAGGAAACCCCTCAGTGACTTCCAGGTCCCATACCTACAGCCTTACTTCATCCTCCTCCCAAGCCCTGTGCCACCTGCCCAGCCACTGCCCCCCCCGCTCCCCCCCCACATGCCCCGGCATGCCCGCTGCACCCAATCCAGTCACCACCGTCACCCCCCGCCTCCCAAACCCCCCGCAATGCCCTCCCAACCGCTTGACCTGCAGGTTTGTGACTTGCGTTGGCCACAACAGACAAGATGAAGGAAATGCGAGGATTGGAGCCACAGGCAACAACAACAGCGATGGCACCAAGACCGGAGCAACAGCGCACGTCTCACTGCCACATGCCCTGTGGCTGGAACTATAAAGACCTACGCATCCAAGAAAGCAGGGTTCGTGAACCACGAATGCAGACCTGAAAAGGGATAATCCGACCAACCGGTGTACGGCACAAGGGTTCTCACACACCCAGTGTGGCAAGGATGGATTTCTTTCAAGAGCTTGAAAATAATATTCCAATGCTTTTGCATGTTCTCCATTACTAGTATGTATCAGTCCTATGTTGTAGAGTATATAACTTCAGTCATAAGGATCAATTTCTAATCTCATAGCCTTCGGCTTGAGCAGACATTCGTCGCGATTGATTTTTCAAAGAACACCTCCGTTTCAAAACTGTACATGAAACTTACATTTCATACGGCTACGCACAAGACAGATTCAGATGTACTGGCATATGCTTCTCTTATTGTGCTGCTTTCTGTTGCACGCATCGCATTGCATTGTACTTCATTTTCATCGCGGATCATCCGGCTCCAAGGATCAAGAATGTGGTATGCATGGGTTTTGAGAAGGGTATAAGGTTTAAAGGGTTTAAAGTGACAGATGTGGCAACAACAAACAGCGGGGCTGCTGAATAAGGCTGAGCTAATAGACAAGGGGCGCGCCAAGACGGGACGGGATGGGTGACACTGGCAGCTCCATGGGACAACGGAGCCCCTGACTGAGAAGTGAAATGACCACAGCCCCAGGAAACAACAAACAGCAATCTCTGTGTTGCAAGATGTATCAATGGAATGCTGGACCTGGTTTCCAGCAGGTGCCGCTCCCCACCAATAGATGGAGCACCGACAGCTAAGCCCTCCATTCTGACGGTTCTCTTACCACCGCCGGGATAGAGGGCTTACACAAGGGCTTTTTTCACAAAAGAAAAAAAAAAGAAAAAAAAAGAAAAAAAAAAGAAAAAAAGAAAAAAAGAAGAAGCTATTGCGAAGTCAGAAAAGAGCTAAAACCACTTCAGGGAAGAAAAAAAAAAAAGTTCCCAACTTACCAACTGACTGGTTAACTTGCTACCATGAATGAGCTCAATCAAGCGTGAAATTTGAAAAGATATGGTGTCGTACTACAAACTAACCAACCAGCAGTTTGTGGCACAAACAAACCATTGGTTACATCGGTTAACACCTTTTTGTAGTACTGTGAACCACGTTCGCTAGCAGCACTACTAGTAACCAACAGTGGTTAGCACTGCTACTAGTAACCAACCACAGTGGCTAGCACTACTACTAGTAACCAACAACTGTGGTTAGCACTACTAGTAACCAAGGGCAGTGGTTGGCACTACCACTAGTAACAACCACGTTGGTGAGCACCATAACACCACATAGGTTAGCAACTTAGCACTCTAACACTGTGTTGATTAGCACTACAAGTGCACAGTGCTGTAGCACTGCGAACCACATTGGTTAGCACTAAAACACTGTCTTGGTTAGCACTAAAACACCACATTGGTTAGAACTACTACCAAGTAACCAACCACGTTGGTTAGCACCACAAAACCACATTCATTACCACTACTAGTAAACTAACCATATTCATTAGCAGTAGTGGGAACCATGTTGGCTAGCACAACAAAGCCACAGTTGTTTGAACTATTAACCACGTTGGTTCCCACTGATCGTAGCCAACCACGTTGGGTGGAACTACTCGTATTCAACCGTGTTTGTTAGCAGTACTGGTAACCACGTATGGGCTAACTTCTTCACTCTCCACTTGCGTGTATGTATATGGACCGAATCACTGTGAATAAAGATAGTCAAAGTCCTGGTTGAGGCCAAGCATCGTATTAACCGTTGTGTATGTGAGATAGAGGACCCCTGTTGCGATGACGACAACTAGCACCGCAGTGGCAGGTCTTCTTAGCAGATCAGCAAGCGGTTTTACTAACGTGTACAACCCCCCCGTCGCGACGGTGAAGAAGTAGAGAACGTACCTCCGCATGTTGTCCCAAAAGTCCTCCATCAGAGGGCCTCCGGGTCCAAGAGCAAGGGCGCGCAGGTCGGAATCCAATCCAGCATGTTGATGATGATGGATTGGGAAGCGAGACCCTTCTTCAAGTGCAGCCCTTGCTAAATCAGGGTGAGAAAGAACCACCAGCATTGCACCTCCCAAGGAAAGGGCCATGGTCATCACTGCAGCATTTGTGCTAGAGGGGAAACCTGCTAAGCACGAGCAAAGAACAAGAAGAAGACAGGAAAGACATTCCAAAATTCAAACTTTATCTTTCCTTCTTCCGAGTTTTTCTTTCTTCTTTTTTTTTGACGAAAAACAAGTGCCTTTTTTGACGAAAAACAAGTGCCAAAAACATACTTGCAGTGAGGTGCTCCATGCGGTGTGGTGCGCAGGGCGCCGTGCGCGGGTCGTTGATCGCAAGAAACATGCGCACAGGTGCAGTGCGGAAGGCTGCGCGATGCGCCACAAGTATGGGACTCAAAAACCATATTTTCACCAATGGGCCTAGCTCAGTTGGAACACCCATGAACTGTTGAAATGCAGCCCCAACTTTGAATCCAGATACCACAAGAAGAAATCGCTGTAATAATGGCATGATCCGTTAAAATCCCCATTACTAGCACAAAAGGAAAAAGGAAAACAAAACGGGACTAGCGGAACTACCCATTGAAGCAGCACAACTCACTTCACTCTGACTGTATCTGACGGGAATGATAGCTTGCATTCCTCCAGAACGACTCTCAGAAATCGATTCATGTGAAGCAGCCTATTATTATTAGCAACAAACAAAACAGACTTAAGCCAAAAAAAACAAAATGGGCCTGTCAGAAGGCATATACTCACGGGATGCAGCACTTGTAAAACTCTCACACACACACATGTTTTGCAGCCACTAATGAGCGCAGCCCCAAAAGAAATCTTACCTTGTCGAGCTGCATTTTTCCCAAGGGTGTACTACCGCAGCCCGCCCGTCCCCCTTTTTTCTTTGACCCCTATTTTTGCCTGTGCCCGCATCATGTGCGCATGCGGTTTGCGCCACACGTGCGGCCATAGCACACAGGATGTGCCGCAAGTATGGGACTCAAAAAACATCTTTTCACCAATGGGCCTAGCTCAGTTGGTACACCCATGAACTCTTGAAATGCAGCCCCGTGTGTAACAAGGCGGAGACAGGGCAGCGAGGCTGGGAGAGGGAGGGAGAGTGAGAGCACACACACACGATCACTCAACTCGACTCAGACTCGACACGACTCGGCGGACGCAGACACAAAGTGGCAAAGTCGCAAAGTCGCAGTCTTGGATTCCTGAACACAATGTCGAAGCATAGTCAGACTGAACACAAGCAATGAGGCTGAAAACTGGTTGCCCATACTGAGCTTGAGTCCGGTCTTAAGTACCAGACTCAAGTTCAGTCCCGAAGGCAGAAGTGCAAATTGCCTCAGGGCTGAAATGAAAGTCAGAGGTCTGAGTCTGGGCGCCAGAATGCCGGATGGTGCCAAGTATCGAAATCCGAAGTCTGGGCGCCAGAATGCGGGATGGTGCCAAGTATCGAAATCCGAAAGTGCCAAAACAGGAATTTAAGAACGGGCGCAAGAGTGAGACACGGCAAGCTGACAGTCAATCCTCCACCATTAATGGAGTAATCAATGCTGCTCAGGGGTCCTTCGGCCAAACGGAAGGAAGTGTGTGTTTCTGTTGTAATGTAATGTGTATTCTGACTTGCCGGTGGAATAGGAACTGGACTGACGCTCCCCAGAATATAAGGAGCCAGGACCACAAGGCCCTGTTTGAAAAAAAAAAAAAAAAAAAAAAAGAACGGGCACCGACTGCAGTGGGCACCAACAGCCAGGGCCCTGAGAACAGAGACCCAGAAATGAAATAGCAGCCTGGCGGGTGCTAACCCGCGGACCAGGGATCGAGCCCTCGCTGAGTCCATAACACTATCCCCTCCCTCTGGAAGGCAACGTCCCGGCTGCCAAAGACCTGATGAACAACCATGAGGACGGGGCGGGGCTGATCACTGGTCAGAAAAGGAAAGGGGGACTAATGCAAGTAACAGGGTAATTGATGTGCTACAAGGTTGAAGTAACAGGTAACAGGGCAATACTATTGATGTTCTACGGGGATAAGGGAATCAATGCTCAAGTAACAGGGTAATTGTTGCATACTGTAACTGTACAAGAACCGACCTCTCAATACAAAGTACAAGATAGCGTAGCGGAAGACTTAGATACCAATGATCCAAACAATCAATATTTCAATGCAGCCCCGAACATACATCATCATCATCATTCCATAGTGTGAAGGGGTCTGGCGCTTCACACAGGAAGACTGCGCCAGCCCCAACCATACACAGACGAAGGAGATGGGGGTTAGACGAAGAAGAGGGGAAGATGGGGAATGTCGTCAACACCAAGTCTTCGGCACGGGCCCAAATAGTCCCTCGTCAAAATGTCTGAATCCCAATGTCGAGTCTGGATCCAATGTCGTCAAGTCTCAAGTCACAACTCTCTCTCTCTCT
>BFEA01000352.1:857393-867464 GCA_003427395.1 Chara braunii | reverse complement strand
CCCCGCAAAAATGCGCTGGGCCCGCCCGGCATACAACCGGGGGACCCAACCGGCCGGGCCGCCCGGGACCCCTGCCGGACGGAGGCTGGGCCGCCGGGCGGCCTGGAATTTAACACAGTTTTTTCCTTCTTTGTTTCATTTTTTTTCTTTTCGGCCTCCAACCCTGCCCCGATCCCCGACTTTTTCGGAGCAGGTTACTTTTGAGACTTAGCATCCGAGTGAGAAAGGTAGTGGTGGCTTAAAAAAAAAAAAAACATTGAGCAGTCATCTCTGACAGAATGCCAGGGCACAGGGTGCACAAAATGTTGCCCCACGCATTCCCCCCTTCACAGTGCACTTTGCAGATTGTATAGGGGAAGGAAGCCCTTGCATGAAGCCCTTGCATGGTAGGCAAGGGAGAGAGGAGAGGCGAGGAGAGGATCTTGCTCCAGAGAGAGAGGGAGGAAGGGAGGGAGGGAGGGAGGGAGGGAGGGACAGGAGACGCGAAGGAGGGAGGCGGGCAGGCATCTATTTCCCTATCTAGTTGCCAATGCAAGAGAACTAATAAATTAGACTATTAGATAGTTAAAGGAATAGAAAATTAGAGAGTTAACCAGGGGATGAGGTCAAGGCCCTCATATGCCTCCTGCAAGCCAACGACATACCATGGCAGCACTCGGCATGTATACAGCTATCCCATCTCGACCTCCCTTCCACCCGGACCACCCGGTCCATCCCCTGCAATGGTTAACAAATCTGGACTGGTCGGTGCCTGGTCCACTGTGCCATAGAAGAGATGGGTCGGCCAGAAACGCAGTCAGGTGGGACCTCAAACATGACCCTCGCTGGACCTCTATATTACACCTATGGAGACAGATGGGGCCAACCAAAAAACTGTCCCCCCTTAGGTGGCACGAGATATGGAGACAGACGGGGCCAAGCAAAAAAACGCCCCACCAAGTATGTGATGAATTTCAGACGCCATTCTCCATGACAGCCAACTCCCACTCGCTCACATGGGTAAAGAATGGTATCTATGTGTTGGGTGACCTCTGGGACAGCCATAACGGAACATGCAAGTCCCCCCAACAACTACAGCCCAACCTAAGGAATATCAAACACACCATTGATAAGCTACAAAATCTCCAAGCAGCAGTCCCGCCTAGATAGGTAGCCACTCTTCAGGAAGGACCAACGTTTCACAGTCTCGACTGGGTCACATACAACACTCCGAATCCCATCCCTATGACCATCTACAGGATAAGTCATATAAACGGGGAAGAAGCCCGCCTGCAGGCCTTTGTCGCATACACATCCAAACATGACAAGTATAGTGCAGATCCAAGGAGTTGACTCAAAGCAAGAGACTATATAGACGCAGCGGAAGACTGAACATACATCTGACACAGCAATATCAGAATGGACAATGCACACTCATACATGCATCACACGGTGAGAAGGGGGCAGTGCAGCATACAAGGAAAGGTATTGTCTTGACGTCGGTACTGGAGTGCTGAAGACGAAGCTGGAGCGATGGCGCCCCAGGTGAGTCATCAGGTAAGTCCCAGTGTCTGGCCTCCACCTTCTCCTGTTGCGTCTCCACTACAGCCTCCACGCTCGCCACCTCCAACCTACCGCTACTTCGCCCAGCGCTGAAGACTCACACAACATAACGCTGAATACTAACTCACACTGACATCCGAGTGAGAGGCAGACCAGTCTATAAATACTAATGGTCTGGCCTCTCCTAGGTCCTACTGGCCTAAACGTAAGGCCCATAATGTATGGCCTGGGAAACAATCTGGCCGTACACTTGGATCGAATCTGATGGTCCGAGTGTGGCCTGGGAAAAAAGAGGAGGCCAGGGCCTGGCCAGGTTGAACCTGGTGTGGGCCTAAAACGGCCCTTTTCTGGCCTGAACCGATGCAGGCCCTACTTCACGCCACAAAACTAATGTGCCGGACCGAAGCTAAGTCCCTACCCCTTCCTACCTACCTGACGGGTCCTGCTGGGCCCATGTGGGATCTACATATGCCACACCCCCCCTCCTTGAAAGACCAAGTCTACCGACGAGGACGGAGCTGTCGATCTGAGGGAGGGACCGTAGTCCGGGTGGGACAGTTAGGTTGCTGATGTGAAGCGTCGGCGCTCGTACTCGGCGTAAATGTCTGATGCAGAAGTCTTTAAAGCATCCCCGGATATCCACCATGTGTAGTCGCGGTCACATTGTCAGAATCTGGCTTTGTACTACGTCGGCTTGTTGCCGTAGTGGCGGTGTGTGATGACCCGCTCAACCTCTTGGTAACTATCCATTGAAGGAGGGTCCTGCGGTCATCGATCTGGAAAATCGTCGCTCTTGGCCGGCGTATAGGTAGCTAGCTTCGAAGCGTGAAAGACGGCATGGACCGGCAGATGAGGCGGAATGTCAATCACGAAAGACGGGGTCGGGACCTTTGGTTCCCGAATCAAGTCTCGGCCCTTGAGACGTGCAATCTGGCTAAGATGTGCACAATAGAGGAATCCAGAATGAGGAGGCAAGAGAGAGGGAAAAGAGTAGATGAAGGACTAAGACGGGATCGTCGGCTCAAATAACCCACGATGGGACTCGGGACTGCCATAACCTTAAATCCGAGAATGGACCATGAAGTTGCGGCTAGCAAAGAGCTGCAGGAAATTAGAAAGGGTGGCCCTCCTTGAAGGAGGACGACCAGAAAAATAATACCCAGATGCCAATACCACAAGAACAAGGCCGACCGACGACACCAAGGAAAATAGCGCCTTGGTGCCGGCACATGAGGTCCTAGCATGTGGCCTAGGAGGTCACCTGAATACCGCATGAGAAAAGCCTAAGGGCCATGAACCAAGCAAGGAGGGGCAAAAGGACTAGTAGGTGCCACCTAAACAAGTGCCCAAACACGAGCAATCTGAAAATAAAAGGCCCTTGGGAGACGAAATGAAAGAGGCTAGAAAAAGAGAGGGAGAGTCTCAATTTCCAGGCTTCTAAGCCCTGAAATTGAAAAGGGACTCAAAAGGGATGCAATGGATCACAAGGGTTTTGGTTTTGGAGTACCCAAGTACACTGAACCGGAAAAATGAGGTTCTAGTATAATCCAAAATAAAACGGTCAGCGAAGGTGAGGAGAAAAGAGCCTAGAGGGAGAATGGGAGAGGTAGGAGAGTGTGGGAGTGGAAAAGGGGCAAACTGCCACATCATGGCCAGTTTGCCCCTCCAGAAAAGAGGTCTAGGTGCCTTGAACAAGATTGCATCAAGTCTAGATGCAGTTGGGACAAAATGGACAAAAAACATACACCTAGAGCAAAAGAAAACACATATTTTAGGTACATTTTTGTGGTCGAATTCGTCCTTGGATGAAACGGTTACACAATGCTTTGATTTTTCTTGGTTTTCAAAGAGAAAATCAAGATAAATTAAAAAGGAAGTGGGTCGTGATGCAACAGATCATAAAACGTAAAGCAAGCACATGTTTCAAGTACATCCCGCGCCAATATTGGGCCCGGATGCACTTGGGGATGTACCGCTCCATCGTCAAGATCAAGATCTAATGACTCGTAATATTAGCACCACTAGTGGGATCGAGTGGGAAAGCCGTAGAAGGCAAGGAAGGGAAGAAATGAGGAAAAAGGGTGTAGATTGCAGTCCGAGATATCTCGTACCAACCAGACTAGAGAAACTAGAGCCTTGAGAGACTCTATGGGAGAAATAAGCTACCAAGGGGAAATCGGAGCAACAAGAGCCACAATTTGCGGCTAACGGTGGCAAAATGGGGCTCCATGAGTATGGGGGTGCCGTAATTGCAGTCCGAGAAATAACGGACTTCCCCTAAAGCATGATCTAGGCCTAGATCGAGATCTTGGGCCTAAAAACAGTCTCAACAGCTACCGACACTTGTCATGTTAGAAAATAAAAGAAAAGGAGAAAACAAAAAGAGAGAAAAGGAGGGTGAGTGAGACAAAAGAAGGAGAAGGAGGCAGTGTGTTACTCGTCAAGTCCCTACTATCCGAATCTTGTGGGGGGAAAAAAAGGAAAAAGAAAAGGAGCACAAACGGTAAAAAACGGTTACTTGGAGGATGCATTCCTGACCGGATTCATCCTAGGGTGAATCGGTTGCGAAGTATCTTGAATTTCTTTGGATTTTCTTGAGAAAATCAAAGAAAATCAAAACCTCTTGCAACCCAGATATAACGGATTGCAAGAGGAGAGGAAAACACATGTTTCAAGTACATCCGGAGTCAATATTGAGCCCGAATGCACTTAGAAATGTACCGCCCCATTTTGTTTCAGTTTGGGGCAAGAGTGGGGGCAATCAGACTAGGAAAATGACCAGCAGTGCACTCCGAGAATTAACGGACTGCATGGGGGTGCCAAGGCCAAGGGAAAATGAGCCTTGGCGCACTCAAAACATAAGAAAAAGGTGTCTCAAGCATGGAGCAAGTGGAGGCGGTAAATGACAACCGTGAGATGATGATCTAGTGACTGGGACTATTTGACACACTGGAGGCACATTGGAAGGAGAGATTGGGACTGTCGGGTACTAGGAAGCCACAAATAAAAATGGGACTCCAGAGGGACAATGCCGGGGACTAGGTGGGTCCAAATAAAAATAGTAAAAAATTGGGACATGTACCAGGGAACTACTACCGGGACTAGAAAGTGGGACCAGTGTAGGATGAGTTGCGGGAACTTGAGTTGTCCCAAGGGAGTTATGGGTCAACATAAGGAATGGGCAAACCAAGCAAGATGCACCGTCTAGATCCAGATCTAGCGGTGGAAAACATTAGCTTCTAGTGCAAGCACTAGTAGGGCCAAAGCGAGAGGAGTTCAGAGAAAAAGGAAGGGAAAAATAAAGGAAGAACACCTACCTTGTAGTCCAAGATATCTCGGACTGGCCAAGTAAGAGAAAATAGAGCCCCACGGGGCCCTATGCAGATAATAGGCCACCAAGAAAAAATCGGAGCAACGGGGGCAAAAAATTGAGACTAACAGAGGCAAAATAAAGCCCCCATGAGTGTAGGGGCTTCATTATTGTGATCCGAGAAATAACGGACAACAGCCTAGAAAAAGTATCAACAACCACTTCACACTTAACACATCATTGAAAAAAAAAAAAAAGGAGAGAAAAAGAAGGGAGAATGAGACAAAGGTGGAGAAAAAGGTGGAGGGAAATGAATCGGCCAATAGAGACTGATACGGTAGAGACTGAGAGGTCCCTACTGTGACCTCACACTTCAGATTTAGTGGAAGCAAATCCAGAGTGAAGAGATAAGGCCCTTGGGGCATTATCTCAACAATATCTTAATTAAAAAGGTGAAATTGACCAGTTTTCTTTTGGGCCATAGATCTGAGATTCAGATTCAGATCTATGGGGAAAACAATATGGCTATTTTTTGTGGGCCCAACTCCGGAATGAGTTGGAAGCCCAAAATGGAAAGAAACAAAAGAAAAGAAAAGACAAAATAGTGCATTTGGCCAAAAATGAAGGCTAGACGCACCAAAAATTGAAAAAGTGAGCCATGGGGCTCAAATCTGGAGCATGGGGGACTTGTGGGTAGCTCGGATTATTCCTAGTCTTGGATCTCAAACAGATCTAAGACAAAAAATGAACTGAGGTACAAGAAAGAACCTTGGCCTACCCAAAAAGGGGGTAAGACTAGAAAAAATTGACAAAAAGGTCCATGAGGCCTTTTTCTTTCAAGTAAGGCTGCCCCTTGATTATTTGGACGCAAGAGGCAGCATCTGAAGATGAAAATGAGGCATGTGGAGGCTCTAGAGCTAGAAAGTCTTGGGGGTACCTCAGTTCGCCATGGAGCACATGGAGAGGCCCATGGGTTGACCGAAGTGTTGTGCCCAACCTATTTAAGTTGGGGAGCAGCCCGCCACACTCACATTTGCATGAGGCAAGTACACGCTGGCCGCATGAGCTTAAGAGAGCACTACACTCAACCGTAGTGAGAGGACGGGAACCGCTACTAGTTCGGGAGCTTCAGGGAGACTTTAGGCTAGTGAGGAGAGTTACTGAGGCTCGTAGAGGTGGTGTTGGCCTAGGGGAGTGATCTGCCATAGCCTCAGGCTGTGAGAAAGAAAGGAAGGCTAGTGGGAGTCCCCTTAGCCTCATAGAGGCAAGGACTCCATAACCTTAGTGATAGGAGTTTGCCATAGCAAAAGAGAGACTGAGGAAGGGAGAATGATGAGGGTTTGAGGAAGGAGGAAGCCATAGCCAGAAGGGCAAGCGTGCAAAGGAAGAGAGGACATCATCAAGGTTAACATCTCAAGGCCAAGGCACTAGAGGAGGTGAGTGGGAAAGGAGAAGGTCCTCCCTTTCTTCACACCTTTTTTTTTTTTTTCTTCTTCTTCTTCTCCTCCTCCTTCCTCCTCACTTTCTTCTTCACCCTTCCCTTCTTCTCCTTGTCTTTCTTCTCTTCTCCTTCGTCTCTCTTCGTTCTTCCTCTCCCCTTCCTTCTCCTTCCCCCTCTTTTATCTTCATGACTAACATCCCAACCATGGGAAGAATATGATGTAGTTCCTCCACTAGAGTTTGCCTCTGTTTTGACCATTCTTCCATTACTATGTAAATCGCTACTTTGGTTCTTGATCATATTAACCTTGTGCATGTGTTTTGTCTCTCTTTTCTCCAAGTTTTGATCAATCTTCCACTTGGGAATAAATCGCAACTTTTATTATTGTCTTTTTCTAGTGTAGTGTGCTTCATTTCTCTTGTTTTGTCCATTCTTTCAAGACTACGTAAATCGCTACTTTGGTTCTTGCTCATACAAGCCTTGTGCATGTGTTTTGTCTCATTTCTCTTTAAGTTTTGATGAATCTTCCACTTGGAAGTAAATCGCAACTTTGATTCTTGCCTTTTTCTAGTATAGTGTGCTTCATTTCTTTTGTTTTGTCAATTTTTCCACTACTATGTAAATCTCTACTTCGGTTCTTGCTCATACTAGCCTTGTGCATGTTGTTTGTCTCACTGCTCTCCAAATTTTGATCAATCTTTCACTTGGAAGTAAATCGCAACTTTGATTCTTGCCTTTTCCTAGTATAGTGTGCTTCATTTTTCTTGTTTCTTCCGTTCTTCCACTACTACGTAAATCACTACTATCGTTTTTGCTCATACCAGCCTTGTGTATGTGTTTTCTTTCGTTTCTCTTCAAGTTTTTATCAATCTTCCACTTGGAAGTAAATCACAACTTTGATTCTTGCCTTTTTCTAGTACAATGCGCTTCATTTCCCTTGTTTTGTCCATTCTTCCACTACTCTGTAAATCGCTACTTTGGTTTTTGCTCATACTAGCCTTGTGCATGTATTTTCTCCCTTTTCTCCAAATTTTGATCAATCTTCCACTCTTAAGTAAATCGCAACTTCGATTCTTGCCTTTTTCTAGTGTAGTGTGTTTTATCTCTATTGTTTTGTCTATTCTTCCACTACTATGTAATTCGCTACTTTAGTTTTTGCTCATACTAGCCTTGTGCATGTGGTTTGTCTCTTTTCTTGCCATGATTTGATCATTCCCTCACTTAGTAATGTTCCGCTTCACTCTTGGTTGCTTCACTAGTCATGTGCAAGTGTTTTGCCTAGTATCACTCATGCATTTTGCCAATCCTTCACTGATGATGTTCCGCTTCACTCATTAGTTGCCTCACTAGTTATGTGCAAGTGCTTTGTCTAGTATGGTCAATCCTTCACTTGGTGATGATCCGCTTCACTATTGGTTGCTTCACTAGTTATGTGCAAGTGTTTTGTCTAGTACCAGTCATACATTTGGTCAATCCTTCACTTGGTGATGTTCCGCTTGACCCATTAGTTGCCTCACTAGTCATCTGCAAGTGTTTTGTCTAGTGTCACTCATGCTTCACTTGGCGATGTTCCACTTCACTTTTGGTTGCTTCACTAGTTATGTGCAAGTGTGTTGTCTAGTATCACTCATGCATTTTGTCAATCTTTCACTTGGTGATGATCCGTTTCACTCTTGCTTGCTTCACTAGTCATGAGTAAGTGGTTTGACTAGTGTCACTCATGCATTTGCTCAACCCTTCATTTGGTGATGATCCGCTTCACTCTTGGTTGCTTCACTAGTCATGTGCAAGTGTTTTTGTCTAGTCTTACTCGTGCATTTTGTCAATTCTTCACTTGGTGACATTCCGCTTCACCCTTCGTAGCTCCGCTAGTCATGTCCAAGTGTTTTGCCTAGTTCCACACTTGTGTTTGGTAAGTCTCTCACTTGGTGATATTCCGCTTCACCCTTGGTTGCTTTGCTAGTCATGTGCAAGTGTGTTGTCTAGTTCCACGGTTGTGTTTTGTAAGTCTTTCACTTGGTGATGTTCCGCCTCACTCTTGGATGCCTCCACTTGTCATATGTATGACGTAAGAATGTGTGCTTGTAACAATCCGTCCCCTTGTGCTCTATTCGAATATCGTTTCATCCCCCCGTGCTCTATTTAAACACAACTTGACCCCCTCCAGTGCTCTATTTGAACATCGTTTCACCCCCCGGTGCTCTATTTGAAAACCACTTCACCCTGACCCGTGCTCTGTTTGAACACCGCTTATCCCCTTCCCGTAACACGTCAGTAATCGTGTCTCTCCGACGGGTCTAAATTCTGGTTAGCTACCCCCTTCGTGTTCTCTTTGAATCCCCTCTAATCCAACTCTAGACTAACCGAAACCGTGCTTCTTCTAGTCAAAAAGTTGACATTGCGATCGGAAAAGAGAAGTAGGTAAGAGGTTGTGGCTGCTACTATTGTTGTTGCTGCTAATAATGATGGGACTGCTGCTGCTGCTGCTGTTGCCTGGCCAAGGACTTGGTTGTCACTGCTGCTGAAAACCGTTGTCCGGTCCTCGGCCAAAGGCCGGTCGGAAATGACCAACTGTCCGACGTGACCCGGGGGTGTCGAAAATCACCCCCGCCAAACAAAGGGGTATGGGCGTTAAGGTTTGACAGGCCCCATGTCGTAGGCATAAGTAGATGGCCTGCAAAATCCCCAGGCCATCTGAGTCCATTTCCCACAAAACCGAAAAATTGTTCGCTTAGAGCCTCGGGCGGCACTAAAAAAAGGCAAGTAGGGGCAAACAACAACGGAATAAGATCCAACTCTAGGAGGGTCATCTGTACGATATATACCGAGGGTCTGTGAAGTTACAGACATCTCTGACATCATTTAGAACATCAAACGCAGATCTGAGTTTTTCAGCTCTCCCTTCCTTACAAAAATCAGGAAAAACAGAAATATGAGAAAACTGAGTTTTTCGGTGCTCCAGCAAACGCAGATCTTTGTTTTACGGCTCTCCCTTCCTTAGAGAAATCAGCAAAAACAAAAATTCGAGAAAACTGAGTTTTTCGATGATCTGAGTTTTTCGCAAAGTCTGAGTTTCTGTTTCAAGTCTTATTTTCACGAATCTGAGTGTTCTTAGAGTTCGGACATTGGAGTGACGCAAAAAGGGAGACTGAAACCTCACACCTTCTTCCTCCTTCACCTCCATCACCCATCCACCATAGCCAACCACCTCAGTGACCTCATACCTTCTTCGTCCTCCACCTCCCTCAACCATCCACCATAGCCAACCACCTCACACCTTCTTCCTTCTCCATCTCCTTCACCCATCCACCATAGCCAACCACTTCACACCTTCTTCATCCTCCACCTCCTTCACCCATCCACCATAGCCAATCACCTCGCATCTTCTTCCTCCTTCACCTCCTCCACCCATCCGCCATAGCCAACCACCTCACACCTTCTTCCTCTTCCAACTCTTCCACCAATTCACCATAGCCAACCACCTCACGCCTTCCTCGTCCACCTCCATCACCCATCCATCATAGCCAACCGCCACACATGTTCTTCCTCCACCTCCTTCACCCATCCATCATAGCCAACCACCTCACACCTTCTTCCTCCTCCACCTCCTTCACCCATCCACCATAGCCAACCACCTCAGTGACCTCACACCTTTTTCGTCCTTCACCTCCCTCAACCATCCACCATAGCCAACCACCTCACACCTTCTTCCTCCTCCATCTCCGTCACCCATCCACCATAGCCAACCACTTCACAGGGTCTTCCTCCTCCACCTTTA
>BFEA01000352.1:833655-855432 GCA_003427395.1 Chara braunii | reverse complement strand
TCTCTCTCTCTCTCTCTCTCTCTCTCTCTCTCTCTCTCTCTCTCTCTCTCTCTCTCTCTCTCTCTCTCTCTCTCCCCGACTCCCCCTCATCTACCCCGCCCATACTCTAAGTCTAATCTTAACCCTTCTCTCTCTTTTTCCTTTTGGCATGCGACTAACCCTTCCCCACTCACTTGTCGCATTGCCTGGCGCCGAACGGTGAAAGAACTTTGGCCTGACTTGGCGGAAAGAGAGGGCAAGGGAAGGGTTGTCGGTCCCTTGCGCCACTAAGAAGGAAAAATGTTTGAGGATTGGAAAGACTTGTGAGCACAAAGGACTTCAGGCTTCATAGGGACTTTATGATTGACAAGTTCCGCTAAATAAAAGAAAGGTTAGTGGACTCGACCTACACCTCGACTGCATGTGAATGAGAAAAGGATGGTTTGGGCAAGGGAAGGGAATAAAGAAGGAAAGAACCAAAGGAGAAAGAGAATAGGCATGCGGGAGGGATTATGTGTTGACCCCGAATGTGGGTTGTGCTTGTTCCTATATTGCATTCAGTGTGCAGGTGAGTAGTCACCTAAGATGTCTTGAACGGGATAGCGCCCGGTGAGGCTGGGCGGCGAAAAGGACAGAAATTGAATGGGTTGTGAACGTAACCCTCGGCTACGAATGAACTTTATTTTGCATGTCGTTACACCTTTGAAAGAAAATGTGGTCTGAATGGTTGGATGTCTGCGGGAGCGACGGATGGTCGAAAGGGCCACCGAATCGTGTGGAAGTATGGGCGGGGCCCCTAATGGACTAAGGGGTGTATAGACAAGCAATTACCTGAAACATGATTGCAGGAAGCAAGCACGTAGACCGGCTAGAGGCTCGAGCAGAGGGCGCCCCGGTGAGGTGTCTGGGGCCAGCGTGACTTAATCAACCGGCCTAAGCCAAGGGGCTGCCCTTTACCTCGATGAGATCGTTAGAATCTGCACTGAGTGAATGGATGCTTGGCCGAAGGAGAACACTTGGCCTATGCATGAAGGAAGATGAACTTTAAAAGAATTTCTGGACTGCATGATTATTGGAAGGAGCAATTGCCTAAGAACACAACAAGGTATCGAAGAATGAACGCTTGCGAAGGTTCAGTGAGACTACCCACCTAGCACGATCGCTGAGCTACATCCCCAATGTCAAAGCTCTCTCGCTCATTGGCCCACCCCCATCCATCTCAAAGAACTAGGTGGGTGTGACTCTGTGACGACTGGCCCCGCGCCCTTAGCATGAGCGTGGGCGGAGCCGAGTCAACTGGGACCCGATGAAGGGGTCGATTAAGGCTCGAAAGTCTAACAGGGTGGGGCCCTACAATAGGTCCTTGAGCTGATCGCCAGCTACGGACTGAACGAGCCAAGGCCCAAACCATTTAGGGAGGAGCTTACGAGACACATCAAATTCCAACGCAAACTCCTCGGAGGAGACCCAGACCAGGTCGCCTTCACGGATGGGGCCAACAGCTCCTGCATCTTCCGAATGGAGGCGGGTGTGCAAGGGGCGTCAATGTTGGCGGCCTGTGGAAGAGAATGCCAGCGAAGATTCGTCCTTTCCGGCCTCCATGGTGAAGCTCCAATGGGTTGACGCCGATCGTCGGATGCAACGAAGTGTTGTAGGCGAACTCGATGTCTGGAAGACGGTCAACCCAGTCCTTTTGATCCGGTCAGAAGAGCGAGCGGAGCATCATTTCGGCAGTTTGATGTGCCCTCTCCATTTGTCCTTCCGTTTGTGGACGCCAAGCGGAACTTGGTTTCATGGTGGTGCCGAACTCCTTCATGAGACCAGTCCAAAAGGCCGACATGAACTGAGTGTCATGGTCGCTAACAATGTCCTCCGGGATGCCGTGGCCGCAAATCCAGCCAACGTGCAATATCCGTGCAAGCTCGGGAGCGGTAGCATGGTACTTGCATGGGAGAAATCGAGCTTACTTGCTCAACTGGTCAACGACAGTGAGAATGTCGCCGTGACTGAAGCGGTCCCGCAGGAAGGGTCCTGTGACGTCCATAGCAATGGAGACGCTGGGTTCGTGCAGGATGGGTAATGGTCGTAACTCGCCAAACGGCTTGCGATTGCGGGGTTTGTTTCGTCGACAAACTTCGCATGATTCCCGGTACTTGAGGACGTCAGTCTCCAAGCCGGACCATCGGAACTTGGACCACATTTGAGCGATCGTGCGGTTTGCTCCAAGGTGACCGGCGAAGCGCGAGTCATGGTACTCGCCGAGAAGGTGAGTCCGAAGTCGGTGGTCTTGAGGCACGCTGTGAGTGTGAAGGATCAAGTAGCCATGTGCAATGCAGTAGTGGCTTGCTGGTGGATTCTCTGAAGAGAGCTGCTTGTAGAGTTGCACATACTCGAGGTCGAACTTGTAGCCTCGAACGAAGTGTCCTTGGAGCTCCTTGTCAAACGAGAAGGCATGGTGTGTCGTGGCGCAAAGATCGAGTCTTCGTGAGAGTGCATAGGCTGCATGATTGGAGAGGGCGGCAAGGTGTTTCCGTATGAAGTCAAACTGGTCGATGAAGTACATCCATTGTCCAATAATGTTGCTCACCGTGTCTTGCGTCTTATAGTAAGTCAACGGGTTGTTGTCGGTAACCCATGTGAACCTACGACGCCAAAGGAGGAAGTACCGCCATCGCTTGAGAGCCATCACGAACGCGAGCAACTCTTTCTTCCTTGTGTCATCAAGTGAGTTGATGTGGGCCACCTTATGGCTGAAGTACTCCACGGGGTGTCAATCCTTGCCGTCCTGTTATTCCAAGACTGCCCCAATGTCATAGCCGAAAGTGTTGGTTGTCACTCTCGTTGGCAAGGTGGGGTCGTAAATGCTAAGGACGGGTGTCATAAGCATAGCCGTCTTGAGTGCTTGGAAAGCATGGCGTGCTTCGTCGTCGAGTTCAAATGGCACCTTTGGCGATAGCGAACATCCATGGTGTTGGTGGGCTCAGGCCATACCCGGATGGCCTCAATCTTGTCCGTGAGCGGACGGATGCATTGCGGCGTCACAAAATGGCCCAAGTACTCGAACTCTTGCCACGTGAATTCACACTTGTCGTGGTTGGCCTTGTACTTGGCTTGTCGTAGCTACTCCAAAACGGTTCGCAGGTGATCCGCATGCTCGTCCAAACTCCGATAGTACACCAAGATGTCGTAGAGGTAGACGCGCACGAAGTGGTCTAGCATGTTGCCGAACTCCGTTGCCATAGCCGCTTGGACCGTGGTCGGGGCATTCGTAAGACCAAAAGGCATAACCGGCCCTTGAACATGCCTTGTCTTAAATGCGGTCTTGTAATGATCTTCACGACGGATCTCAATTTGGTGATACCCGATTTGAGATCTACCTTGGAGAAAAATTTGGCGCCGCCCAACCGTTCGAGGAGGTTGTCGATTCGCGGGAAAGGGCCGGCGTTCTTGACGGTTTGTGCGTTGAGCTTGCGATAGTCAATGCACAACCGCAATCCTTGCTCTTTTTAAGGACGAAGAGAACGGGAGCAACGTAAGGGGAAGAGCTAGGCTGAATCCAACCTTTCTCAAGAAGATCGTCGAGTTGTGCCCGTAGCACACTTAATTCTTCCTTGCTTATGCAGTAGATGCAACCACGTGGAGGTACGGCCCCGGGCTCGAGAATAATCTCGTGTTGTATGGGCCGGTCCGGTACAACTCCGTGCGGGGCTTCGAACACGTCATCGTAGGCGTCGAGAAGCTCCATGATGCGTGGATCTATCGGTGTGTCCGTCGATGAAGAGTCTTGTGGAGGGAGGGCGTGGAGAATACAAATACCTATCTCCCTGACGTCATTTCGTGAGATGGATTCTCGAATGCTCGCGGCGGACACCATGTGGCAGCCAATCGAAGGGTGAGGTGGTGGGATCGTGCATGAAACCAATTCGCCGCAGTGGTCACGAACGTGCACTGTACGACGATAGAAGTTCACTGGATGGTCCTCGATTCGCAGCCATGACATGCCCAAAAACATGTCAACTTGGTGTTCAAAATCTCGAAGGACACCGCCTCGCGTGCATGCAGGGCGAAGTAAACCGGAACCTCGTCAATACACCGTTCATTGCTCTTACGTGTGTGATTGTCGGCCAAAGTTACTTCCGTAGGCTGCGTCTGCCTTCGAATTGTGGTCCAAGAACGGCGTGTATCACCAAGACCGGCAAGTAGCGCCATAGTTGATCAAAGTGTTGCAGGTTACTTTTCCGATCTGAATGCAGATGTACAACAATAGCGCATCGTTGTTGGCATACCATTGTGTCTCGAACTCGCGGTCAATCTTCGTAAAGGTGGACAACCTCTACTCAACGGAGCTGGTACTGCAGCGTGCAAGTATTCCCACAATTGTGTCATTAGCGCGTTCCAATGCGGTTTCGGCAATCGACCGGTCGGACGAAGGGGCATCCATTGGAAGTTCGCGATCGTCAATTGGTCGAGTTCCTCATGTCTTGACCATGACTTCGAGTCCCCAGCGAGAGTCGGCGGCGAAGCTGCCGAATCAGTTGCTGATGGTGATGAAACCATGCATACGGTGGAGTCTTGCACGTGGAGTGGCTGGTCCAATGGAGGGACCAAGTGGACAGCGTAGTCTTCAAATGTTGACCGAAGACTTGAGACATCCGCATGCTCCCCGGATGTGTAGGAGGCCGTTAGCAAGGCAACCGTATCCGGTGGAGAGGGAAGAAGCATCGCATCACTTCCCGCTGTACTCAATTTCCCGAGTTGTTGCGAGAACGAACATCGTCCTTGCCTTCATCTTGGCATTGAGAAGTCTTGTGTTTGGTGCTGTTGCACCAATAGCAACAACCGACCGACACTGCAGGCTGGCTGATATTAGCCTGGCCTGCTTCCGGTCTTGGTTTTTACAAGTCTTGAATACGGGCGTTCAGCGCCTGTGTACCGTCCTCGTGCAGAGCCTTGTGGTTCTGCACCGCCTGTCGAAGGTTCTCCAACTCGAGCTGCTGCTGATCACAAGTGTAAACCAGACGCCGCACGATTTTGCAGAGAAACTCCTTGTGCTCTTCCTCGATCGTCGCGTTCTCATGTTCATCGGAGGGCTCAAATGCCAGAACTTGAGCCGCTCGATGGTGGCTGCTTCGTGCCGCTGCAGCAAGCTGTGTGCCTGATTGTTCAGCTGCTGCTTCGGCTGCAGCCTGTAGCAGGGCAGCTTTGGTCTCCGCTTGGTGCTATGCGAGCTAATCTTGAATCCGCTTGCGGAAGTCTGAGATGGATTCGCCGGCGAGCTGGCCTGCCATGCCCAGTGGAGCAGTCATGTTGACGTGTCACCTTGCTGATGTGTCACTCTGTTGATGACGTGTCACCTCTGCTGCTGTGGCACTTACCAAGTTGTGGGTGAACAAGGGAGGGAGCGAGGGCTCAGACACACACAAGCATGCAAAACCCTCAATCCCTGCGCTAAAGGCCTAATCAAGCAAAAAAATAAACCCCCCTTTGCAGATTTAACAAATAATATAACGAGAATACTTTTATTTGTTTGAGAAATGGCAGAACGGGGTGATCGGCCCTTACCTAGGAGCAGTCTGATGAGCAGATGAGACTGTCCTGCACGTAAGTGCAGAAAGAAAAAAGGAATATTTGTTGCAATATCAAAATTCGTTATTTTAGGGAGGTGAAAAATTCCCTTCCCCAATTTCAGATTTTGAGTAAATCTGGGATTGAAGAAATTTATAGTAAAAAAAACTTGAAGAAATTTATAGTAAAAAAAACTAAGTTGTTGGATCGGACGTCCGGGACCCCCCTGACCGTCCGGGATGTCCGACCGGACAGGGGTTGTCCGACCTAGCGCAAAAAAAAAAAAAAAAAAAAAAAAAAAGTTATCAAAAAACTGAAAAAAATATATATGTTATGTAACATAACAATACAAGCAACTTTTGCCTTGGAGTCATGTTCAAATTCGCAGTCAATCATGAGTTAAAAATCGAAAACCGATTTAAAAAAAAAAAAAAAAATTGCGGAAAAAAAAACTTTTTTTCCCGGACGACGGGGGTACCGGACGTATGGGGGAGACGTCCGGGGGAGACGACCGGCCCCCAGACCATTGGTAACCTAGAAAAAAAACAAAATTCCCCCCCTTGCCATGTATTTCAAATTTCCCGAGTTCAGCAAATGTCGAACTGCAGTTCTACTGCAGGCAAGTAGAAAGTAGTGAAATTCAAGTAGCAATTTTTTGAAGGTTCAGAGAAGTTTCCTGTCAGTTCCAGAATCGAGGAAAGAGTAATTAGTTAGACAATATTAGGATAGTGGTGGATAAAAATCACACTTTTAGCATTAATTACGAAAAAACAGCAGTAATTCCTTAATTAGTACTAATGCACTAATCCTAATTCCACTAATTACTTCGATCCCCTCGATTCCGAAATCACGGTGTCGGGGCAAAAACCCTAACAACGACATTTGCCGGGGATTTTAAACGTCAGACACTGTCCGACCTTTTCTTTGAAATAAGAGACTAGATGAGATATGCGTCTGCCAAAGGTTTATCTGAACCAACCCTAGGACCGAGAGACTAAAACTTTTAAACCTAAGTTCGGACGAGAAAGATTGAAACCCCACCCGAACGGGTGGGTAATCGGTACATATCATGCATGACATTCGCGATGACTTGTGGCTAGGGGTAAATAAAGAAAGAGTAAGAATCAATCGTCCGAGTATTGATTCTTTAGCGTATTTAACGCTCCATGCCTTTTGCCCCATAGGCGTGTGAGCGCTTGCTTGCGGCGTCCAAGATAAACGACAGTGGCCGGCCATGTGACCGGTTGTAATCCGCTTAGGCGAGGTCATTGGTATGTAGGGTTGTTGGAATGTTAAGTCTAACTTCTATCTTACTTAAAATGAGGACAGTCGCGCGATTCAGAGCCTAAGTGGTTAAGAAGGACCACCGCTAAGCTGCGCATATATGGGATAGCAAGAAAAGGCCGACCGTATGGCTAAAGGAGGCCGGTGGGGTTTGCCAAGCCATAGGTAGGCAGGATGGCAAGGTGTGCGCTCTTCTTATAAAAGAGTTGCTCCTTCTATACCCATAGAAGGAGCTAGCCCAACAGGTTACGTCTGACTCTCACCCTGGAGGCTGCGGGATCGAATCCAGCCAGTCCCACTGGGCTAGCTCCTTTTGGAGTTCACCATTATCACAGCGTGACCGATTTCCGTCATGCGATAGATGAGATCGCGCGACTGAGATCACCCGCGCGGGGTTGAAAAGACCTCTGCGAGATGATGACACGCATAAATCAAAAAGAAAAAGGCAATTTTTTTTCCCCCCGAATCCGTTAGGATTTCAACTCAGGCCTGTATCTCCGTAGGCGTGGCTGAAAGACCACGTGAAGTCGTGTATCCGTTGGCCTAAGCCAACAGAAGCTGACGTCAAAGCGCCACATGGCGCATTCAAAAGTGACAGGGCCATTTTAGTCCCCAGTATACCTGACGGTGCCCAATTTAAACGGGCGACCGTTTTTTGAAGGTAAGTTTTTTTTTTTTTTTTTTTTTTTTTAGACAAGTTTTTTTTTTTTTTTTTTTTCTTTAGATTTTTCTTAAGTTTCTCAGATTTGCTTTTTTTATTATATATATATATATATTTTTCTTCCTTTAGATCTCCCCTTTTTTCATTTGCAGGCAGTGTTGGCGCCCGTTCGTTTGGACGAACGCGCCTTTTTCGTCGATGTAACATGGCTGGCCTCATGCTACTTCCATCGATAGGATGAGCAAAATCGGAAGAATTTACCGCTAGAACATGGAAATATACATTTGTACATGTGTGTGTGTGTGTGTGTGTGTGTGTGTGTGTGAGAGAGAGAGAGAGAGAGAGAGAGAGAGAGAGAGAGAGAGAGAGAGACGAACCTGGCTCGCACTACTTCCATCACTAGGACGAGCAAAAGCCAAAGCATGGAAATATAAACGGCCGCGCTTTTTGTCCCCCTCCCCTAGGCACCAACAAAGAGAGCGCCCGTTCAATTTTGAAAATGGGCAGTGCTGTTGGGCCGCACGCCTGAATCCAGCGCCCTTCCTGCGCCAAATATAGGCGTGGGGCAGGGGGGGGAAGAAGACCCTGTTGAGCTTGACTCTAGTTTGGCTCTGTGAAATGATTGAGGGTGAGGGTGCCTGTTGGTTTCGAACAGCGAACTGCCCCCTACAGTAAAACGAGGGGCAGAGAGAAAACAAAGGGGTGAGGAAAAAAAAAAGAGAGAAAAAAGAAAATAAAAATGGCCATGTATGTGGCCGTGGTAGTGGCTAGGTGAGAGTGTGAATGTGTGTGAGTGTGAGTGGGGCTGAGTCTGTTCGTTTTTTGAACAGGCTCAGCAATGGCTGGGCACAGCCATTGCCTGAAGCATGCAGCCTGACGGGAAGGCCAGATGCTTCACGGATTGGAAGACCTTGGTTCCCCTAGGGTAACATCACAAGTTTTGGCCCTTGATCGTGAGTTCAGATCAAGGGCTCAGCCCAACTCCGTTTTTGGACTGTGGGCCAAGTGGTTGCCCACAGTCCTTCAGCTGGTTATAAAAGCCAGCAGCACCCACACTGACTCACAATTATTGAGGCTGTGATGGTGCTCATTTGCACTTCATGTGCAGAATGAGCTCCATCACAATGTGAGGGGCGGTGCTGCTGGCGGAGGTCTGCATGGAAGTAGAAGAGAGAGAAAAGGGCTGCCATAGCCAGAGGGAGGGAGCTAATTGTCCCACCCCTGCGCTAGTGCCGCACCTGGTAGGCTGCGTCAGGGTCCGGACGGTGCGGCAAGCGACACCGGTTTTAGTGGGGTTGTGCTGCAGGATTGCCCGCACGGCAATCATAATCGTTTTAAAGGGAGATGCTGTCAGATTTGTCATGCGGCATCGATGTCTTCTTTCATGCGAGTGTGGGAAGGCGCTGCTCGATCAGTGGCACGGCAACGGCGGTGCATCCGGTGGGACCATGCTGCCGAAATTTTTGCGGCGGCGGGGGGGGGAATGCTACCGGTTTTACCACACGGCGTCGACTTTTTTTGTGTAGGGAAGTGTTGTCTGGTTGGCGGCATGTCCACGATTCTCTTTCTGAGGGGCAGTGTGCCATAATTTTGTGGCACGGTGAATCAGTCATTTTAAGGTGTGATTAGGCGGAGGTGCCGCACAACAACCGTGGTATCGGTTTTGACGGCACAGCGAGCCGTAATCCCGCCGTTGTTTTTTTGTGACGTGCAGCGGTTATGGTGGATATCAGTGCGGCCTAGAGGTTGGGTGTTACATTCTGCGATTCCACACGGGCCTTCACAGGCCCGACATACCGGTTCAAGGGGTACCCAGGCCGGCCTCGCCAAAGGCCATGCCTTTTTCTCCCGGTAGGCCCTGTTAGGCCACCGGCTGGGGCCTCAGCACCTAGCAGACCAGGGTTGGCCCAAAAGACATGACCGTTTGGGCCTGGCGGCGCTCTTGAGGCTGCTGCCCGCCGGTCTGCGCTGAACAGTCATTTCGACGGTTCAGCCCACTGCGCAGGAGGCCAGCATCGAGGCCGACCGGCCGCCGGACGGTACTTAGGCCGGTCCAGCGCCCATTCCCATCATCTTGGAACAGCGGCAGCTAGGAGCAGCGCTGCGCTAATTTGGGATTAGCGCAGCTCCGAGCGCAGCAGCGCTATTTCGCGCTGACTGGCGAGTAGAGGTGGTAGAGGGAGGCACTCACCGACTTACCTGTGCAGCGCCATAGCTCCAGGTTGAAGTGACTTGGATACGAGTTGGACAGAGATCAGTGTTTGGACTTTGGTGGTAAGAGGCTGTGATACTTACCGATTCGAGACCTTGGAGATAGTTGGGATTGATACTCGGCGGCATCACAGATTGGACACCGGTTACATTAGGACTCTGTACCTCCGACATTGGTGACTTATTGTCCACGACATTCTGATCTTTGTTCGGTGACATTTTTGGACCACCATATCGGTGACCTTCTGGATTTTATCTCGGTGACATCTGGCGCTACCTATACCTCCCACCTCCATCGTCGCTCCTCCCACCTTTCATCTGTGTATGGTTGTACGGGGCCTGAAGCATCCTCTATGATTGGCTTCAGACCCCACCATCTCCCGATTGTTTGTGTGAGAGTGATGTCTGGATGAGTTCAGTCTATGTGACTCAGTCCATTTCTCAAACTTCCGCTGCATACATGCTCATCCTATATTGGTTGATCTTTGGTTCGGCCCATACTTGTTGAAGTATTCACTAGTATGCAACATTGGGCTAGCGCTGGTGCACGGTTGGGATTGTGCGGCATTGGAGCGTGGACCGGCTGATCTACTTGGAGGGAGTGCACATGGCGGTAGTCATTGGGCTCTAGGCACGTGTGGTTTTCACCCGAGGCCACCTTTATTTTTTTTGCGGCGTACGGTGCGAGCGGTATTGGTGTTTGGGACCATTTGGTGTTGCGGGCGTGAATGTGGAACCACATGAGACAAATTTGGGACCAATTGGGATCAGCTTGAGGCTGGGGCGAGAACGGTTGTGGTGGTTGTCTTGTGTGGACGCTGTGATTGAAGGAGGTGGACCGCCGTTCAGTGGGACAGCCACAAGTTGTGGAGTTGTGGCCCTCGTATTTTCAGCTTCAACGGCGGTTATCCTTTACTCTGATTGGAATATTACTCGGCTTTCTTGAGTGAGCCAGATCAAACTTCACTCAAGGTCAGTTGATTGACTCAGGACAAACATTCTGAAAACCAATAGGAAGCTAGCATGCCAGGCAGGGTAAGAAAACAGGCCATTAAGACTTTTGGAGAAAGTTGGTTGGATCCTAGTGCAAGCTGGCAGAGGTCCATGATAACAGAGGAATACAGTGGAAAAACTGGGCCGCTCAGGACAACAAGTGGACCTTCAGGCCAATGGAATGTTTCCACAACCCACTGCCTGGACATCCGGCCATTGCATTGACAAAGACACATCTGACTAACAGGCCGCTCCCCTACTCGCCAAATCAATGCTCCCATGCGATCCCAGCTCCCCCTTATGACGCCCCCTCCACCCCCACACCTCCCGCAGTCTCCCCCGAACCCCCCCCTCCACCATCCCGACTGAGTCCCGCGCCTGTTACTCCACCCCACCCCCACCCGCTTCCGTCAGGACCACCACCTCTAACATCGATCCCCTCGCCCCCTCTCCCATCAAACCCCCTCCCCTTCCCCTACACCGCTTCCCCATACCCCCTCCAAGCCGCCTCCGTCCAGCATCTGGCCAGCCGGCACAAGCAGTGGACCGGTCAACACAGCAAACACTCAACAGGAACGTAGCGGCGACAATATCCTCACCAGCTTCTGACTGGCAGCGGACATCATGACGAGGTGGTCCTTCTCAAGCGAATCTCCGGTAGAGGGGCCGGGGGGGAGGCCCTCCCCTCCACAGAGGGTTAGGAAACGTATAGGAAAAGTACAGTGGAAACCCGAGGACAACAAGCACCTGCCAGAGCAGTAGAGGGATCATTAGAGCCAGCATTGAAAGTGGTAGAAGATGGCAGCACACAGTGGTATAGAAGTAGCTAGACTGATGCCAGCAACAGCTCATAGAAGCCAGTCTGCTGCCAACAACAGGCCATAGGATAACAGATACCGTGAGGCTGACCCATTCAACAGGAGGGGGATTGCATTCTACTCCGATGCTCTAACAGTGAGCCTCATCAGACATCAGACATGCAGTACAGTGGATAGGAAGGTCAAGCATGCAACTTTGTGTACATACAAAGGGACGTCGGGCCCGGTTCCTGGCAGGTGCTGCTCCCACCAATAGATGGAGCCATCACACCCGTGGCCCACTTGAGGAAGATGCTCTTACCACTTCCTCAGGTGCTCACCCCAATTGCAGTTCTCGTTAACAAAAAAAAAAAAAAAAAAAAAAAAAAAAAAGAAAGGGGGAAGCCCCACCAATAGAAGGAGCCATCACACCCGTGGCCCACTTGAGGAAGATGCTCTTACCACTTCCTCAGGTGCTCACCCCAATTGCAGTTCTCGTTAAAAAAAAAAAAAAAAAAAAAAAAAAAAAAAAAGAGGAGGATAATGAGTTAGAAAATTAAGAGAACGCCACACACAAAAACCCCACGAGGGTCAGGCACTCTCTCTCCTGCAGTGACGAATGTTTACACGGTTTTTTACACCCCATTATGAAGAGGTTCTGCACATTATACCTGGTCTGTCTCCCTGCACATTGTCATTGTCGGTTCCAATGAGCAGGAGGTACAATCCTCTGCTCTTGTCTTTGCACCTTGGGCAGTCGCTGTGGCAGAAAGCTGTCTCCTCGACAAAAGAGTACAGTACCTGCTCCCTATCCACCTGTGCTGCTGCAGAGAAATACAAAGTTCGCCATCGAGCTGCCTGATTTGAATTACATGTGCACCACATTGCAAATGGAATAAAAATTATAAAATTAAACGAACGAATTTCAATCAAATTTGGATCTGCAATTAAATTTGGAATAAATTCATAAATAATTTAATCAACCTGAAAAATTGGAGACAAATTTAGAATTTTGGAACTAAATTTGGAATTCCGGAATTTTTGGAATTAAATTCCAAATTGAATTTGAAACATCCAATTTGGAGTTGAATTTGGAGTTACATTGGGAATTCAATTCGGAATTGAATTGAGAATGATGTAATGAACCCAGTCAGGAGGAAACTCGTCAAGTGTCAAATACAAGATATCTCACTGCTGATAAATGTCTTCATTGACTCGTCAATAATCCTGAAATGTGATCTGTAATACAATGTCTCGTAACCATAGGATGAAGTAGAGGAGAGGGAGAATAGACTTAGAGGGTGGAAGAGAAAGTATCCATCGATGTCCACGTAGATAGAACTTCCTCAATCCCCACTTCTTCTTCAGGCGTCTCCCACATCCACATCAGCAAACAGTGTCCCAGAAACGAGCCTGACGAGATCTGACCATCACATAGTGCCACGTAGGCACAGTTCTCCCATGAAGACGTCTCTGCAGCGCACAATGTCAACAGCAGCAACAGGTAAGTTTCCTCTCTCTCACTCAACCAACTCCACAGACCCTGATCTCCCTCCTTGTCACATCCCCAGTCAGTGTCGTAGACAGTGTGGCATGCGCCACGTCACTAATGCCAAAGACAGCGCGGCAAGTGCCACGTCAGGATCCGAGAAGACAGCTGGCACCAGAAGCAGAGAGGCGCCAGCGCACAAAGCAGCAGTCTCGAGTAGTCGTCGCACAGTGCCAGCGTCTTGCCAGCGTCAAGCCACCGTCGTGCCAGTGTCAAGCAGCAAGGCAGACTGAATGTTGACTCCCAGGGGCTGGGTCAATAAATAGTATTGACGCCGTTGACCAGCCTCTGGTCTCTCGCGTATGGAGGCTCAGATTGACTCCCAGTTGATGGCCTGGATCTCGTACAGTTGCAGACTTCCACTTGGACCGAATGCTGCCTGGATACCTGCGTACAACCAAGTGTGTGGGTCTGATCGGTGGCCAGGACTGGGTCCGTGAAGACTTTGACTCGTGAGCCTCGATATTCTGACTTACAGTTGACTTCGGTCAACTGTCGGGCGCAGGGCCTCTGAGGCCACATTTCAGGGGTTCTGTTCCCCACGATCGGACTCAGGGCCTGAAGGCCATGTGGTGGCCTGCGGGTGGCCCCCTTGGCTGATGGCATAGGCATATTTGAGCGGGTTATTGCAATGAGACTAACATTTGTTTAATTTGTTGTCCACCAAGCATGATGGCAAAAGCGACGATTTGTTCTAGGCTAATCTAAATTGTGAAGATCAACCCATCCTTTTTTTTTTTTTTTGCCAAATCCTTGCTGTTTCTGAGAGCATCCTGTATTTCAGCAGATAAAGATTGATGATTTAAACTTTTTTTTTTCTTTTTTTTTTCTCTTTTCTAAGTTAAACATCGTCTCCGTAAGTCCCCTTCAAGAAGCTTGACAGAAAAACCACATTCGGCACACAACAATCTATGCATGTTTTTTTCGTTTTTCTTTTCCTTTCTTTGTTTCGGAATTTTTTTTTTTTTTTTTTTTGGGGGGGGGAGCGAGAGCGATAGACAGAAATCCAAGTTGCAAAATCACGAAGTAGCTCAGACACTCGTGAACCAAGCAGAGAGTGCAATGCACCAAGATACCGTCCAAATAAGAGCAATACAATGAGCTCGAATGTCAATGTCGCCACTCTCTGGTCACACCGACAGTGTATCCAATGTCGCACTTACTGTCTGGCGCCCAGCGCCCAGCCTATCCTACTCAGTCTATCTAACCTATCTACGTTCTCGCAACTGGATCGCTCTGAAGTCGAAGACCAATGTACGTGACGTCAACACCAATGCCGATCACCAGCATACACCAGGTACGTTCTCTCTGCTCTCGTCATCACCCCTCGTCTCCCCACAGCATGCGCCTCCTACCCGAAGACCACCTTCGCCATCACCTGCCTTGCGCCCCTGCAGCCCGACTATGGCTGCTGTGCACCCGCTGCCCTTGCAGCGCCCCTCACCTCAGCGCCCGTGCGTGCGTCCAACCAGCAGCGCCCATGCAGACACTTGCACAGCAATGCAGCGGCGTGTACACATTGCCTGCCTAGGCCAGAATGCCTCCCACTGGGCTGGCCGCTTTCCTTTATGGAAAGTGCAGCCCCTGTGTGTGTCTGCCTGGGCCTGGCTGGGGAAGTTTCCAGTAGCTTCCAGTCGGGCCCCAGTCTCTGCGCCCAGGCCCACCTCTACAGTTAAGGGCCTGGGCCCTTTTCGGTTGGGCACGTATAGGTAGCTTCCCAGGCTCCAAGGGTTGGCCACATTCTCATTGGCTCACGGAGATTGTGTGACAACAATGCTGCTTTCTCATTCGTCTGTGGCTGCTGCGTGATGTGTCGGCCTCACGCTGTGTGTGCCCAGGGCGCAACTACCTGGCCCTGGGCTCAACAGTACATCGCAGTCCTTGTTTTCTGGAAAGAGCCTGGAGGCTCACGTTTCCCTGCAACCAACCGTCTGTGTACCCACTATGGAAAATGTCGAAAATAGGCCTCTTGTGGATATTCAGGCCCGCCTTCACTTAGGGCGGGCACAAGGCTTGCCGGGGCCAACAGCCGAGAACACTTGCATGTCTGTTAGGGGCCCGTGAGTCCTCGCATTCCATTCCCCTTAGCTTCGAAATTCCGCTGAGATGCTTCTACGCAAGTGCCTTCCCCTTTAATCTCCATTTGTATTCTCCCCCAATCTGAGCGCCTGTTTTGACAAGCTCCTCTCTTGTGAACCAACGATCTTCTTTCGGATCTGTATGATGCCTGAACCTGAGCCCATACAGGTTTGGGGGGTCTTCCTCTGCCCACTGGCTTGGGAACAGGCAAGTCTCTGTGTTCCGGAATACCGTCGACGTCCACGTGGCCATCCATGGTTGGGGGCAGGATTGACCTTCTTGATGGGAACCAATCTGTCTCAGCGAAAGGTGCAAGCTTTGAAGCGTGAAACACAGGGTAGCTGCGCAGATGTCCAGGGATTCTAATGACATACGAAGGTCCATGATATCCAGGACTTCCCAAGGACCGAAATACTGAGGCATTAGTTTTCTAGAGATGCCAAATTCCTGACCCAGTTCGCTAGCCTTCACCCAGACACGTTCCCCTACCTGAAATGTGGACTGCCGTCTGTGTTTGTTCTCAGAGGCAATCATAGCCTCTTGAGACTTCCTAATGTGCTCGACAGCCTACTGCGAGAACTTTTCATACTGGACACCGAACTCGTTCCAGGCATTGCAGCTGGTTGGTTTTCAGGAAGGAGGAAGTATAGTGCAGATCAAGGCTTCCATCCCAAATGCAGCTCGCTTGGACAGACGCCTGTGGTGCTGTGAACTGTGTTGTTATACAGACTGGCGATGAGAGGCAGCTTCTCATCCCAATCATCCTGGCTAGGCTTAATGTAATGCCTCAACAAGTGTTGCACCACGTGGTTCATCTATATTCCGCTTGACCGTTAGCTTGGGGGTGATTCCCGATGGTCATCTGCAGTTTGCTGCCCATTCGTTCAGCAGCCTTCTTCCACATTTCGCTTGTGAATCGGACATCTCTGTCACTAACAATAGACTTGGGCAGTCCACAATCACGCACCCAGTTATCCATGAATAACATGATGACGTGTTCAGTCCTTGTGGTTTCAGGGTTTTTTCCTTTTTTTTTTTGGGGGGGGGGAACAAATGCTCCAATCTATTCATGGGGAGCAACACGTGCTAGGAACCGGGCCCAACGTCCCATGTAGAATATACAAATGAGGTTTCATACGTAGAAAACTTGTCCACTATGACAAAGATGTGCCTCTTGCCACTCTTGCCGGTCACGAGGGTATCCATGAAATCCATGGAGACACTCTGTCCCGGACCTCCAGGAATGGGTAAGGGCTTGAGTAACCCAAGTGGTGCTCGAGTACGTGGCTTGTCCGATTGACAGACTTGACAAGTTTGTACTTCTTCGCATTGTCAAGCATACTAGGCCACCCAAAGCTGTACTAAATTAGCACTAGTCTTCTTATATCCGAAGTGACCAGTCGCGTCATGAGATTCGCCTAAAAACAAACTACGAAAAATCTCACTAGATGGAATAACTAATATTTTCAACCCTGCCTTTCAAGAATGAGTAATCCATCCACCATGACAAACTCATCAGATGTCGCTTCGTCTTTCACGTCTGGTTTGTGGATGATGTCCATCATCAGAGGATCTTCGTAGTACGCATCCACCAATGATCGAGTTACATTGTCAGATAAGCCAAACTCAATTACCAGCGCACCTACGTAGTCTACCCTACGAAATACCACACTTGCGGCCACCTATACCGACTTCCACGACGAAATGCTCCTCTCTAAGACCTCTAGATAGTGCCACCCAAGACTCACGAGGGTCCCTTGCCGACCATTCGGTGTCCAAGTCTTCTAAGGCCTCAGATACATCTAACGAACGAAGTGTTGTTTGGTCCAGATGCATCTCTGGGGTGACTAGAAAATCAATAGCTTTGGCCAACTCCTGAAGTGGTGACGGTACATCAACCACTTCAGCAAAAGTAGAAGCAGCTCTTATGTCTACTGGCCAGATGTGTTTCCCTGATTGGAGCTCGTAGAGACACCACTCTGGTGAAAGATCCCCCAAAACCACATGTGGGAGAAATCTTTTGAGAGACTTTCGCGTTCTTGCATTTGAACCGTTGATGGCCTTATTCACCGCAGTAACTGCAAGGTCTTCGCGAGTACCGATCCCTCCACACATCCTGATCCAAGCCAACCCTCACCCAAGCCGCTATCTTGTTTGAGTTATGAGCCTGCCCCTGACTCTTTTGTTGACCGCCCTTGCCACAGCCAGGTGCCTTTCCTTTCGTTATGGAGGCGTCCCACTTGTACTCGCCTCGCCCATACTTCTTTCCAACGTCTCCTCTGCTTTGACTTCCACTTCTTTCTCTACTTCGGCCTCTACTCCTGCCATCTTCTCCTCCTGCTGCTTCTTTCATCTTTCCATTTCTTCTTCCATCTGCTTCTTCTTCGCCTCCTGCTCCTCTAGCAGGGCTACCATCTTTGCCTGCTTAATCAACTCTCTCCTCTCCATCTTCTCCTTCCATACTTCTTTCCAACGTCTCCTCTACTTTGACTTCCACTTCTTTCTCTACTTCGGCCTCTACTACTGCCATCTTCTCCTCCTGCTGCTTCTTTCATCTTTCCATTTCTTCTTCCATATGCTTTTTCTTCGCCACTTGCTCCTCTAGCAGGGCTACCACCTTGCTTGCTTAATCAACTCTCTCCTCTCCATCTTCTCCTTCCTTTCTCTCAAAAGGGCGGCAACTTGTTCCTAGTCCCTACTATAAGGGGTGGTACTAACTCCGGACCTGGTGGTCACCATGGTGAAAGTGCACAATCACAAGCGATTCCGCTCCTCAACACGTAGACCTACCAGTCTGACTCTCTAAAGGACTTGAAACAATTGACTGTCTACTTCTTTCCAAAGTCTCCTCTGCTTTGACTTCCACTTCTTTCTACTACTACATCTTCTCCTCTTGCTGCTTCTTTCATCTTTCCATTTCTTCTTCCATCTGCTTCTTCTTCGCCTCCTGCTCCTCTAGCAGGGCTACCATCTTGCCTCCTTAATCAACTCTCTCCTGTCCATCTTCTCCTTCCTTTCTCTCAAAAGGGCGGCAACTTTCTCTTCCTGCTCCCTACTATAAGGGGTGGTACTAACTCCGGACTTGGTGGTCACCATGGTGAAAGTGCACAATCACAAGCGATTCCGCTCCTCAACACGTAGACCTACCAGTCTCACTCTGTAAAGGACTTGAAACAACTGACTGTCTACTGCTTGCGTCTAAAGGACTTCCTAATCTCTACTAGCGTCTATTTTTGGCTGTCACCACACAACTCATTGGCTGATTAGGAGGCATTTAAGGAGATCCCCCATACCTCCTCAAGAATTCTTTAACGTCGCAGACATGACGACGCGATCAACTGAGTTCTCTCAAGACTTAGACAGTTGGACGAATGGCCCACAGCTCGGAGTTTGGGCCTACCACGCCACACTGAGCAGCCCGCCGATCAGTATCGGTCCTTGGGGGTCTTGTCCCCGGGACGTGTCAGTCGTCAGACGCGGCCTTTAGCCTTACTAAGTCTCGTGTGGGTTTGGGCTCGCAGCTGTACGACCACATCCACAGAGTCCTATCGACTTGGACAGAAGTGACAGGGAGATATGACTGACTCCGACAGGCCTGACGTCAGCAAGTACCAAGGTGAAGATGCACATCCACAGGGTAAGGGCTAGGCCAGGGCTTGAAGAGATAATACCGCTCGTCTTCTTGCTCCAACTCGGTCAAGCTCCGGTCAATCTTGGTCAACGGCCTTGGTCAACCTCTGGTCAACGCTGGTCAACGCCCCGGGTCAACCTTCCAACCTCCTGACTATGGTGGTCAACCTTCTCCTTCGTCACCGTCTTCTTCTTCCTACAACTTGGCTATGGCTGCTTCACCTCCCTCATCATCGACTTCCTTCTTCTTTCTCTCTGCGTCTCTTCTTCCTCGTCTAGGTGTGACACACTGCTAACACCTGACAAACAACATTAGATTAGAACTGTAATAGTCTACCATCGCCAATTCCGTGTGATGCTGCTGTAGGAGAACTAATCAAAGTAAGAGTAGATCGATTGCTCGGTCTGTGAAAAAATTGTTGACACCACTTGATTGGTAGCCCGAGTGACTTGCAAAATATTTATTTATTTTTAATTATTTTTCAACTCGGTCAGAACCATGCTGTGGTAGGCTCCAGTGAGGGCACTGGTGCAGACAGTGATCTGCTTAGTTGATAAGCGGTACAGATAGTGCTGAAGGGACAGCTGACGATAGGAGGCAAACACTGTGGGATACACAAAAGATTCTGGCAGTGTTTCAAGTTTTGCTACTAGGGGACGAAAGAAGGTTCTGGGCCGGAGGAAGGGCTCCACATTTGCCGACTGCTGGGGAGGCAGCAGCAGCTGCGGAACAAGTGTTAGCGGCAGCAGCAGCTGTGAAACAAGTGTTAGCGGCAGCAGCAGCTAGCGCTGTAGCGATGGCTACATCTGCAGCGACCTCTCATGGTCAGCTGGCGTCAAGAACTCTCCGATTCCTCTGCCTCATCCAGCGGGATAAGTCCAGGACCTTCCACAAGTCAGATGGCGGGCTCGGAGTACAGCTGGCCACCTCCACGCACTAGAGAGGTCATAGAACTCCAGCAAGTGGAGTTAAATCCGCTTACTGTTAGAGAAGGAACTCGGGGAAGCTACCGAAAGAGAAACTGCGATTAGAAATAGGAAAGCCATATTAGAGAGCAGAAGGGCAGACAAGGCTGCAATAGAAGGGTTAGACGACTCGACCCTTGACGACACGAGTAAAATTCTCAAGGCGGGTATGCTGAGCATGTACACTTACATGGATGGATGCAATCCAAGATACCCTTAACCAGATACCGAATGCCATGCAGACAAGGAGGACCGCATCTCTCCTTAGCTGGTGGGCCCAGTGTCCCACCGCAGGCAGCATTTCCATCGCCAGTAGTAACACCGCCGATGACAGCCCCATTTGCAACTCAATTTGGTACCCCACCAAGTGGTACGTCAGCAGCAGCAGCACATACTGGTGCTTCTTCATCTTCAAGTCCAGCTGCTGCCAGTACGGGGCAGCAGCCAGTTCCACAAATGGGATTACAGCAGCCTTGGTACCCCAAGACCCCACTGAAACCACCCTCATCTTTCTCAGGAGATAAGAAGGACGAGGCACTTGACACATGGTTGAGGACGGTTCTAGTGTGGGTTAGGGCGAAGAGGACGTTGCTAGAAGAAGAGCTGATCACTATTGCCTCATATCTTCAGGGATCAGCAGCAAGATGGCTAGATGGAAGAGTGGCATCCGAGGCGTTCGGTTGGTGAATGAATGATCGGGCAAAGACCCACACATTGGAGAGTTTCATTTATTGGTTGAAACGCGATGGCACAACCCCCAGCAGGCCCAGCAGCCCACTGCTGCGTTGGCCCGGCTTGATCCCAGAAGGTACACGTCCGCACGTGAGCTCACCACCGCCGTGGAGAAACTCATAGTCGTCCCAGGTGTTCGCTATGATCCACAAGTCTTACTGACCATGTATCTTCGATGCCTTCCCACAAACATCAATAACTTAATGGTTAGTGAGGCTAGCATCGCGCATCACACTCTTGACTCCTTAAAGATTTAGAGGCTAAGCTTGGAGGAGCACAACAACCTGCCACGGACAATAGGAAGAAGAAGCCCCCACAAGAATGGAAGAAGAAGGGTAGTCATTTGATGATGGTTGATTCCGACGGGAATCAAACCGAGATCGATGATCGCAGTGATCTTGTGGAGACAGAGATAGGTGGCGAGGAGAGTGCAGAGGATGACCACCTCGCCGCCATAACCAAAGGAAAGACAAATGGTCGCGGCAAGGGCGATCAACAAAAGAGGCAGGGGCAGGCTTAGAACTCAAACAAGATAGCAACTTGGGTGAGGGCTCGCCTTGATCAAGATGTGTGGAGGGACCGGTACTTTCAAGGAGCTTGTATTAACTACGGCGAATATGACCATCAGCAGTTCAAATGCAAGAAAGTCTCTTTAAAGATTCCTCCCACAGGTGGTTTTGGGGGATGTTTCGCCCAGAGTGGTGCCTCTACGAGCTCCAATCAGGGAAACACATCCGACCAGTAGAAGTAATAGCTGCTTCTACTCATGTTGAAGTGATTGATGCACCCTCACCACTTCAGGAGTTGGCCGAAGCTATTGACTCTCTAGTCACCCCGCAGATGCATCTGGACCAAACGACACTATGTTCGTTAGATGTATCTGAGGCCTTAGAAGACATGGAAACCGAGTGGTCGGCAAGGGACCCTCGTGACTCTCGGGTGGTACTATCTAGAGGTCCTAGAGGGGAGCATTTCGTCCTGGAAGTCGGTGTAGGTGGCCGCAAGTGTGGTGCCTTCCTAGACATTGGCTCCACGCGGAACTTCATAAGTCGCGACTGCGTTGAGAGACTGCGCCTAGGGGACCGGGTGCAGCGCTTGGGTAGATTTGTAGCATCTACCCTGGCCAACAAATAGCGCATGGTTGTAAATGACTACGTCAAGGACGTCATCTGCACCTTCTACTATGGAGGTGGGGAACTTAATCATAGGATTTCGTTCATAGTTACCAATGACTTGTCATTTCGTTCATAGTTACCAATGACTTGTCATTTCGTTCATAGTTACCAATGACTTGTCATTTGACATGTTGTTAGGTATGTACTACCTCGAGG
>BFEA01000352.1:758261-828382 GCA_003427395.1 Chara braunii | reverse complement strand
TCTCTCTCTCTCTCTCTCTCTCTCTCTCTCTCTCTCTCTCTCTCTCTCTCTCTCTCTCTCTCTCTCTCTCTCTCTCTCTCTCGTGCGCGCGTGCGCGCGCCGCGGCATTTGCATCTGACAGCTCCTTAGTCCATACTCACACCGGGATTTCTTTTCAATGTATCTGTCTGTCGCGGTGTATCATCCGATGTTCTTGCGGAAGATTCCTTCTCATTTTGCACATTGGCAGGCTGCTCAGTTGATGCATACATGAAACTGTTCAATTGGCGACGTGAGTTCGAATCCAGCGGCGACCAACAATAAAAATAGTCCTGATTTACGAAGGATTCGACGGCGTGCTGATGCCTTGCCGATGCCCCCCGGAATGTTACATGTCCCTCATGTTCTAAAACAAACACCCTCAATGTCGCCCCCATGCCTGGGGTACGGCTGGCGCTGGGCCTCGGGTTCGCCGCGGCAGGTTCGCTTGTTAAAAAGAAATAAGATTACCGTTGCGATGACGCATGTGCTGCATAAGTACGGTAAAAGTGAAAAAAAAAAAAGACTAACCTGTCTCTCGCTTCTGCATGAGTAGTGCGAGGAACGAGCCCCCGCAGTGGCCTTTAGGCCGCAGCCTGCCACTACCCGAGGGGCCCCCAGCAAGCACGGTGCCCTCCCTAAGTGAAGGAGGGCCTGAATTCGCCATGGGGCCCCAATTTTGCCATTTCTGCATTGTTGGGCGCCAGACAGTTACCACGCGCCAGTTGGAGCAATGCGGCCAGAGGCTCTCGGCCAATAGGAGACCAGGCAGCGATGTCGCTGGAGGCCCAGCCAACTGTCTGAATGGGCCTGGGCTCAGATACTTTGGCCCAACGTGAAGCTACTAGGCCCCTAAACGCCAAGCCCAGCCTAGCCAGAGTCAGGGCTCGCTTTCCATATAGGAAAGTGAGTGCCCAGTCAGGGGATATTTTGGCATTGTGCAAGCAGCTGGCCACACTGCTGCACTCGGTGCTGGCATTGTTGCCTGGCACTGGCCAGATAGCACACGAGGTCGCTGGTGGTGAGAGGGGACTGTGGTGGCAGTGGGCACGAGCGGCCATATCCGAGCCTGCTCGCATGGTAGCCTGTGGGCGATAGTGGTCTTCGGGTTGGAGGCGCACGTGGGAGAGGAGGCGGTGAGGCAGAGAGGGGAGAGAGGCACGTACCTGGTGTATGCTGGCAGTCTACATGAGCGAAGTCGTCACGTACATTGGTCTTCAGATTGAAGTGACTCCTGTTGCATACACGTAGAGTAGGCTAGCGTAGGCTGAGTAGACTAGGCTGGGCACTGTGCGCCAATCAAGGAAGAGCAACATTGGATACTACGTTGGTGTGGCGAGAGAGTGTCGACATTGACATTAGAGTTCATTGTATTGCTCGTATTGGCTGGTATCTCGGTGCATTTTGCTTTCTGCTTGGTACATGACTATCTGGTCTACAGCGTAATATTGCAATTTGGTTTTCTGCCTATCACTCTAGCTCATTTTCCTTGCAGTAAAGTGAAATGAAACGGTTTTCACCTTTGTAGTAGCAGATCCAGATCCCAGGGCTCGATCCCTAGACCTTACCCCACCTTGTACAGTATCAAGTCGACACCTGTGTGTTTGAACCCGCGACCTGTGTCCTGGTAGCCGACTGTTGTCTGTCACATGTTTGTGTAGCTGTCGGGTCTTGAACCGTAGTTCTGTCGAGTAGGGGTCATAGCTGGGTAGGGGTTGTAGTTATTGCAATTCGGAAAGGTCAACGTCGTAGCTGCTACAGTTCCGAAAAGCAAAGTCCACAGACTTCCGGAAGGTCCGGAAGTGGCCTTTTGAGAGTTTCACACGTCATGCCAGAGGCAAGTGAGCAAGTAGGAAGTCCAACTTTGCTTAGTCAGCTGTACCCAGTCCCAGTCGCTCTTAGTCTAATCAGCAAGTACCATGTGGGACTGTGTGCACCATGGGCCCAGTGGAAAAGGGAAGATCAGCGACCAACAGAAGTATAAATCAAGCGGCAGAATCCAGCCATTCATTCATTCTGCTGTGCGCCATGCGGAAGCGCTGCCCGAGCGTCTTGTGCGAGGTGGTCTGCAGATGCCCGATGTCGAAGTGGGCTGTAGGGAAAAAGGAGCGGCCATCGCCGCTAGCTGCATGTGGTAGAAGGCGGCCATAGCCGCCATAGGTTAGAGATAGCCTGTAGCAAGTGTGTGTGTGTGTGTGTGTGTGTGTGTGCGTGTGTGTGAGTGTGTGTGCGGTATAGAGTGGTGTGTGGGACATCCAGGGAGGTCCAGAGTGTGAGTGTGCGAACAGGTGTTGTGAATACAGTGTCGGACGGGTGATGTGTAGGCGCTCAGGCGCCATAGCCAATTTGAAGCGAGTTTGAACTGTGTTCTCGACCTTAATATCTCTGAACTTTGTGTGGGTGAGCCAATTTGAAGCGAGTTTGCATCTGAACTGTGTTCTCAGCCTTAATATCTCTGAGCTTTGTGTGGGTGCCTGGCGCCACTGTTGATTGCCACCTGTTTGTATGCATGCAAAGTAAGCGAGAAAACGAGTCTGATTTCATTGGTATCAGAGCAGGTTCCCGCTGTTCCACGCGCCATCGTCGTTGGGCGCCACGTCAGTAGTGCGCCATAGCACGAAGAAGAGACGCGCCATAGCGGCAGCTGCGCTGTTGAAGGAGAACTGTCCGCCATAGCTGCACCACTTGAGGAAGGTGCCGTGCACCTGCAAAGAAATCGACGACGAAGAAAGAGAGAGAGAGAGAGAGAGAGAGAGAGAGAGAGAGAGAGAGAGAGAGAGAGAGAGAGAGAGAGAGAGAGAGACTCTCTTATACACATCTAGATGTGTATAAGAGGCCAGAATGCCCCAGGCTGGGCTGGCCTCTTTCCTTTATGGAAAGTGCAGCCCCTGTGTGTGTCTGCCTGGGCCTGGCTGGGGAAGTTTCCAGTAGCTTCCAGTCGGGCCCNAGAGAGAGAGAGAGAGAGAGAGAGAGAGAGAGAGAGAGAGAGAGAGAGAGAGAGAGAGAGAGAGAGAGAGAGACAAGATTGGTTGTGCGGTCCGAGGAAGGAGGTGGCGGCCATAGCCGCCGAGCTCGGACACGGAGTAAACGAAGGACAAGGAAGAACTAGTGAAGGAGGAGGGAGAGACGAACAGAAGAGAGAAGCCGTAGCCGAGGAAGAGAAAGGAAAAGACGAAGAGGAGAGAGAAGCCATACCCGGGGTGAAGTAAGAAAGAAGGAAGAAAGAAGGAAGGAGGGAGAAGAAGAGAAGCGAAGGTTGGTCGGAGAGAAGGGGTCGGCAGCCATGGCCGATTTGAGCGTTGACCGAGGCGTTGACTAAGGCATTGACCGGGGAGTTAACCGGGGTTGACGGAGGAGTTGACCAAGGTGTTGACCAGGGTGGACCGAGGTGTTGACCAGGGTTGACCAGGGCATTGACCGGTGTGTTGACCGACGTTGACCAGCGTTGACCAGAGCTGTTGACCACGAATTTGACCAAGCTAGAGTTGGTATACTCTCGCCAAGCCTTCAACCTATCCCCTCGCCCTATGGACGTGCACTCACCCCATGGTATTTGCTGAGTCTGTCTGTCTCTTCTTTCTGCATTGAGTCTCTTCGGCCCAGGTGATAGGAACTCCGTGCATGAGGTCGTAGAGCTACATTGACCAAACCTACACGGGCTGAGTATAGGGGTCTCAATGTCGTCACAGTAAAAAATGCAGAACCACTGCCTCGTATAGATGATCTGCTAGATTGGGTGCAGGGCTGCAAGTACTTCTCTAAGATAGATTTGAAGTCTGGCTATCATCAGATAGAGGTACATCTTGATGATCAGTACAAGACAACATTCAAGACTAGATACGGGCATTACGAGTTTATAGTGATGCCCTTTGGACTTACCAATGCGCCAGCCACATTCCAGCGTTGTATGAATGATTTGTTTAGGCCGTGGCTAGATAGATTCATAGTTGTACATCTAGACGATATTCTAGTTTTTAGCAAGACCATCCGGGAGCATGAGGGTCATTTGAGGCAGGTCTTGGAAAGGCTGAGACAAGCTAATTTCAAGATCAACAAGAAGAAGTGCGAGTGGGCCAAGACACAAGTTCTGTACTTGGGCCACGTCTTAGATGGAGATGGCATAAAACCTGAGGACAGTAAGATAGCGACGATTAGAGATTGGCCAACGCCCCGCACATATACAGAGTTGCGGTCGTTCCTAGCAAATTACTATAGGAAGTTCGTAAGGAACTTTTCTACCATTGTTGCACCTCTTTGCAGGTTGCTAAAGAAAGAAGCAATCTGGGAGTGGGATAGAGACTGTACGTCGGCCCTGAAGAAGCTAAAGCGGGCCTTGATAGAGTACCCAATCCTCAAGGTAGCCGATCTGTCCTTGCCTTTTGTTGTCACCACTAACACAAGTCAGTATGGTATAGGTGTTGTCTTACAGCAAGATGATGGCAATGGGTATAGCCCCGTAGAGTTCATGTCTGCTAGGATGCCTTCAGAGAAGGTAGCGACATCTACCTACGAGAGGGAACTCTACGCTCTCAGGCAAGCGCTAGATCATTGGAAATACTACTTGCTTGGGAGGCACTTCAAAGTTTATTCGGACCATGAGGCGCTGAGGTGGTTAAAGACGCAGGCCAAGATGACACCTAAGCTTACTAGGTGGGCCGCAAAAATAAATCAATTTGACTTCGAGCTCAAGCCAGTTAAAGGGAAGTATAATATAGTTGCGGACGCTCTAAGTAGGAGAGTTTATTACTTTGGAGCGACAGTTCACTATCTGGATATAGCGAGAGATCTGCAACAGAAAGTTAGGGAAGCGTATGTGCAGGACCCAATTTATACCCATCTCCTCAAAAGAGTTAAGGAGTCCCCAGAGACTGAACCGGATTACCGCACTACAAACGACTTGTTGTTCGAGAAGACTAACGTAGCTGACCACTTCTGCATTCCCAACAATGAAGAGATATGTAGTGTGATCTTAGGGGAATGCCATGATACAGAGGGACATTTTGGCTAACAGAAGACATTAGCCAACCTCGTTCGCGCATATGCATGGCCAGACATGAAGGCTGGCTGCATAGAGTACGTACGCAGTTGTGAAGTATGCCAGAGGAATAAGACCATTACGCGAGCCCCTCTTGGTCTTCTCAGACCATTGCCTATTCCCGCGGGAGCTGGAGATTATGTGTCCATTGACTTTATGGATGTTGGGGTCAGGAGTAGACATGGCAAGAGCCAAGTCATGGTTATAGTTGATAGATTTAGTAAGTATGCAGGTTTTGTTCCTTTACCCTCAGAGGCACGTACAGATTTAGTTATAGATAAGTTTTTTGATCACTGGGTCAGTGAGCATGGTCTACCGCTGTCGATAGTTAGTGTCAGAGATACCAGGTTCACTAGTCACAACTGGCAGGAGTTCATGGGAGTCTATGGCTCTAAGTTGTTGATGCCACTTGGCCGTCAACCAGAGACTAACGGTCAGACTGAACAGATGAACAAGATCCTGCAACAAGTTCTTAGGATGTACATTAGCCCCGATCAAGTCAACTGGGATGAGATGCTCCCAAAGGTAGCCAGCGCATATAACAACAGCAGGCACTTAGCAACCTGTCGCACTCCCAACGAGTTACATAAGTCCTCTAGACGTCCCAGACCGTTTGAGGGTTTGAATCGGGATCAGATTCAGAGGCTACCATCCGGTACAAGGGAGTTCGCGATACAACACGAGAAAGAGATAGCTACCGTCGTAGAGAACCTCAAGAAAGCCCAGCACAAGATGATAGAACAAGCCAACAAACGTTGTCGCCCAGCACAGTTCCAAGTAGGCAGCTTAGCCTGGGTCAAGTCATAACTGTTTGCTCCCGAGGAGAACATCTCGCAGAAGCTGTTGCCTGCATATAGAGGACCGTGGCCAGTCTTAGAAGTCAAGGGTGGAGAGGATGGACCGTCCTACACAATCGAGATTCCAGCACGCCTCCACACCTACCCAGGTTTTCATGCGTCAAAGTTGTTGCCCTGTACCACAAGTCGACAGTTTCCATCACAAAGATCCATGATCCCTCCAGACATGGATGGAAGGTACGGCATTGACCACATAGTAGGTGAAGATGTGTTCAGAACAGGAGGTAGAGGTCGTCCACAGAAACAGTATAAAGTCAGATTCTCTTTTCAAGAACCAGAAGACAACCGCTGGTTCACACGAACAGAGCTTCTTGAGACCACTCCCGATGTAGTTCAAGCTTATAAGAGGGATAAGAAAGGTAAAGGTCCAGCCTTGGACTAAGTATTCCCGGAAGACCTCAAATTTAGGCCGGTGGGAGTGAAACGGTTTTCACCTTTGTAGTAGCAGATGCAGATCCCAGGGCTCGATCCTTCGACCTTACCCCACCGTGTATAGTATCAAGTCGACCCTGTGTGTTTGAACCCGCGACCTGTGTCCTGGTAGCCGACTGTTGTCTGTCATAGGTCTGTGTAGTTGTCGGGTCTCGAACCGTAGTTCTGTCGAGTAGGGGTCATAGCTGGGTAGGGGTCATAGTTATTGCAATTCTGAAAGGTCAAGGTCATAGCTGCTACAGTTCCGAAAAGCAGTCCACAGACTCCCTGAAGGTCCGGAAGTGGCCTTTCGAGAGTTTCACACGTTAGGCCAGAGGCAAGTGTGCAAGTAGGAAGTCCAACTTTGCTTAGTCAGCTGTACCCAGTCCGAGTCGCACTTAGTCTAATCAGCAAGTACCATGTGGGACTGTGTGCACCATTGGCCCGGTGGAAAAGGGCAGACCAGCGACCAACAGAAGTATAAATCAAGAGGCAGCATCCAGCCATTCATTCATTCTGCTTTGCGCCATGCGGAAGCGCTGCCCGAGCGTCTTGTGCGAGGTGGTCTGCAGATGCCCGAAGTCAAAGTGGGCTGTGGGGAAGAAGGAGCTGCCATCGCCACTAGCTGCTAGGTGGTAGAAGGCGGCCATAGCCGCCATAGGTTAGAGATAACCTGTCGCGAGTGTGTGTGTGTGTGCGGTATAGAGTGAGAGTGCGTGGGACATCCAAGGAGGTCCAGAGTGTGAGCGTGCGAACAGTTGTTGTGAATACAGTGTTGGACGGGTGATGTGTAGGCGCTCAGGTACCATAGCCAATTTGAAGCGAGTTTGCATCTGAACTGTGTTCTCGGCCTTAATATCTCTGAGCTTTGTGTGGGCGCCTGGCGCCAGTGTTGATTGCCACCTGTTTGCATGCATGCGAAGTAAGCGAGAAAACTAGTCTGATTTCAGAAAGTTAAAAAAATAGAAAACGAAAAAACCTGCTTCACTTAATGTGGTAACGTCGCCGGCCGTCGAATTTTTTTCCATGACATGTGTGATATTGCATGCAGTTTGTGAGACTACATTGTGCACCCTACTGTTCTTCGTGAATTGAATCGAGTCAGCTTTTGAATCCTAATCTGGCTCACGAGTCAAGAACCTCCTAGTTAATGTGAGACTACTACGTTGTACCCTGCTGTTTTTCGTGAGTTGAGTCGGCTTTTGAATCCTAACCTTTCCTACGATGGCCAAAATCATTACTTCAATTAAAACGTAAAGTGTAGAAGATACTTTCACAAACAAAAAAAAGAACAACAACAGTCACCTGTTCCAACCATATGACTACAGACACCTGCCCCCCCCACACACATTGGAGTAGATGTTAACAACGGTGTACCTGAGTGGGGTGGGGGGAGGCGGGGGGGAGGGGGGAGCAACAAAAAAGGTTTACCTGAGCAAGATAAATGCGTTGGGACGCCGTAGATTCGTCTCTTCTGATGAGAACAGCCGCAATCTTGTGCCATTCCGTCTCTTGGCAATGTCACCTGTTTCCACAAAAAAGACCACGATCACGACCATATCCGCCCACACACGACCACAACCCGCAACCAGGCGCACGACCGTCATGATGTAGAAATGATGATTGTGGTTCATTCCCACGAGGACTGGACGACCGTACGACCATGGGAAGGTACGGTTGATCGGGAAGGATGATTGCGGGACAAGTAAACCAACCACCATGTGGAAAAAGAAAGGAAAGCAATGCAGAGGAGACATTTTAAATATATTAATTAAAAAAAATAATGACATGGCGAACGTTTCATGAATCTTATCTTAATAATATTGATGACGTGTTGTTTTTTCACAAAAGGGGAATGAAAAGGAGACTTCAAACATTTATGACGCAAAGAAAAGAAAAGAAAAGAAAAGAAAAGAAGGAAAGGCGACTGTTGACCCAATGTTTTTTTTCTACAAAAAATGGGAATTGCTGCATGTGGCGGGGCACTCGTTTGAATTGGGCGGGGAATAGTTTTTTTTTTTAATAATAATATTGCAAGGAAAATGAGCAATAGCGAAAGGACAAAATTCCAGATTGCAAAATCACATTGAAAGCTGGATAGTCGAAAGCTGTCCAGAAAGCAGAAATGCACTGATATCACACCGAAGGAGAACCAAAGCAGCGAACTCAATTGTCAATGAAAGCGAACTCTCGCAACCACCAACAAATTACTCGGAGCTCTCTCTCCAAATTGCGCTCAGCCCCCAAACTACGATCCTAGAGCCACTGGGCCTACTACCCTAGCCTACGAATGACAATGCCATGCAACCAGTTGACGTCAGCAGCAACAACCAAAGTACATGCAGATGTCGAGCATGTAGACCTCCGCCAGGAACAGGTACGTGCTCTCACATCACCTCCTCTCTCGCCCTCACCATGCTCCCCCTCGTCTTCTCTCCCACGTCTGAACTCCTTCCAAGGACCGCCGCCAATCCCCGCTGACAATCCAAACTCAAGCCCGGCTATGAAGGGCTGAGCTATAGCGCTGCCTCCTTGAAGCACCCTTTCTTCTCCCCACGCCCGCGTGCGCCCAGGCACCAGCGCAGCTAGCAAGCAGGCGCCAGCTATCACTCCAGCAGCGGTGCCGTATGCACTCACAAGTGCCTGAATTCCCCTGCCCCGGCAAGGCACTTTGCTATATGCGAAGTGGCCTGACCCATAGGCTGCTCAGCCTGGCCCATCGTGTGCCGAGTAGCTTCAGCTTGGGCCAAAGTGTCTGCCCAGGCCCATTCAGATGGTGGCCTGGGCCCGAATTGGTTAGGCCAGCCCAACCACCCGAGCGTAAAAGTGAGGTGTACCCTGATTCCCCTGTGTTGTGAGAAGACCCTCGAAGGCTCACAAATGTTTCTGAATTTTACGAGCAAGGTGGATGTAACCAACTGGTGCGTGGCAACTGTCGTGCGCCCACCAAGGCTTTGCAAACTTGACAGAGGCCTCATTGAGATTCGGGGGCCCACCTTCACTTAGGGCGGGCTCATACTTGCTGTAGGGGGCCCTTACGGGCATGCCAGGACACAAATCCTCGCACTCCCTCCTCCTTTACTTCGATAGTAATCTGAGAAGTCTTCGACCAGCAGACTGTTTTCCTTTTGACCTTCTCTCATATCCTGAGATAACCTGCGGAGCAGTCTTTTTTGATTCTTCACTTGTGAACCACCGGTCTTCTTGAGGATCAATATGATGCTTGAACCACACTCTGTACACCGCCAAAAATATAAGGACCTGCCAAACACCGCCTGAGACACACATCTGACTTCTGAGTTCTGCTAATGGAATGTATGCCTTGCCGAGTTTCCCACTTGTTCCTGAGTTTTTTAAGTCTGTGTGTGTGTGTGCTTGCTGGTCTGCATGCCTGTCTGAGTGTTTCTCGATTGAGTGTGTGTGTGACCCGCAAGGGCACCCGTCCGCACGGGAGGCCCAAAGGGTCGGTACTTACCTGTGGCCGTGACATTGAGGGTTGCAGCGGGGAAAACACTCAAGTGGCAGGGAAAGAGGCCCAAGACACTTAGAGCAGCGGGGAAAACACTCAAGCAGGGAAAACACTCAAGTAGGCCGGTTCCACGCCAAGTAGAGGTATGTGCCGGGTACTCCATGACGAGCAGAAGAAGATAAAAGTTGGCATTGTTAGAGGCCCAGTAGTTATAGGCTAGGTCTAGACGGGTACCAGTCCAACCAGTCTGAGTCTAAGGCCTGTACAGGCAATAGCAGAGTCTGCAATGATGTTTCCCTCCAAAAGGGAGGTACCGGTTGTTTGGAGGCCATGTGGCCTAGGAAGTCACTGCCCAAGAGGCAAGCAGGCCGCTATATCTCCAGGAAAAGCGAAGTGTTCCTCCTCATTTGTTGGCATGCAAGTTTGGTGACACGGTGTGAGAAAACCCGGGGAGGGAATCACCTGCCGCTCGCCGAAGCCAGGGATAACGTCTGTCACCCGCTGCACCCGCTTTCGAGGTCCTCAGCACCTGGCAGGGTGATGTAGTTGGTTCTGCCTGTTATGCACCTTTCGTGAGTGGTCTTCAAGTAGGGTCTCACAGTTGATCAGAATGGGAGAAATCCTAAATAAAAAATAAATAAAAGAAAACAATAATTCCTTCAAATGTGTGGATCTCGGATCTGGCCTGAAATCTCCCTCCCGGTCATCTCTACGAGATCTTAGTTCAAGAGCAAGACATTCAAAATTTCAACATTAAAAAAAAAAAAAAAAAAAATCCTTGAACAAGAACTGCGTCTCTGTGACTGAGATTTTCATAGATGCTCTTGTTACCTCTGCTCAAGGCCCTGCATCACACTGCAAATTCTGATCCTCAAACCGTACTGGATAAATCAGCAGACGTCCCTGCGTTCAATCCGCCGGCGCACAGGTTCGATTCAAAAGGGCCTGTGAACTAATTAGCTGTGTAGATGGCATCAATTGTGGTGTGGTGATTTCCAGCTTCGTAGTTCGTGAAAACACATCTGGAGGGACGGTTGTTTATACTTCTACCGACACATGCATATTTGTATTTCCCCTGTCCTTTTTAATATAAGTTTGCCAACTACTCAACCTGCTATTCCACCATGAGAATAGCTCCTCACTCTTCGATCCAACGGCTCAGCAAACAATTCAATGTATTCCCAAGTGAATTTATCAAAATTTCATTCTGCTGGGTCGTGTCCTTATGTGTAGTGGATTGAAATCCAATCTTGGTTTTCTACGCACAGGTTGACGCCCTAACCTGTTGCTTTCGCCCTTCCCCACTCTCACTCGCTTTCACTCATAACATTTGCCGCAGTTCACTATTTGCTGACCCCTCCTTTCTCTTACCCTCTCTCTCTCTCTCTCTCTCTCTCTCTCTCTCTCTCTCTCTCTCTCTCTCTCTCTCTATATATATATATATATATATATATATATATATATATATATCTCTGTCTCTCTCCTGTACAGATCTTAACCTGGAGAGAGTCTTGATCCGAGTGTTCAGTCACTCTGAAAGGGAAATGAAATAATCTTCATTGAAAAAATACGCCACCCAGCTTACGCCGCTTGCTCGGGTGACACCTATGAGTCTTCTCTTTGCATCCCCTAGCTTCATCCATGGCCCTTAGGCTCTTCTCACGCCGAATTCAAATGGCCTCCTTGGCCGCATGCTACGCTCTCATGTGCCGACGTCGCGACACTATTTTCCTCGATGCCCTTGGGCCCCTTCTACCTCCAGCACTCGACCTCAGGGTGTTCCTTTCTCGGCGGTCTTCCTTCTTCGAGAAGGAGGGCCGCCTTCACCAATTTTCTTGCAGCCCTTTGCAGCATGTTACTCTGTTGGTCTATTTCTGGCCCTATGGCTCCAACGGCCTCGGGCGCTCCCCTTGGGTCCTTGGTGTCGCCAATCCTGCCTTCACTCTTTTTCTCTTGTCACCTTGCTCCGGATTCCTCTGTCGTGCACATCTCAGCCATGTATCATGTCTCAAGGGTCGGGACTTGCTTCGGGAACCACAGGTCCCGACACATTCCCCCCACTTATTTTCGATGTCCTCATCGCACACCAGTTCTCAATTAATAGGGGAGAGCGTGGATTAGTGGGATAGGCAGGGGAGGGACGGGACGTGATAGGTAGTTAATATGTCAAGGTACTTCTTGGTCTTTTCTCATACCTTTCTATGCAGTCCGTGTTTCTTCCGTCAAGCTTTGACCACCCTCAATGGATAAAATAATCTGTTTTTCGGCCCAAGCAGTCCATGTTTCTTCCCTCAAACTTTGACCACCCTTAATGCATAAAATAATCTGCTTTTCGGCCCGTGCAGTCCATGTTTCTTGCCACTCACAGCGCATCAGATAATTTGCTCTTTGGCCCGTGCAGCCCACGAGCCCTGCTACTCGCAGCGCATCAGGTAATCTGCTCTTCGGCCCATACAGCCCATGAGCCCTGCCACTCTTTCCCTTGCCCTGACATAGTCCAACCCTTATGTCCCTCCTATGGCCCCCCTTTTTCTTTGGCCTTATGTCTGTCCGTGATCCAATTGCCTTTCAAGTGCCGGTTTGTTTCTCTCTCAGGTCCCATACCCAGTTTGTCCCGGTGCTTTCCTGACTCGCTCTCATGCATTCCTTTCGCAGTTTTGCTGGGTTTTTTTTTCCGTATTCAATCCCATTCAATTCTTTTGATCACTTATCAAGCTTCCCATACTTATTCTCAACAATTGGTCATTTTGTTAGGCCTTTCAGACCCATTCTTAGGCTATTTCATGCAATCTCTCATGCTGCTTTGCCAGATTTCTCAAGCCTGTCTCAAACAATTTCTCATACAATTCCTCTGGTCATTCTGCCAATCTTTTCTTTGGCCCAAAACTCAGACAATTTCTCATACAATTCCTCTGGACATTCTGCCAGGCTTTTTTCAATCCCAAGCTCAAACAATTCCTCGTGCAATTTCTTTGGGCATCTTGCCAGGCTTTTCTCAAGCCCAAGCTCAGACGATTTCTCATGCAATTTTTTTGGGCATCTTGCCAGACTTTTCTCAAGCCCAAGCTCAGACAATTTCTCTGGGCATCTTGCCACACTTTTCTCAAGCCCAAACTTAGACAATTTCTCATGCAATTCCTCTGCCATCTTGCCACACTTTTCTCAAGCCAAAGCTCAGACAATTTCTCATGCAATTCCTCTGGACGTCTTGCCAGACTTTTCTCAAGCCCAAACTTAGACAATTTGTCACGCAATTCCTCTGGACAGTCTGTGAGGCTTTTTCTGAAATTCATACTTTCCCCCACTCAAACGCGATGTCTCCATCGCGCAACTGGTTTTTACTCGGAGGTACGCAGACCTTGCCTGCCAACTAAGTGAAGGATGTCAGCCCATCAGCCCCAAAAAGGAAGGGTGATCATTCCTTCACCTGCTGATAATTCACCCTATCCTTCCAACTTAGTCTGGCTGCCGCTTCCCCGGAAACGGGCGTCATCATTGAGGTACTACCTCGTATCTGACAGGTAGGTCCAGTCCATGTCTCCCAGGACCCCGTCTTACCATAAGTGGTTCCCTCGTGTATCATTCCTCCTGAGTGGTGTTTTATTGGATCCGGCCTCTTCCTCTCAAGAGAGTTGGGGTTCTCTATTAGTTTGCGAGTGCAGTTACGAAAACCTCGTGGCTAGTCCCGGAATGGTTTCAATGCTCTGGAAGGTCGGTGTCAATGCCATGTGGTGTATCTTCAATCCTCATCCCTTGCACTCCCTCTCCACAGTTGTTTCTTATGACCGTCCCAACGACCCTTTTTCAATCCACGATTCATCTTCTTCCAATCTTTCTCCAAAACTGATTCTTACAGCCGACCAGACGACCTCTTTTAATTCCCTGTCCATCTTTTTCCATCTTTTTCACAACTCAGATTCTCACGACCGGTCTGGCGCTTTTTTTCTTTTCATAGCTCAATCCATTTGGCTCAATCTCATTCAGCCTTTATCAAACAATCATGCAAGGGAACCCCAGTGTCAACTCTTTGTTCCTCTTAAGGTTCCTCACCTATGTGGTAGGAAACCCTAAGGCCAATTTTTTGTTCCTCTTAAGGTTCCTCACCCATGTGGTAGGAAGCCCTAAGGCCAATTCTATGTTTCTCTTATACCACCAGTACTTGGGCCCAGCTATCGGTTGCGGAAAAAAATAGAGCAGAAACGTTTCTAATTGGATTAATTTGGACGCTCATGTAGTGTCCCGTACTTTTCCTAAAATTGTGGCGCGTTAGCAGGCACGACTTTAGGAAGTACTGGTGGTTTAAGGTTCCTCACCCATGTGGTAGGAGACCCTAAAGCCAATCTTTTGGTGACCCTTTCCAGGGGTCACCCTTTGCCATTTCAAGTCAAACAACCTTTTTCAGGGGTCATTCTTTGCCATTGCTAGCGCTCGAGGGGGTGGGCTTTGAGGACACGGATCCGATCCATAATTAGGGGGGTGTTAGGAGCGGCCATCTTATACAACCCTTTGTATGCGGATGGAGGCTCGAAAAGACTAAGGGCAGGCACCAAGGCCATGAATGAAATACATGGGTCACGAAAATGCATAGGGCAAAGGGGGAAGACGGCAGTGTCCCCGATGATGCCATAGGACTTGCATTAAGGAAATGGTGTGTGGCCTAAGGATGACGCTTAGCCTACGCACAAAGGAAGAGAAATTCTCAAAGAACCCCTGGACTGCTTGAGTATTCGAAGGAGCAATTGTCTGCGAACATAATCAAAATAATCAGAAAAACTACGCTTGCGAAAAGATCAGCGAGACTACCACCCGGCGTGAGGGCTTAGCTACATCCCCAATGTCAAAACTCTCTCGCTTGATGGCCCACCCCCATCCATCTCAAAGCACTAGATGGGGGTGACCCCGTGACGCATGGCCCGTGCCCCGAGCATGAGCGTGAGCGGGCCGAGCCAATTGGGACCCTCAGTGGGGTCGACATAGGCTCGAAAGTCTAACGGGGTTAGGCCCTACGAAGTCAGTAGCAGGGTCACGTCAGCCAGTGCTGTGTTAGCCGACACAGTACAACTAACCGCAGCTTATGCTCTGACGCCTACGAATCCCCCTCGGCGGCGGCCAAGAGCGGCCGAGTCCGCGACCCCGCGGACGCGTCCGCGCGGCTGCGCGACTTCACGGACACGTGGCGGTCGGTGGGGAGGGGGGTTGGGGATTCGGGAAGCGCCATCAACCCCAGCCCCACCCCCTCAAGCAAAAAAAAATAAAAAAAAAACAATTTTTTTTTTTGAGGGGGGGGGTGGCCGTGAGAGAAGTAAATTGAAAAAAAAAAAAAAACGCGGTTATTATTATTTTTTTTCTTGTTGATTTATTGATTGATTGAGTGAGTGAGTGAGTGAGTGAGTGAGTGAGTGAGTGATTGATTGATTGATTGATTCGATTTTGCCTTTTTTTTTATTGATTGATTGACTGATTGATTGACTGATTGATTGATTGGTGGGGGCGGGGTCGCCCCCCCACCCCCCACACGCACGCACACACACACGGCAAACGAGCTCGCTGCTTTGCTCGTATGGGGATGAAACCTTGGTGTGTTCGAGCTTTTTGCTTGGTAGATGACTATCCCGACCTCTGCGCGACTCATTTGCGATAACATTGGCAAACGAGTTCACTGCTTTGCTCGTATGTGGATGGAATCTTGGTGCGTTCAAGCTCTTTGCTTGGTAGATGACTATCCCGACCTCTGCGAGACACGTTTGCGATAAGATTGGCAAACGAGTGTGCTGCTTTGCGCGTACGTGGATGTAATCTTGGTGCGTTCGAACTCTTTGCTTGGTAGATGACTATCCCGACCTTTGCGCGACTCGTTTGCGATAACATTGGCAAACGAGTTCGCTGCTTTGCTCGTACGTGGATGAAATCTTGGTGTGTTTGAGCTCTCTGCTTGGTACATGACTATCTGATTTCCCTCAATCAATCAATCAATCAATCAATCAATCAAACTTTTTTTTTTTTTTCATTCCTTGATGGTTTCCTTATTACACAACCAAAAAAAAAAATTAAAAATTATATAAAAGTGAAGAATACAAAGAACTGCCAACCAAAAATCCCCCCCCCCCAAAAAAAAAAAAAATTAGACTCCGCCTTTTATGTTTTTTATTTTTTATAATTCTATAGAAGTATCGTTTTCCACAAAAAAAAATGGGGTTGTAGGGCTTAAAATTCCCTACAACCCCATTTTAAAAAAAAATCTAATATTTAATTCAGGAAAATTATGTCAAGATCACGTCCGCACAGCGGACCAGGCAAGCCGCGGACGCAGCCTCATATGTGGCCGCAGTCCGAGATTGACCGAGCGGACGCGTCCGCGGGTGTTTCATAGTCCGACGCAGCCAACACATCACCACAAGCAGGACAGGCTTAGACCCTACCTGAACCTCTGCAACATGTAACTCGTCATACCTACCCATGAACATTTTTTGTCAAAACCACCCATGGCCACCTGAACACAAACCGCTTGTTAACCGCTCATACCCTACCCTACCCAATTTTTCTTTACCTGTACCCACCGTACCTACCCATAACTGTATGATTGTATGCACTCACCCGTAACCACCCGTGCTTGTCACCCACCCTCCCCTAACCACCCACAATCGCCCCTAATTGTCCCTAACTACCCCTAACTGTCCCTAACTGCCCCTAACTGTCCCTAATTGCCCCTAACTACCCCTAACCGCCCCTAGTTGTCCCGATCTATCCCTAATCGTCCCTAACTGTCCCTAATCGCTACCCCTAACCACCCCTAATTATCCCTAACTGTCCCTAATCGTCCCTTACTGTCCCTAATCGCCCTTAACTTTTTTTTTTTTTAACAGCCCCTAACGACCTTAGTTGTCCTTAACTGCCCCCAACTGTCCCCAACCCCCTGGACGTCACAGGATTGACGTGGTAATTTTTATTATTATTAATATTATTATTTTATTTCATTGTTTTTGAGATGTGGCAGCTGCTGCCGCTACTGCCACAACAACAACAGTTGTTACATCTGGTCACTCTGATGCTGCTATGGACACATCTGGTGCTACAGCAGCCTATGCAGCCTGTATAGCATCTGCAAATGCAACCACCCTCGGTTTGTCGCACACACGTACACTCTCACACACACACACACACACGCACGCGCACACGACACACACACACACACACATAAATATTATATACACAGGGTTATACACATGAAAATAGTATGAAATTTCGAAACAAAAATTAAAAAATGAAGAGATATAAAATTCACCTTAGCAAGAAAAAACGTTTGCTTCATGGGAAGCGAGAAATTTGGAATATGAGAAAAGCGTCACGCTCGAGTAAAAATACGAAGCCTTCAACAAGACTCACATCGGGTATACCACGGATACCCAACGGGAACGTCTACCCGCCCATACCCACCCTTTTTTTTTTTTGGCCACCTGTACACCTGCCCATACCCATCTTTTTTTTGGGGGGGAGCCCCCATACCCGTTTTTTTTTTTTACCACTACCGCTACCTGCCCCTACCCACCCATGATCTCCAAAAAGGGCAATTGTGCCCGTCCTAACAACCACCACCTTTTGTTTGTGTCTGCCCATACCCAACTCCCCCTTTAGAAGGGATACCCATACCCACCCGTAACCTGGCAATTACAGTTGGTACAGCTGGGTACGGGCAACGGTTACCCATTTGCACTCTCTGACGCGAGGTATGCATCTCAAACCCTCTGGTCCCACAGGTCCAGCAGGTGAGTTCCACTGCGACACCTCCAGGAGCCCTCAACACTGCGCCAGTGCGGTAGCAAGGTAAGACAATGACGGGTCCACCTGTCCACCTACATGCAGCAAGTACAAGAGGAACAACGACGCGAGGCGGCAACCGAAGCCGCACACCTCAACGCCATTGCACGCGACGCAGAGCAATGGCGTCGGCAGCACGCTGAAGCAGCTGCCAACCATAATCAAGCTCGACGAGATGCCGCATCCATCCTCATGCAGCAGGAAGCCGCTCATACCGCTGCATTCCAAGAATGAAATTTGATCCGACGGAGACGTGCACGAAACGAACTGCGGAGGAACGGACCAAGTCGGCCCTCGCCAACATCATGCACCAAGTCATCCTCACTTGCAACTGGCAACAAGTGGAGTTGGCTCGGTAGGCGCGTATCATTTCCGATTATGAGGAGACTCTCAAGAGTCTCCATGCCCGCCTTGAGGAACTGGAGAAGGACGACGTTGTAGGGTCTCACCCTGTTAGACTTTCGAGCCTGAGTTGACCCCACTGCGGGTCCTAGTTGGCTCGGCTTCGCCCACACTCATGCTCAGGGCGTGGAGCCATTCGTCACAGGGGCACCCCCACCTCGTGCTTTGAGATGGATGGGGGTGGGCCATCGAGCGAGAGAGCTTTGACATTGGGGATGTAGCTCAACCCTCGCGCTAGATGGTAGTCTCGTTGAACCTGGCAAGCACAGTTTTTCTTGATACTTAGTTGTGTTCGCAGGCATTTGCTCTTTCCAATCCTCAAGCAGTCCAGAGAGTTCTTTGAGACTCTTTCTTCCATTATGCGCAGGCTAAGCGTCATCCTTAGGCCACGTATCCTTTTCCTAACGCAATGGTGCTTGGGCTTCATTGAGGTGCAAAGACGTCGCTCTTCCTCTTAGCCAGCCTACGCACCTAGCATTCATTGTCTCCGTTCATCATGCATCACATTCATTGCTTATCGTAAGTACCCCTTAGTCTTTTCGGGGTTCCTGCCCGCATATTCAAAGGACTTATTCAAAGGACTTAGCGGGCATTTCGACTGCCCGATACTTTAGCAAAATCCGACCATGCATGTCATCTCTTTCCTTTTACATTCATACTTTAGCACAGCATGCTCAAACGGTCTCACTCATAGGCATAGGTTACGTTCACAACCGCTTAGCATTTGTCCTTCCTTTCCCCTTTTGCAGCCCGACATACTCCGGGCTAGTCCAGCTCAAGACATCTCAAGGCTACTCACTTGCACACTCAATCGCAATGCAAGGCACATACAGCCCCATTTGGGGTCAACACATAGCCCCTCCTGCATGCCTATTTTTTTTCCTTATCCTTGGGTTCCCTCTCTTTTCTCTTCCTTTACTCACCCACACCATCCTCTTCTCTTAGTAACGCAGTAGGGGTTCTGGTTGAGTCAACTGACCTTGCTTTCAATCAACAACTCCCTCTTGGTCCTCTTTGGACTAGTCCACTTCCAATTTCTCAAGTGCTTTGCGCTCACAACCCTCTCAGGTCCTCAAGTGCTTTCCTTTTTCTTCTTGGTGGCACAGGGGGCCGGTAGCCCTTCCCTTGCCCTCTTTCTCCACCAAGTGAGATCAAATTTCTTTCACCGTTTGTTCTCTGGCAATGTAACAAGTGAGTGAGCAAAGGGTTGGTTGCATGCCAAGAAGAAAAAGAAAGGGAGAGAAGGTGAGGGTTGACCGTGGGGTTTGGAAGCAGCGGAGGGGAGAGATAGTCTTTGAAGCTAAGGAGGAGGAGAGAGAGAGAGACAAACAAAACGAGGGAGAAAGAGAGAGAAAGGGAGAGAGAGAGAGAGAGAGAGAGGGACAGAGAGAGAGACAGAGAGAGAGAGAGAGCCCCTAGGCCTAATCCCCCTTACCCCCTACTTGTCCTACTTCTTATACGACTTGCTGCCCTATATGCCTTGGCCCGCAACATTGATTGGTGCTCGAGGGGGTGAAGGAAGGTGCTTGACTATGCAGGATGGGTGAAAGAGGTGGAGGTAGAAGAAGGAAGAAGGTGTTTGGCTATGGTGGATGGGTGAGGAGGTTGCAGGTGGAAGAAAGAATGAAGGTGTTGGACTACGACGGATGGGTGAAGGAGATGGAGGTGGAAGAAGGTTCTTGGCTATGGAGGATGGGTAAGGAAGATGAAGGTAGAAGAAGGTGCATGGCTATGGTGGATGGGTGAAGAAGATGGAAGTGGAAAAAGGAGTGACGGTGTATCGCTGGCTATGGTGGATGAGTGAAGGAGATAGAGGTGGAAGAAGGTGTTTGGCTATTGGGGATGGGTAAGGAAGATGGAGGTAGAAGAAGGTGCATGGCCATGGTGTAGGGGTAAAGAAGATGGAGGTGGAAGAAGGTGCTTGGCTATGGAGGATGGGTGAAGGAGGAGAAGAAGGAAGAAGATGCTTGGCTATGGTGGATGGGTGAAGGAGATGGATGTGGAAGAAGGTGTTTGGCTATGGAGGATGGGTAAGGAAGATGGACGTAGAAGAAGGTGCATGGCTATGGTGGATGGTTAAAGAAGATGGAGGTGAAAGAAGGGGCTTGGCTATGGGGGATGGGTGAGGGAGATGGAGGTAGAAGGAGTGAAGGTGGGAGGTGGTCCGGTGCCCCTCCCTATCCCTAAGTGCCGGTCTCGTTTCCCTAGAGTTATCCCAAGGTCCAGATCCTTAGAAAAACTCAAACTTTCAGATAACAGACTTGCAACAGATACATAGGTTTGCAGAAAACACAGATTCGCGAAAAACACAGATTAGCGAAAAACTCAGATTTTGCAGATTTCCGTTTTGTCGATCTTCCTTGAAACAGGAGAGCCGGAAAACACAGACACGCGTTTACTACCCTAAATGACGTCAGAATGCCTCGCAACGCGGTGGGCCCTCTGTCTATACCTTATGGAAAACCCCTATAAAGTTTGACCGGATTCCGTCGTTGTTTGCCCCTACTTGCCTGTTTTGGGCGTCGCCCGAGGCTCTAAGCTAACAGTTCGGCGAAGTCCATTTTCCATTTTTGCAGGAAAATGGACTCAGATGGCCTGGGGGTTTTGCAAGCCATCTACCTATGCCTAGGATATGGGGCCTCTGGAGTATCAACCCCCATATCCCTACTCTGGCGGAGTTGGTTACTGGCGCCCCCCGGGTCGCACTAGCGTGTTAGCCCTTTCGGACCGGTCTTTGCTCTGGGGGACCGGCCAACGGTTCCCATCAGCAGCAGCAGCCGGGAGCTTGGCCAGGCGTCAACAATAACAGCAGCAGACTCGTCATTATCAGCAGCAGCAACAACAGCAGTAGTACCAGTCCCCTACCTACCTCCCCTTCTACCGTGTTCGATTAGAGCACGGGGTGGGCAAAACGAAATTCAAATAGAGCACGGGGTAGGCGAACTGTTGCAAACACAGTGCCCATCGTGCTCATGCGGCAAGTGGGAGCATCCACAAGTGGGCCGAGATATTGCTAAGTGAAAAATTGTCATCACACAGGAGGAACTTCGACAAAACACATGCATGTGGCTATGGAAGCCATCAAGATTTGAACCGGAACATCACAAAGTGAAAGATGAATAAAACTCGCAAGTGAGACTAGATTAAACACATACATGGAGCTATGGAAGCAAACAAGATTGAACCGGAACATCACCAAGTGGAAGATGAGTAAAATACACAAGTGAGACTAGATCAAACACATACACGAAGCTACTGAAGCGATCAAGATTGAACCGGAACAACACCAAGTGGAAAATGAGTGAAATACACAACTGAGACTAGATCAAACACATACATGGAGCTATGGAACCAATCGAGATTTAACCGGGAACATCACCAAGTGGAAGGTGAGTGAAATACACAAGTGAGACTAGATCAAACACACACATGGGGCTACGGAAGCAATCAAGATTGAATCGGAACATCACCAAGTGAAAGGTGAGTGTAACTCATGAGTGAGACTAGACAAAACACGTACATGGAGCTACAGAGTCAACCAAGATTGAATCGGAACATCATTAAGTGAGGGACGGATGAAACATATGAAGTGAGGGTTGATCATACACATGCATGAGACTGCGGAAGCAACCCATATTGAACAGGAACATCACCAAGTGGAAGATGAATGAAATTCACAAGTGAGACTAAATCAAACACACACATGGAGCTAAGGATGCAATCAAAATTGAACCGGCACATCATCAAGTGAAAGATGAGTGAAATACTCAAGTGAGACTAGATCAAACACATACATGGAGCTTTGGAAGCAAACAAGATTGAATCGGAACATCATCATGCGAGAGAGGAGCTACAAACATGAGTGAGACTTGCTCAAACACTTGCATGGAGCTCATGGAAGCAATCAAGATTAAACCGGAACATCACCAAGTGGAAGATGAGTGAAATACACAAGTGAGACTAGATCAAACATATGCATGTGGCTATGAAAGCAAACAAGATTGAACCAGAAAACCATAAAGAAAGTAAGTAAGATACACAAGTGAGACTAGACCAATGACATGCATGTGGCTATGAAAGCACTCAAGAATGAACCGGAACATCATCAAGTACAAGATGAGTGAAGTGCATGAGTGAGACTAGACCAAACATATGCATGTGGCTATGGAAGCTACTAAGAATGAATCGGAACATTATTAAGTGAAATATTAGTGAAATACATGAGTAAGACTATACCAAACACATACATGGAGCTACGAAAGCAAACAAGATTGATCTGGAACATCATCAAGTGGAAGATGAGTGAACTACATGAGTGAGACTAGACCAAACACATGCATGTGGCTACGAAAGGAATCAAGAATGAGTCGGATCATCACCAAGTAGAAGATGAGTGAAGTACATAGGTGAGACTAGACCAAACATATGCATGTGGCTATGGAAGCTAATAAAAATGAATCGGAACATCATTATGTGAGAGATGGATGATACACATGAGTGAGACTAACTCAAACATGTGCATGATGCTATTAAAGCAAACAAGATTGAATCGGAACATCATCATGTGAGAGATGGATGATACACATGAGTGAGACTAGCTCAAACATGTGCATGAAGCAATAAAAGCAAACAAGATTGCATCGGAACATCATCATGTGAGAGATGGGTGATACACATGAGTGAGACTAGCTCAAACATATATATGTGGCTATGAAGCTAATAAGAATGAATCGAAACATCATTATGTGAGAGATGGATGATACACATGAGTGAGACTAGCTCAAACATGTACATGAAGCCATGGAAGCAAACAAGATTGTATCGGAACATCATCATGTAAGAGATGGATGATACATACGAGTGAAACTAGCTCAAACATGTGCATGCACCCATGGAAGCAAACAAGATTGAATCGGAACATCATCATGTGAGAGATGAGCTATACACATGAGTGAGACTTGCTCAAACACATGCATGGAGCTCAAGGAAACAAACAAGATTGAATCGGAACATCATCATGTGAGAGATGGGTGATACACATGAGTGAGACTAGACAAACATGTGCATGAAGCCAAGGAAGCAAATAAGATTGAATCGAAACATCATCATATGAGAGACGGATGATACATGAGTGAGACTAGCTCAAACATGTGCATGAAGCCACGGAAGCAAACAAGATTGAATTGGCACAGCATCATGTGAGAGATGAGTTATAAACACGAGTGAGACTTGTTCAAGCGCATGCATGGAGCTCAAGAAAGCAAACAAGATTGAATCGGAACATCATCATGTGAGAGATGAGTTATACACATGAGTGAGACTTGCTCAAACACATGTATGGAGCGCATGGAAGCAAACAAGATTAAATCGGAACATCATCATGTGAGAGATAAGATATACACATGAGTGAGACTTGCTAAAAAACATGCATGGAGTTCATACACATGAGTGAGACTTGCTCAAAAACATGCATGGAGTTCATGGAAGCAAACAAGATTGAATCGGAACATCATCATGTGAGAGATGAGTTATACACATGAGTGAGACTTGCTCAAACACATGCATAGAGCTCATGAACGCAAACAGGATTGAATCGGAACATTATCAAGTGAGAAAAACGAACATCCCATGACAAAAAGAGGTCATCAACACTAGAATAAGCAAGAATCTAAGTACTGATTTATTCCCAAGTGGAGAAAAAGGCAAAGCAAAAAGAAAGAGTGAGTGAAACTCACTCCCAAGTATGAAAACATAAAGTGAGAAGTGGTGATTTACAGTGGAGTGAAAAATGGACAATAGGGGGACATTTTCTAATGGAGGAGCTACTACCTACTTTCCCCATGATTGGGGTGTCAGCTATGGAGAGAGAAAAAAAAGTAGAAAAATGAGAAGGGGAGGGATAAGATTTGGGGGAGAGATGATGGAGAAGGGGAGGGAGAGGAAGAGGAAGAAGAAGGGGGAGGAGAGGAAGAAGAAAAGGAAGAAGGCGGAGAAGAGGAAGAAGACGGAGAAGAGGAAGAAGAGGAAGAAGAAGAAGGAGAAGAAGAAGAAAAAGAAGAAGAAGATGAAGATGGTGAAGACGGGAAACACCCCCTCTTTTTTTTCCACTCACCTCCTCTTGTATCTTGGTGTTGAAGTGTCAATCTTGATGAAGCTCTCCTTCTCCTTGCACGTGTTGCCCAACTATGGCTCTCTTCTTCCTTAGGCTCTCATCTCCTTCCTCCCTCAAACTCTCCCTGGCTATGGTAAACTCTCACTACTAAGGCTATGGAGTCCTCCCCTCTAGGAGGGCTAAATGGACTCCTAGAAGCATATCTCTCTCCCATAGTCTGGGGGCTATGGCGGATCACCTCCTTCGACCAGCACCACCTTTACCAGCCTCAGTAGTCACTCTCACTAGCCTACAGCCTCCCTCAAGCCTCTAGACTGGCAGCGGTTCCCCTCCTTTCACTCTAAGTGAGTGAAGTGTTCACATGAGCTCACTTGGGCAGCATAAGCTCTCCTTATGCAAATGTGAGTGTGGCGGGCTGCCCCCTCAACTTATATAGGCTGAAACCAGTACTACGACCAGCCTATGGGCTTCCCAATGTGCCTCCAGGTGAACCGAGGTAGCCCCATGCCCAATTTTTACAAATGGGTCTCTCCGTGAGTACCTGGGTCTCTTTTTGGCCAGATTCACGCAGTCTGAGTGGTTGGTACTAACTCAGCCTACCTCTAGAGCCTCCTCATGTCTCCATTTCATTTTCCGAAGCTGCCCCCTTGAGTCCAAATATCTAAGGGGCAGCCTCACTTGAAAGGAAAAGGCCCATTTGTGGGCCTTTTTTCTCGATTTTTCCTTGCGCGTCGGTGCTATCACGACCTTGGATCTGGCTAAGATCCAAGGCCAGCAATATTCCGAGTTACCTCCAAGTGGTCTTTGCTTCAAATTTTAACCCCAAAGCTCACTTTCTGAATTTTTGGTGCATCTGACCCTCTTTTTGGGCCGAATGCACAGTTTCGTTCTTCTCTCTTTTGTTTCTTTCCATTTTTGGGTGCCAACTCATTCCGGAGTTGGTCGTTTGAGTTGGGCCCACTCGTAACAGCCATATCTTCTCCTCCATGGATCTGAATCTCAAATCCAGATCCATGGCCCAAAAGAAAACCGGTTTATTCCTTTCTGCTTTTTCTCTCATTTTTGCTCTTTTAATTTAGATATTGCTGAGATAATGCCCCAAGGGCCTTATCTCTGCAATCCGGATTGCCCTCCACCAAATCCGGAGGGATGAGGTCACATTAAGGACCTGCCAATCCCTACTGTGCTAGTCCCAACTGGCCGACACATCCTCCTCCACCCTTTTTTCCCCTTTTGTCTCATTCTCCCTTCGTTTTCTCCCCTATTTTTCTCTTCTTCTTTTATTTTTATTGTGACAAGTGTCAAGCAACTGTGGATTTTTTTTCTAGGCCATGCATCTTCATCTATGGTCAGATTCAGACCCAGCAGTTGGCCGTTACATCTAGGATTGCAGTAATGAAGCCCCCCCACAGTCATGGGGGCTCTATTTTGCCTCCGTTAGTCTCAATTTTGAGCCCCCTTTGCTCCGATTTTCTCTTGGCAGCCTATTTTTTGCATTGAGCCCCTTGGGGCTCTATTGTCTCATGTCTTGTTAGTCCGAGATATCTCGGACTTCTGGGCAGTCCTCCCATCACCATTTTCCTCTCCTTTTGCCCCCTAGCACCTTCTTCCTTGGCCCATTCAGTTCTTGCACCAATAGTGGCTAATATTTTCTACCGTCAAGTCACTTGTTTTGCACTTTCATCCTTCATGTGCGCCTGCAATTCTTCTTGGGATACTAAAGTCCCCGCCACTCACCCCGTACTAGTTCCATTTTCTAGTCCCGACGGTGGCACCGCCGATGCATGTCCCAATTTTCAACTATTTTTATTTGGGTCCATCTAGTCCCCGGCGTGGTTTCCGATGACGTCTCATTTTTATTTGGGACTCCCTTGTCCCTGACAGTCCCCATTTCTCCTTCCCATGTGGTCTCAAGTGTCTTGATTTTTCGCGGTCGTGAGCTACTCATCTCACGGTTGCCATTTGCCGTTTTCACTTGCCTCATGCTTGAAACACTAATTTCTAGTGTCTTGAGTGTGTCAAGGCTCATTTCCCATTGGCCACCCCCAAGCAGTCCGTTATTTCTCGGACTGCTATAGTGGGCATTTTCCTAGTCTCATTGCCCCACAACGTGCCCCAAACTGAAACAGAATAAAACGACCAATTTCCAAGTGCATCCGGGATCAATGTTGGTTCCGGAAGTACCTAAAACATGTGTTTTCCCTCCCTCATGCAATCCGTTGTATCTCGGTTGCATAAGGCCCTGAGTTTCTTTGATTTTCTCAGCAAAATCTAAAGAAAATCAAGATACTTTGTAACCGACACATCCAAGGATACATTTCCCTCCAATTTCGAACAGTAGGGACCTGCCAGTTCCTACTAACAGGCAACTCACTCACTCCCTCTCACTTCTCGTCTCATTCTCCCTCCTTTTTCTCATTTTTTTCTCTTCTTTCTTTCTTTTTTTAGCATGTCAAGTGTCAATTAGCCGTTGAGGCTATTTCCAGACCCTACCTCTTGGTTGCGGCCCTTCCTATGCCCAAGTGCAGTCCGTTATTTCTCGGACTACAACTGTGGTTTCCCCATGCTCATAGGAGCCCCACTTTGCCCTTGTCTCTTATGCACGGTGGCCCCTCCTACTCCAATTTTCTCCCGGAGGCCTATTTTTCACATGGAGCCTCTTTAGGCTCCATTTTCTTTAGGGTGACAGATCCGAGATATTTTGGATTGCTGCCATGCCCCCCTTCCCTTATATTTCTTTACTTTCCTTTCTCTTTTTGGTCCTCCCATTTGCTTCCATTAAGATCTTTGATCTTGGCAGCGCACCTTGCTTTGAATATTTCTTTCTCATGGCCCTTCACAATTTTTCTCCTTGGGACATCACCAGTCCCTGACTCTTGTCCCGCACCAGTCCCCCAGCACTTGTCCCATCGGTGGCCTCGGCGACACTTGTCCCTCCAATGGTCCCGCCGGCACTTGTCCCAAAATACCATTATTTTTACTTGGCCCCCTACGGTCCTCGACACCTTTCCTCATGGTGTCCCGATTTCTCTTGGCGTTCCCCACCCCATGGTGGCCTCATTTTCTTGTCTCTTTCCATGTCCCAAGCGTGCTGGTCTTTCCGGTCGCGGCCGTCTAATCTCGCGGTTCCCGTCAGTTGCCGCAGGCAGCCCCCATGCTAGGGTCCTTATTTTCTAGCATCTTGCGACCGTCAAGTCTCTCATTCTCATGGTCTCGGTATTCCCTTGTGGTCCACCGCGCCCCCTTTGCTTGGCTCATGGCCCTTTGGCCCTTCTCATGCTGAATTCATGCGGCCTCCTCAGCCTCATGCTACATTCTCTCGTGTCAGCGACCCCACACTATTCTCTTGATGTCGTTGACCCTTTTCATTCTGCGGTGCTCAGCCCAAGGTATTATTTTCCCGGCGGTCCTTCTTCTTTTGAGAAGGAGGGTCGCCTTTACTAGTCTCTCATGGCCCTTTGCCGCTTGTCATTCTATCAACCCATTCTTGGCCCAATGGTTCCTGCGGCCAAGGACATCCTCCACGCCTCGAGGCGCCACCCATCTAGCCTTGACCCCTTCATCCTTTTCCTCTCTCTTGCCTCCCGATTTCTCTGTCGTGCACATTTTCGCCATATACCATCTTTCAAGGGTTGACACTTGATTCGAGACCCACAGGTCCCGACAACGTGCCGCACAGGCACATGGCATCCTCAAGAATCGATCCATCGATCTACGAGCTGGAGGAACGAATGGATCACCTAGTAGCGCTCGTCAACAATTTGAACATCCTCCAACGGCCGGCGACCATCAGCCAACAAATGGTCGCAGTACAAGTTGACCTGCGTCAGCTGCAGCAACAACCAACCGGGACCTGCAGCAGCATGATGTCCAAACAGTGCAAGATGTCAAAGTTCAACATCCAAAAGTTCGATAACTACCACAAGGCGAACCCCATGAGTTGGCGGCAAGGTTTCACCAGCGAGCTCTCTATTCACTTAGTCCCGCCAGAATCAAAGATCTCAGCTCCTTACCTTTGCAGCACCGGTGCCAGCCAAGTGTGGCTCAACCACATGGCACAAACCGAAGGCGTCGAGGTCGCAAAACTCTTCACCAAGTTCACTTGGAAGGCCATGACCGAGAAGTGGCGGAAACGTTTCATCATCGACGACGCTCAAGGCAAAGGCACGAACCGGATCTTCACCGTGCACCAAGGCAGCCAGCCAACACGCGAATGGTCAACCGAGTGGCAGAAACTTGTGACGATCCCGCATTTGGATATACCTTCGTCGCGAACTCTTCCAGCGATCGGTTGACGTATTAAGCACGACCCTTGAGGAGCGCAGCTTGTACATGGACTTTCACCAGATCGTGGACAAGGCGAGTGAGGTAATCCAAACAAATCGGTGGGTCGCCAACGAGCGGCGAAGCCAACCGAATTTTGTGGAGAACAGCAAAGGCCCACGGACACAGCAAGTCACTGCTGTCCAATCAGATGGACAAGATGATAACCAAGCGCCGACTCACGAGTCTAGTGAAGGAAACAGAGTCAATGCCCTTCCGCCACGACGCAACAAAAAGAAGAAAAAGAAGAAATTTGCGTCAACTACGAAAGTCGAACAGCCGAATGAGCCATGGAAAAAATTTCGCCTCACAAAGGAGCAATACAAGCTTCACCAAAAATGAAATTGTTGCTACTGGTGCAACAGCACCAAGCACACGGGGTCGCAATGCCCCGACAAAGGCAAAGAAGACGTCCACCCATGGCAAAGCTTGAGAAACCGAGCTCCGCGGGAAGTAAGGCGACTCCACTTCCTCCTCCGCCGGACATGGTTGCCTTGCTAGCAACCTCCTCCACGTCCGGGGAACATGCGTATGTTGCAAGTCTTCAAGGAAGTTACGAAGACTATGTTGTCCCGCTGGTCCCTCCATTGGACCAACCTCTCCACGTGCAAAAGTCATATGCGTGCACGATTTCATCACCATCGCCAAGTGAACCAGCATCCTTGCCAACACTACTCGGGGACTCGTCGGTGTGGTCTAGTCAATAGCACTCAGGAATTATCTCCCCTTACTCCCTTCCATTTTACCTTCTCCTTTCCCGCCAATGTCGAGAGCGGCCCGGGATTTGTGACTCTCTACCCATACACGGTTCTTGGATCTATTTGGGACATTGTTCCTGATTTCCAGCAGGTGTTGCTCCCCAACAATTTACTGGAGCAAGCAAAGGCAGCTTTATTAGGGATAGATGTTTTTTTTTTTTTTTTTTTTTTTTTGTTAACACGTTATTGCAAAATCAGAAACACTCGAGTCCGGGGACCTCACAATTCAACCCGGAGTTATCTCGGCAACATCAGCCGGTAACTTAATCTGGCATCATCATCTCTTGAGAGAAAACAGTCTTAAACCAAACAAACTAAGACTACTGTCATTAACAGGCTTCCGATCATCTTCACACCTCTAGCCTATATTACTACCCATGGGATATAATGTTTAACTATCTAAGCTATTGCTTCTTAAGTACTGCTATCTACCTACACTACTTTCCTACCTTATTCTACTCCTATTTCACAGGCGTATACGTCCTGACCCGACGATAATCGRYYGGTTGGAACTGTTGTTCCCAGTAACSGTGRCACTCTCCACCCACCTCCCCTGTTGTCCTCTTGCGGACGAAACCAGAACCGAGATACCCTGGTTCGTACATCCAAACGAGTCCACAAGGCCCAAAAAAAACGCACAAACCAAGACGAAAGCTCTATCCCCACTAATCCTACCATTCTAACCAGTCTGCGATCTGCATCTTTCCTTCTCTCGAGATGTTCGCACTATGGGCRCTTCGGGCCCAGGTTCTTCTGAACCACTCTCTGCCTGCTTYCRATTGCCCTTTTCTTGSCTTTCGTYRCCAATCTGCCTTGATCTCATTTCTGAGGAGGGCCTTGAAGAGCCGCTCARCCTGTACATCTGATAAACTCCRGCCTTGAAATCTCTGATCATTYCGGTCTGAGATRACCCACATCCGTACTGCTCTTCCGACTTGCACAATGTAACCACATCCACAATCCCCTGTTGTGCCCTAGGAGGAGTCCCATTAGCACCCACCTTTCCCCTGTCAAATYRGCCAGACCTRAGATCATAACCCAAAGCTAAAACCACCATGACCACCATTTAGCCGACCCGGGATAGGCCCACCAGAGGTGGTGGGCGGTCTCAAAGATCCAATTACACCTTTCACAGGCTTTCTTACACGGACACCCCCTTTCTTCTCAGTCACCTAGCCACTGGAACAACTTGGTGGGACTGTAACCAGAGCAGGGAGGCGAATTTCTGAGAGGGAATCTGAGTGAGTTGGATCCAAAATTTAGTTAACTCCTCCTCTGTCGAAGGGGCAGGTGCGGTGTTATTTTCTCTCATCGACAACTTACTTGTGTCGATCCCCTTTGCGTCTTCAACAATTTTATCCCCTTCGACATATTGCTAAGATCCCAAATTACTTATGTCTCGTGCTTCCATCCTCATTTGGTTTGATCGATCCTCACCTTCAACAGTTGTGTACCACCAGCTAGTAGCGAGTATTGCACTTGCGTAGGTTGTTGGCAACTCCACTTGCTGTTTACTTTCAACTCGCGTAATCCAGTSGTCCCGTACCGTGAGGTGCAGCCAATCTGTGATAGATCTGGCAGGCCAGCATGTGTTCTTTTGAAAACTGTCAAGGCGCATTTTCCTTGTGGCTCTTCTTTCCATTTTTCCAGCCTGAGGACCTGCTCTTCCTCTTCCTCCGGTTTGAACCAGGTACCAGGCTCAGGAACATGCTCGGGACTTGTCAGCAATTTCCAGGCGACAGGAATGGCTTCTATAAATCGTCTCAATCTTTCATCCTGCATTTTTTATTTATTTATTATTAATTTTTTTTTTACCCACAACCACAAATAGGAGGGATGATAAGAGCATACCCTCCTACCTGTTATCCGGGGGGCTCCGATCTATTGGTGGGGAGCAGCACCTGCTGGAAAACGGGTCCAGCGTCCCTTACATATAACATTGAATGCGCAGAGTGACAAATCCAAATCCCTCTTATCCTAGCGAGGTGCTGATCTAATCCTAGAGTTCCAGATGCCTCTTCAGTCATACAGAATGACCGCCAGAACAAAGTGATTTACCTAGCACCCATCAATCTTTCCTCCTGCATCTGGAGTTGACTGAGAGTAGTTTGATCTTCGAGGGCGACTTCCACTGCCCATGTGTTTCCTCCCAGAGATCTTGAACCTTCGAAGTCCCCTTTCTAATCCATTTCAGGCCGAATGAGCTTGGCCTAGTGTCGGYTGGGAWCGGTCGCCCCTCCACAATTTTGATGTGTGGGTTATCGAAACGRTGTTGTYCCAGCACTTCAGCCAAAGTCTTGGGCACARCCACTTCGTTTGGTGCGCACTTGCCATGCCTTGATGATGYTTTTCCAGATCCGTGAYTTGATTTGTTTGTGCAGGGAGGCTTGGATCATTATCGCTACCCATACATCTGACGATCGAGTGAGACCCCACTGTTCACATAAGATCTCTTCCGCTAGGAGACACCAATCTGATTCCTCCTCCATTGTGGCCACCTTCATAATCCATTTCGATAGGAGCATCGAGTTATGCAGCTCCGGGTCTAGGACTGCAAGCCCCCTTCCTCTTTCGGCAAACACAGTGTCTCCCATGAGACCTTTGATATGTAGCCTTTCTCTTCTTCAGATCCAGGCTTCCATATGAATCTCCTGGCTGCCGACTTTACACCTTTCAACAAGCCCTTATCAAATTTCCTCATCCTGGTGACATACCAAAGGATGGAGAAGGCAAAAACTGTGCCCGCCAGGACCCTTCCTATCAAAGATAGGTGCTTTGCCTTCCCCCATTCCGGATTCTCCCCGTAATCTTCTYCAAAAAAAAAATGGTCTTTTGAGATGCAGAGCAATCCTCCAATGCTACCTGAATCCCCAGGTACCGTTCCGCTATATTAGCTTGTACTCGTTTCATCCCATACTCGACTTTTTAGGAGTATTCCCTTGGGAGGAAATAGATGGACTTGTTCCAATTAATGGCAGCCTGCGAAAGCTCGGCATACCTGGATAGGCATTTCTTCAAGGCTTCCAGGGAAATGGATGTATTGACTGAGATCGCCAGCAGGTCGTCTGCCAATGCTTTAACCTTGCATTATTTGCCCGACCTTAAGGCTTTCCACCAGCGGATGTCTGTGGATGTCACAGAGAATCACCTCCATTTGAAGCACAAACAGAAGTGGGGCTAGAGGACATCCCTGTCTGAGGGATCTTGTCAGATGAAACTCAGCCGAATGATGGCCGTGTACCACCGTCGTGGCAGAGAAATATAGAGCGTTCACTAAACTGCAGAAGTTCTCACCAAAATTCATTAATCTGAGTGTCGTCAACACAAACGATCAATTGACTCTATCGTATATTTTTTCCAGGTCAAGCATCAGCACTGCCACGTCAAGCCTTTGTTCCTCTATCAGCTCTAACACTTCAACAACTGTCCCCAGGTTCTCAAAGATAGATCGGCCGCGTACGAATGCATATTGATCCAATCCTACTAGCGCTGGTAGGAAAGGGGCCAGCCTGTTTGCCAATGACTTTGCCAAAAAAATTGTACGAGAAGTTCAGCAGCGAAATTGGTCTCCAGTTCCTGATTTCATCTTTGCTGCCCTTCTTGTACAACAACGTGATAACTCCCCTGGCCATGGATGTTCCTAGTCTACCCCTCTCTGGGATAGCGTTAAATACTGACATCAGGTCTTGGACGAGGAAGCCCAAGCATACTTAAAAAAATTCATGTGGGAGGTCGTCATCGCCAGGAGCCTTGCCGCTTGCAGTAGACTTCACCGTTCTTGTCAGTTTTTCTGCAGTGAAAGGAGCTTCCAGTTCATCCTTTGCTTCTGATGAGAGCTTGACCCCTAAGTTGTCCCATAGGTCAGACCGTTGTGTCAGGTCTGAGTCCGGTTCGTCAAACAGTACTTTCGTAGACAGGATGTCCTGAAAGTATGCTGCCACGTAAGAGCACATACTCTTGTTCTTTGTTGCCACTGGTAGAGCTGGGAGGTGTGGGTCCTTTAATTCCCACATTTGCACTGACCTTCTTCGTGGCAGGAGCCGCTGAAAACTTTCTTTGTTGAGTCTGTCTCTTGTGGCAATCTTCTTTTCAATGAGAATCTGTTCCCATCTGTCGTGCTTCTCCACTTGGATCTTCTTCCATTCTTTTAACCTTGATACCCTCTCCTCTGGCCATACGGCTTCCAAGATCGGACGTTCCGTCATCCTGGCTTCCGCTTCTTCTACCATTTGCTTGCAGTCGTTCTCCTCTTTGTTCCTCAGAAAGGTCGTGATGCATGAAAACACCTTCAATTTACTGGAGATAACTCTGAGCCCTGTATCTAGCCAATCAGCCTGTGTGTCGAATAAAATTTCCGCTTCCTCCCAATCTTCCCAAAAGGATTGTACCCAGGAGGCCGGCGTCGTCCATAAGCATTGTATTCAGGCGGAAGCAGCCCATACCTCTCTCACTCAGTTCTCCAGTCCTGACTGTCAACAGCACCGGCTTATGGCCCGACAGGATAGCATTCTGCTCTTCTATCAAGATAGTATCGCTCCTCAAGTCTTCTGAGACCAGGAAGAAGTCCAGGTGTTGCTTCACCCCTGTTGTCTGGAGCGAATTACCGAACCATGTGTAGCCCAGTTCGTTGGGGTGCATATCTCTATACGGATCTTGCAATGCCCACTTTTCCATCCACTGTAACATGGTCCTCGACTCCTCATATCCCTTTTCATCCCCTCCACTTTTTTGGAATCCAGCCCTAGATCACATACCAGATTCCAATCTCCTCCTACGATCATTTTTTCTGTGTGGTAACTTCCTAGACAGTAATTCAATGAACTTGATCCTGTCTAGGGGATCATTAGGTGCATAAACCGTTGCAAAGATCCATTCCTCACCCCCAATTGCTAGCTTGACCCAGCACCACCTTCCCCACAGGTTGTCATCACAGTCAATCATGATGACATCCAATCGTTGGTGGATTAGTAAGGCTACTCCTCCCTTACTACCACGGGCTGGTGACCATAATTGTGGGTCTGCCCACCAATCCGCTAGGCGGCCTAGCTTCTCTTCGGACAGCTTTGTTTCCTGGACCATTACTATATCCACATGTTTCTCGTGGATCCAGGGTTTTAAGCGTTTACCTTTCTGTGTGCCTCCCGTGTCACCCAGCCCTTGTACATTCCATGTAGCCACTCTAAGTTTCCTCATATACTCCAACTATATCCACATGTTTCTCGTGGATCCAGGGTTTTAAGCGTCTACCTTTCTGTGTGCCTCCCGTGTCACCCAGCCCTTGTACATTCCATGTAGCCACTCTAAGTTTCCTCATATACTCCAACCAATTGGACCCCTGTGGATTGGATGAGTCCTTGTGCAAAAATCAAGTCCGGCCATCTCACGCTCAATACTTCAACAAAATAGACTGAAGTCCAATTCCTCCGGCCTTGCAATTCTTCATTTAATTTCAGCAGGAAGTAAGCAGACTGGTTCGGTTCTACAGCAACATTCGCTAGTTCGTTATGAGGGTCCGATAAGAAAATCCGGAGTGGGATTGCCACTAAACCTACATTCGACAACCCATTCCAATGCTCTCCGGTGATCCTAGCATCTATCAGTGAGACCGAATATCTGATGCTACCGCCTTGCAGTATATCGACCTTCAAACGCATCAAAGGGTCTTCCGGAAAGATGCGGAACATAAAGTGGTCCGAGAAAAGTTGACGGACTTCTTCCACAATCAGCTCCTGAGACGGTAGCACTGCAATGCTACTTAAGGGGAGATAGACTTGGCTATAGTGCGTTCTTATTGGTAGAACAAAAATCTTTGTCCCTTGTAAGGTACAGACCAAAGGTAGGAGGAAGATTGTTTCCATATCCACGTCCTCTCTTGATCTCACAATCGAGCCATCTCGTATGTCCCTCGGGGACTGTTCACTGTCTTCGTCATCTTCCCCTCCTGTGTCTAAGCCGACTTGTTCCTCTTGCTGACTCGAGCTCCCTCCGTGTTTTCTCTCTTGTACGACTAACACTCTTTCTTCGCTTTGGATGCCGTCTCCCCTCAACCTGTGTTCTTCCTGATGATCCTCCGAAGTGGCTTGTTCTTCACTATTGCCGAGAGCGCCTGTTCCACCTGCAATAGCCAAATCTTTCCAGTACAGAGCTCCGGTTGTATCGCCCTTTGCTGACCCGTGGAAACCCTGCGGCATCCCCCTGTCTCGATAATTAAGCGGCCCAACAGTGAAGGCTCCGCCAGCTACTGCTGCAGGGTTTTGGCAAAATTGGTCTGCACCAGCATAGTTTATTCCGGACGGATTCTGCATGTACAGACTTGGGTGCATTCCTTGTGGGAATAGACCGGGCCGGACACGTTTGACCATAGCCTGGTATGGAAACCCTGGTGGGGGCATGCCCCATGGAGCAGGTGCTACAGGAGCGGCAGGAATTGCATGCGGTCTGACTATACCCCCGCTTGCTCCCACAGACTGTAGTCCTTGTTGGCTTCTCGACTGCCCTCCATTCGTTTGTCCAGCTGGTATCACACCCATCCGCTGGTTTGGTCTGGATGCTCCTCGGATCAACGATTCTGCAACTGCTTGAGGTGGAATCTCCATCGGAGGGTCACATGCCACATCTCGAATGCTGCTGATGACTGCTTGACTATCTCTGGTCTGTTTCGGCCTGAAAATTTGTCCGCCATTGCTGGATCTGGTTCCTGTCCTTCCCCTTGCCGAAGCTTAGGGCAGCCATCTGTTGCCGTATGAAATCACCATCAGCAGCGTTCACACCAGGGTGTATGCTTACATACAAACTCAACGTTGATGGTCAACATCATCCAATCGAAGCGGCAATAATGGTTTGAAGGCCCTTTCCGCCTCAGGGACCAATTCGAACTTTAAGGTCATCAATTTAGGTCTAGAGGCATCTGGCTGAGGGGGGATAGTGTTGATCATCCGGCCCATTGCTTGTTGTACCATATCTGCCACTGGGAGCATCCCTCTCAGAGGCACCCTTAGTTCCATTACCCAAAACTTCGAAGAGTCCTCGAGCCGCCTTCTCTCTTCCAGTTCAAGTCGCGTCATCCAGGGCTTGAAAACCATTTTGTACTCGACCCCTCTGATGATGACCTTGTCTTCCGCCTTCCAGGTCATCCAATCGGCTACCTCTTGTTGCATCGCGATGTAGGACATCACATTTGGACCTTCCGCATGGACATGTCCTCTCTTCATTGGGCGAGCGAAAGTCCTTGCTCTCGTCCACCCATTTTCATAGGACGGGATTCGGTCCTCCCTCACTTTGACTGGAAGTGAGCGAGCTTCTCCCTGGAAAATTACCATCATTGTTTGTTCTTTAAGCCACTTAGTGGTCAATTCCCCTATACGCTTATCCACCACGAAGATCCTTTCCCCATTCTCCACTATAAACTTTCCTTGCTTCAGACCTTCTGGAAAGATGCCCTCCTCATAACACTTTCCATTTAAAAACCGAGCTCGTTCATCTTCTGATAACGGGACCTCCGTTCCAGATGGAGGCAACCAGTCTTCACCCCTTGCTCCTCCGCCTGGACCACTTGTTGACGCCATCTTCTTCAAGTTGACTAGACACCTAATGCCGCACAACCACCCCTACCTTCACTCACTCCCACGTCTCACGTCTGATGGCGGACGCCTAGTGGCGTACGCCTGTACACACCAAACAAGTTTACGCTCCAAACATGACAAATTCCACCAACACCAGTCTTACGGGACGCCCTGGAGAGCCAACCTCCCTCACCAGCGGAGGGTTGCTCGGGAATTGCCGAGCAAGACTACTCTTTTCCGCACGAAGGACCATCATGGCAGTGGACCCCTTGTGAGGGCGGTTCGGCCGAACGGCCGAAAGCACGACTTAGAGCGCTCTTGCGCCATCGAGCCCCCATCGCCTTTTCGTTTTTCTGTCTATTACTCCCCCTAATATTAGCAGCTTGGCCTTTTATTGGAAAAAAGAAAAAGAAAAAGAAAAAAGATTTTCTTTGTTTTCTTTGGGAAGAGAAGAACTGTGGGAGGCAGTGGCGACTTTTTCATTTTCTTTTCCTTCCTGTTTTTTTTTTTTTTTTTTTTTTTTTTTATACATCGACCACCGAGATCTACACTCTTTCCCTACACGACGCTCTTCCGATCTTGCTTGCTTATCAACAGAAGGAGTCTACTGCTCGCGTTGCGTCTATTTTGAACATCATCATATATTGCATATAAAAATGATGAGGCCGGGGTCCTCACAGTCTACCCGGAAAGAAGGTCCTCACATATATTGCATATAAAAATGATGACCATCATTTTCGCTTTGTCAAACCTTCTGACTATCTAGAGTAACTGCTGGGACCACGTGCCCTGCTTAGCCCCTCTCAGCCTAGAAGGCTGTCTGAAACTGAACCTGAAGTAGCGAGGGCTGATGAGCCATGATCCCACAATACCTCCGAATATCCTAGTCTGTCTGCATCATCGAAATGGACCCAAGCGGAAGTACTCGACCATTTGGAAAGAAAGGAAACTCTGGCGTCTACTATGGAGTCTGACTTTTTCCTCTGCTTAACCCAATCTACCATGATGTCTGTTCTAATAGCCCGTTTAAACATTGAAAATAGAGCCCGAGGGCAGGATTTCTTTTGCAGGAAGATCCTGTCTCGTCGAGCCATCCAAATCAGCCAGAAGGCTCTAACTCTAAATAACTGAGCTATCCTGTTAGACTGCTTATCCAAGGAGGAGTCTTAAATCCTGCTTGTAAAGATGAAATCTTTCTGCCACGTGGAGGATTCGTCGTGTGAATGTGTCCACATATCCTGCATATTATGCGCCTGTGTCCACATATCCTGCATACTATCCCAAAATCCCCTTGCGATGATGCATTCCCACCACAGGTGAAGCGAGTCCTCTAGTGAGGCTTGTGGACATGCTGTGCATTTCGTGTCTGTATCCATACTTTTTTCTGAACACCACAAGGTGGTTGGGGTGCATGAATGGAGGTGAAGCCATTGTAAGCCCCCCGCCTTGGTCTCCAAGCGCACTGAGTATGAGGTGTATGAAGAAAGACACCCACTTAGCATTGATGTGTTGGAGCCCCAGCGCGCTGCACCTGCTGTGCCATGAGCAAGAGAGGGCTGTCTGCATTGCCTGTCCTTGTGATTGAAGCTTGTAGTCGATCTTCGATGTGTATTCCGATATTTCCTTCCTGTTCCGTTCCCGATGTCCGCCCCATTCCTCCCCCCCCAAAAAAAGATGTCCCCAAGGACGGGACTTTCCTTTGTATTTTTCCCGTGGGACTTGACTCAGCACATACTCACATTATCACTTCTTGAATGTATCCGATGACAGTTAGGGCTGGGCTTGGATGAATGTGACCGCAATCACGTCCCGAGCTTAGTAGAAAAAGTGCTAGCGTATGCACTGAGCTCTAGGGGCATACTCTGGACGTAATTGGGGGTGGGATCATGTCCAGCTCTCTCTCTCTCTCTCTCTCTCTCTCTCTCTCTCTCTCTCTCTCTCTCTCTCTCTCTCTCTCTCTCTCTCTCTNGCAAACTAAATGTTTTGGGACGCTGGACCCTCTTTCCAGCAGGTGCTGCTCCCCACCAATAGATGGAGCCCCCTGGGAAATGCTAGTGGTGTCTGTTGTTACCAGCACCCCTAGCATCCTCTCAGGTTGTTAGACACATCTAGATGTGTATAAGAGACATCTCTCTCTCTCTCTCTCTCTCTCTCTCTCTCTCTCTCTCTCTCTCTCTCTCTCTCTCTCTCTCTCTTTTTGTTTGTTTGTTTCTTTAAATTTGGCCATCTCGATACATGCGGGCGCCGCTCCCCCTACACAACACCCTACATGCACATGGACGCTTTCTGGACCAGGTGCATTCGAACTACAACATTTCCAATGCATGGAACCGTCCAAATGCATGTAGAGTGTTGGGTAGTCGAGCGAGACCGGATCGTGTCTGTGTCGTCCCTCGGGACATCCGAAAAAATTGGAACGATACGGAGATGATTACCACGGCCTGCGCAATGGGGACATCGTTTTTTTTTTTTCTCTCTCTTTTTTCTTTCCTCTTAACATCGGTTAAAATTGGGACGATACAGAAAAGATTACCCTGGCCTCAGCGCAAAGATGACACGCATAAATCGAGAAATGGTCCAAATCGAGAAAAAAATTGCAAAACCGCAAGAAACCACCGTTTTCGTTCTTTCACTCAATAGAACCGCAAGAAACCACCGTTGTCATAAGGATTCTTATCAGTCCGCTTGTTACACCGGGTGGTTTATCGTCATACTTTAGGAAACAGAAAAGCCAAAAAAAAACACAAAAAAAGGATATCGAATACCCTTTTCCTCCCTTGTCCTTCCTCCCCTTCCGAGAGGGCAAAAATCGAGGTGTGACACGCATAAATCGAGATATGGTCCAAATAAACAAATTAATTATATTAAAAAAAAAATCGCGCATCTCCTCCCATTCCCAGAGGTCAAAAATGGTGTAGCTAAGATAAGAATTACCGTCCATCCCTTAAGCTGGTAGTGAAAAACCGAGTGATGTCAACAGAAAACACAGAGCAGTCACCTTGGCGGTCCACAGGGACCTAACACTCATCGAGTAGACCAAGCACAACATGCAAACGAAGAAAAGCACACTCCGACATATCGAAGTCTTCCGAACGTGACAGGGCGTAAGATAAAACATGAAACACAACCAAAGGAACCTGGACGCAATTGAGCATAAAGCTCTGGCCGGCGGTCAAGCGCATCATGATTCACACTGATTATCATTGATATCCCCGGGACCGTCTTCCAAAGAAGCACCGGCAAACCAAGAAGCATAAGGAAGATTGGGGCCTGCGCTCTTCCCGCCAATGAAGGACGTGGGCATTACAACGGTACTAACTCACCAGTTCCTCCTACGACTATGTCCAAGCACCATATCCATGCTCTCTAGTCGAGGAAAGAAAGTAATATGCTTTACATCAGACCGCGTTTGTCATGTCACCGCATCATCCGACCAACTTGTCAACACCTTCTTCGAAACTACTTCACCAACACGACCATCCTCTCTCTCTCTCTCTCTCTCTCTCTCTCTCTCTCTCTCTCTCTCTCTCTCGCTGTGTGGGTGAGTGTAGATGCGTGCGCTCGGACAACCGACGTCTCTCTCTTCCTGCTCTGCTGCCTCCTCTGTGACTGAGTACGTAATAACCCGTCCTTGCCGTTTATGTTGTGCATAAAACACAGCGGGAAATGTCATGGTTCTACACTCTCCTCTCCTCTCCTCTCTATCGTTCTAATTTTAATGGATATCTCGAAGGACCTTCTCTTTCTTTCTTTGTTCCTTTTTTTCCCAAAAGACCTTTTTTTTTTTTTCTTCTTTTTTTTCTTTTTTTTGTGTGTGTGTGTGTGTTCCCCCCTTGGCAATGCAGCTGTTCAAAGAACGTTCAATAAATTCAAAGCAACACAGAGAGAGAGAGAGCACCGGAATCCAGTGCTTCACATTCTACAGGTATACGCACTTCAATGGTGACCTGATACATTCACATTGATCCGAAATTTGAATGTATTTGGACCATTATAAGTTCCAGGTCCATGTAGAATGTTGGGCCACTACCGCGGTCGAGACAGAGAGAAACAGAGAGAGAGAGAGAGAGAGAGAGAGAGAGATCAGGTGTGGTGCATTTTGCATGATGCTGGATTGATCCCTTGTTATCTGAGGGAGAATACTGGGACTTCATGGATAACTTTGTACTGAATCAACGCGGTAAAGGCGCCCAGGTACGTCCGATATTTAATGATCTACTGGTCGTCGAGAGAGAGGTGAGGTGTTCTCTATTTTGCATGTCAATGGAAGGGACGGCTCGCACTCCAGGTTTTTTTTTGTGGATGAATAGAAGCGGTGACTGCGCTCAGGTACATCCAAATACGATGGTTTGTTATAATGACGGCTACCTTCTTCCCCCGAATACAACGTACGGTCATTATAGCTGTATTTGAGGCATCTTTCAGTCTAGATACAGCTATAATGACCGTACGTTGTATTCGGGGGAAGAAGTTAGGTGCATTACACAAATACATCATAGTATACATCCAGGAATCACAGCTCTGAGAGTGTATGGTTGAAATGTGCCCATCAAGAGAGGTGCGCTCCAGATTTTTGACTGCACCTTGGCGGTATTGGCGGTCAGGTGGATTACAGAGAGGAGCCCTCCGGGTTGCCTGCGTGATGTTTGATCGCTTTCTCTCTGCGCGCGTGATTAAATGATTTTTTTCTCTTTTTTGTGTTTTCTGGGAGGCACGGATCATCACACGCAAAAACAAACAAAAAAAAAAACCTTCTCCATCACCTTCCATTTTAACGGTCCGGGATCGTTACCGACGCGTTTTCCCGCCACTCGCCAAATGTGCAACATGATAGTGAATCTTCGGGTAGAACATATTTTTTGTCTATTGTGCATGTAGTGGTCAGTGGAGCGAGGCCCATGGAAAGGAGTGGGGAAAAAACAAATGCGTGTACGACAATGCCTCCTTCCAGAGACGACACAGATGACGACGAGAGGGAAACGTGTCTCCAAGTGCTCTCACAATCGTACGACATGTTTGCAAGATAACAGCGCCTATCGACGGACATGGAATGTTCTGATTCCTGGTGTCCTCCGCAGCCTCGTTCCCCGGCACACTATGAACAATTCGTTAGAAATCCGCTCTGCACGCGTCGGGGACTGTAAATCAGGGCAAACCGGCAAACCAATGGACCTGAACCGAAGTTGAACTCCGCTTCGGAGCGGAGTGGACCGGCCGTGCCCCCGGGGGATGAAAAGAAGAGTACTCACCAGTCGTAACTCGCTTGGTGATGTTGGGATTGCCAGCCCCCAGATACGACGTCATCGCCACATCACTCAAACACGTCGCCATCTGAGCCCCCCTCTCTCTCTCTCTCTCTCTCTCTCTCTCTCTCTCTCTCTCTCTCTCTCTCCCCCCCCCTCTCTCTCTCTCTCTCTCTCTCTCTCTCTCTCTCTCTCTCTCTCTCCCCACCCCCCACCCCTATGGAGGACGAAACGAAAACCTTGCTCGCCCAGTCCACAGACGTTCGTGTCCGAAGAAAACGACAAGGAAAACCTGACTCAAAACTCGTCGAATCGAGGTGGTCGAAGGGGGGGCCGTGCGTTGCGGCGCCGCTGTAGGGCTCAAGGCGTCACGCTTGCAAGATTAGGGTTTTGATAGCGATGTCCTGCCCGCAGGACCTGTAGCGCTCAGCGCAGGTAGGGCGGTCGTCCCACATGGCGACATACCGTAAGGCTACGGATAGTTCGCAGCTCGGGGTACGTTATCCCCCTGACGTTGTACTCGAATACAATGTGTTCACAGCCCATCAGGGGTGCGTTTTATCCCCCTGAGACATTCAACGTCATTGAAATTAGGTGGTCATTGGGGAGGATGGGCATTTTGAGGTTTTGGGGCCTTGCAGGGGCCGGGACCTCGTAGGACCGGTAGCTGCCCGTAGGAGGCCGAGGAGGCCGCCGTCCTTGAGTTTTGAACATTTTGAAATCAACGGCCTAGGACGCCGCGGTCCTTAAGTTTTGAACATTTGAGTTTTGAACATTTTGAAATCAACGGCCTAGGACACCGCCGTCCTTGAGTTTTGAACATTTTGAAATCAACGGCCGAGGAGGCCGCAGTCCTTGAGTTTTGAACATTTCGAAATAGAAACGGCTTGGGTCCACTTTTCTCTAATAGCAGAGCACATAGAATAGAACACATACATGTATCCAAATATGACATGTACATTTTCTATTCTAATTTGGAAACGAAAAAACTCTTGTATTCCAATAACATTGACACTGGGCGACTCTGGGTCTGAGTCGTGGTCTGAATACACAGAGCTCCAAAAGGGAAGGGAAGAGTAACATAGACAGCCCCAAGGGAGAATGGAACCCTGATCTGTGAAAGCATGCAGGCCATAACCAAAACAAGAACTGCAAAACCGATAATGAACGATACAGAACAGGATTAAGCTAGAAGTAGGCTGTTAGGTAGGCAAGCAGCTCCCTTTGCTGCATAGTGCTGCCTGCCAAAATTCCACGCTTGCAAAGAAGGTCGCCTTCTGGCTGTCATTACAACTGCATATTTGTTTGAAGAAGCAAACTAAATGTTTTGGGACGCTGGACCCTCTTTCCAGCAGGTGCTGCTCCCCACCAATAGATGGAGCCCCCTGGGAAATGCTAGTGGTGTCTGTTGTTACCAGCACCCCTAGCATCCTCTCAGGTTGTTTGGTTAAAATTAAACCACTAGTMCCCCCGCCAATGTTGGGAAATTACAATGTTTTGCCAGTTCCGAAGTTATCGGGGGTGGGACACAGGGTCAACATTGTTCCATAAATCAGATTTTTTTTTATTTTTTTTTTACTGAAATCAATCTTTATTGTGAACAACTTCACTGGGAGGCCGGGGAACTCACAATTCAACCCGGTAGAACCAGTTCCTGACAGCATTAGTCAGCTTAGCTTCCAAGCTTCAGAGAAGGGTTATCAACTAGGCTCAGCTCCGACCCAAACGGCCTTTGTCCTTCTGCCTCTCTCTGAGCAAAATAAACAACGCCTCCAAGGCCTACAAAGCCTAACAAATCCAAATCCAATGGACCGAATGCTTCTCTTCTCATTCCTATCTCTAAATTCTCCTACTTACTCTTGTTCGACCACCTAACTCGGTGGTTGGACCGACTGGTCCCTCCATTCTATGACCCTACCTCTTCCCTTGTTCCCTCCGCCCGTCTCCTGCGACCCCTCCAAGTCCCGCCAACCAAGTATCCAGGTTTCGTCTTCTACTCTATCTACTGTAGAACCAGTCGTCCAGTCTAGGTTGTACTTCTTCCAACTTCGTCATCTTTCCATTCTTGGCCCATGTTTCTGCGAACAACGCAGACCCACCTCCTTGTCTTCCCCACCTTTCTCCTCCAATCTGCCAGAATTGATCTTCTCAGCATTTGGGTAAAGGTCTTCCTCATCTGTTGATTTGTCAATTCTTTATTCATGAAGAACCGGTCGTTTCTTTCCTGCCATATCACTGTACAGGCAACCGCTCTGGCCGTCTGAGCAACATATCCCCAACTTGACCCGACACTATGCCCTTCCTGAATGCCTCCCAATAGCACCCAGTTTTTCGTCTACTGAAATGTTCCTTCCATACAGTGATCCCAAAATTTTACCCACCACTTCCAAATTCTGCTTGAGGTTAGGCAGTCCCACCACAGGTGCACAGTGGACTCGAATGCCCATTCACATCTTATGCATTTCATTTCCACCTTCACTCCATGCTCTGTCAACCATACCGTTGATGGTGTTGCCACCATGGATAGTAACCACAAGATCAAGGTCTGCCTTTGACACGGAATCAACTTCAGTTGTTGCCAGCAGTTTCGAAGTGTTGCTTCAACTTGTGCTGGTTCCATGTCCAGCAATTGTAGCTATCTTGTGCGAGTCACCACCTCTGGGTGTTTTAATGGAATCACCATACAATACCCGATCTTCTGTGTGTAATCCATTAGGCATATATTCTCCTCTTTTTTCCCTTGTGCTCTCCACTCCCACATCCTTGGGTCCGTTCTAAGTGCTGTTATTGGTTTGCCCTTCGCCAACAGTACCTTGGACCCTCCTTTTCCATTAATTACTCGAACTTGAGAAAGTGGCATGCCTAGTCTTGGTGTGCCCTCCGTCTTATCTCCAACCTGTTGTCCTCCTATGTTTGTCTCCCACCCTTGAAAGATACGTTTCCCATCCGGCTGTACTTCCAGTAATTCCCACAATTTCGTTTCTTCTGAGCCCTCCTGGATGTACCATGTTCCAGGCGGATCCACCGCTTCGGGGTAGAGCATATCCTTCTATTCTTTCGGGAAGACCCCTATGATCTTAGTAAGTTTCTCCTCTATGTGTCTCGTCTGCCCCAGTTTGTCCCTCGCTTTGCCTTCTGTTACCCAATTCTCTGCGAACCCATCCCATAGATCTCTTATTCTTAATATTCCTCTCTCTATCCATGTTCTACCAAAATTGTGGTCTTGTGAACCGCCCCAAACCATTGATCATTCTCTGCCCTTATTATCGGATTCTAAAAAATTGGTTGGGTCAGAACTTCAACTTTTGTTATTGGCTCGACCCACACATCCGGTCTCAACTTTTTCCATGCCTACACTATGGCTGCCCAGATTGGTGACTTTATCCTTCTCCTCTGATAAGATGGTAGGAAGATACACAACCAAACGTCCTCCTTTCTTGACAGGTTTCATTCCTCGACCAACAATGTTTCTGCCAAGAATACCCAGTGTGGCACTGGGTCTTCCAGGCATGCCCGAACCACCCACTTTACCAGCATTGCTTCGTTCTGTTTGCTTGGATCTACTATACCTAGTCCCCCTTCCTCTCGAGGCAGACAGAGCATCTCTCATGCCACTTTCGTAATGAAAGCATCATTGTCCTTCGCAAATGGTTTCCAAATTAATCTTGCCGCTTTCCTCCTAATCAGTCTGTACGTAGCGTCTCCCACCTTTCTTATAGCTCCCACGAACCATAGTAGCGCAAACAGAGCTCCATTCAATACCAATGCTCGACGGAAGATAGAGAGGTGTGGCGCTTGTCCCCACATTACTAGTCTATGCAACGACTTTCAAAGGAGCACGTTGCGTGGATGAACAGTCCATCAACGATATTTGGACTCCCAAAAAGCGTTCTGAGTTGTCTTGTCCTACCCTTCTCATCCCCCACTCCATATCTAATTTGAAGGCTGCTGGTAACAAAAATACGGACTTGTGTCAGTTTATGGCCGCTTCTTACCACGCGCCCGGGGATTCCAAAATGCTAGACAAGTTTACCGCAGGAGGACTTCGTAGTCCTGCTGAGTACATAGTGTGTTCCCTTATTACAAGGCAGAAATTTCGAGGTAGAGTTCCGGCCTTCCTTATCTAGTAGGGCGATTTGCACCTCGGCCCGGATTGACGTAACATGGAATTTCGAACTTCGTATGTCACTTGACGGATTGCTGGCCCCTCGCACCGTATTCGCTTTTCTCCCTCCAAGGAGTGAATTTTACCGTGGTAATTACTCTGGTGCTGCCGAGGCTGTGGGAGATCGATCTACCGGGGAGGGGACTCGGGGGTTAGAGACCTCTAGCCTGCTGCTGCTACCGAGGATTGGATTGCTTCCATACTGAGAGTATCAGGAAGAGGCAACCTCCACTAGATCCAGCATTATGTGTCCATCTTGTAGTGAATCTTGCATTAAACATCTGTATTACCTCTCCTCACCCTATTGCGTCTGGGTTCTTGAACCGCTATGGTAGTTTCAGGTCTCTGTCTTCACATTAGCCACACCTTCCGCCGTGCACTACCGGGTGAGAGCCTTCTCCCCCCTGATCTCATGCACTTTCTTGCTTGCTGTATGTTCAAATCCATCTCCGCTTTTCTATCTTTTCCCTTCGTGACATACACTCCCTTACCTGCTGTTATCGTGAGTGTTTCTTGCCACTACCTTTCGTACATTGTGCGTTACTGCTTCCACCCCACTAGCTGTTGTTCATCTAGCCCCTAGTTACTATGGTAAAACTTTCAGCCACACCGCAGTTACAGCGTCCGACGGCTATGGCGAGACAGATTCTACCCTAACTGGCGTCCTGGACTGTTCGAGCGAGCACTGTTGAGGACCAGCCTTCTCCTTTGTTGTGAGGAGTGCGGTGCCTCGGTTCGTTCCCCATCCCGACGGCGGGGGTGATGGACGAACAGCCCCTTCCGCCGAAGTGGGAGGTGACGACGGTAACCGGAGCGCTCTGCTACCCGCCTGGTACCAGCGCTCCCGCCTGGCGAGTCCCTTTCCCTTTTGTGGGCAAGGGATTTTGTGGCCACCTCTGGAGGTGACCGCAATTTTTTTTTTTTTTTTCATTTTTAAAAAAATTGACAAAAATTCGTTCACAAAAGTTCTTGCACAATTGGTGGATGGCGCCGTGTGACCAGCCAAGTACCAAATCCCCATTTCTCCAGAGAGCCGCGACCTTGTCCCATCTGAAAAGGTACAACAGTGTGATGTAAACCATGCCCAAAACCTCAAATCGACCCTTCCCAAATCCGCATATTTTGCGGATTTAGGGTCGCCGTGTGAGTATGCCCTTAGACTTCACGGCGACCGGAGCCTTCCTTTCTTATGAATTTTGAGAGTCCAAAAAGACCCCGACAGAGCTTCATTGGAGTCCACGACGTTACCGGAAGCGGAAATTTTCACTGTAACCGCGCAGGGCACGGGGGCGCAACTTAACACTATGCAATTTTCGCGACCGACAGACCGTCGATAAATCGAATCGACAACCCGCGTCACTTCCACATTTGGACGGCCAGCACGCAATGACTAGTACTGGTGATTCAAACCATTGAGCCCTTTCATTTTTTTTATTATTATTTTTTTTTTTTACAAGTAAACTCTGCTCATTCTTATTGCCACAAAAGGAAAGACACGAGGAATTCCTCGACAAAACAACCTAGAAAGGAAAGGAAAACAATTCTTACTGGGACCATTACCCAACTTAAGTGCAGGCCTTGGGACACTATGATCTAGTAGCAAAATGGCCAAATCAAGACCACTGACCTGACTCATCCTAACCTCGGGCCTGAGAAAGAAAAGAACCAACATGGCCACAAAGCCGAAACACATGTCAAAAACCACCAAAAAAAAAGAAAAAAAAAGAAAGCTTACCTCACGCTAACAAGAGCTCAACAAACCAATGCCCTTTTCATTTTTATCTTCTCTGTAACAATTGTCTGTGCCCCACAAAATAAAAATGACACATATGCATTTGCAATCCAACAAAACCATTAAAAAAAAAAAAATCTTATTATTTTATTCAATGATTTTTCGCCACTTCCCCGCCACAACTACTTTAAACGTTGCCTGAGTACTGGTGGTTTAAGAATGGCCAAGACAGACTAACAGTATTAGATTTATGTATTGAATTCTGACAAGCGTATGGTGAACCAACAAACATATGGTGAACAAACGACCATACGAATATACGGAGACAGGATCAAGTTTTGATGGTATCTGATTGTATAAATTGTTGTTTATGTTTTGAGTTAATTTATTATGATAATGTTGAAATGCTAAAGAGGCGACGTCAGAATCCATTCATGTGGTGGGATTTGTTGTCGAGTTGATGGGAACTGAGTATGGATTAGGAAAAACAAAGCATTTCATATAAATGTAGATTGGAAAGCAATTCAAAGAGAATTTTATTATCAAGTAAAGAAGAAGTTTAAGAGTGTACAATCAATTGTTGTAGAAAAAACAAAAATGAAAGGGCCCCGTGGCCTAAGAATGATTGACGGGGACTAGTAACATCAGGTTTGTGTATCGAGTCTTTTAATGCATATAGTGAAGAAATCAATATATGAATACAGGGTCACACGATCAAGTTTTGAAGGTGTTTGATTATTTTCAACTTTCTATTCGTAAAGGAAAACCAAGTTGCTGGTTATGACAACGTTGATCGACCTTATGAACTGACAAATTGCTTAAAGCTTACGACGACTTGTCTGTTTCCTGGTTATGACTGCATTGTTGGAGTTATTTTCCTACAATAGTATCGATGTCTCATTGAGTTTTATTATCAGTTTTCGAAATTATATTTAATGTGGGGGGTAATGTGTGGATGCGAGCAGGTTGTGGTGTCATATGTTGAAAATGTGTGTCGAATATTAGTCCATGAGATAGTAATGATTCGCAATGATCAGAAGTATAGTCGAATGTGATAGTTGTTCATATCGTTGAAATTTCGTAGTCTTCATTGTAATCGTATACAATTGCTCTTCGTAGTAATGGTATCAGATTTTTATAAGTGTCCATGTAGTTCGTCTTGAGTGTCATGTGAATGTCGTTGATCGCTTCTGGCTGATCCATGTCTGCGATGTATATTATAACAACGTTTTGCGGTCCTCGCTTACATCTATGATGTGGTACTAGAAGTCCGCTTTCTGCGATCGGTGTCGGCTGATGTATGGGAAGAAATTGAAGATACCGTCCGAGGTCGATAATTCTTGTGTGATGTACTCTTCTTCCTTGTTGCATTGCAACGCCCATGTGGTTGCCGAGTCTTCAGTTCCTCTTTGAAAGTGTCTTTGATCTGCCATGAAATAGAACATAAAGACAAATGAGTTATGTATTATTTTTGTTTAATTTAGAATATATGCTAAACCGAATGATGAGTTCAAAGCGATAAGAGTCGTGAAAACGTATCTGTGATAAGTGGTATTGGTTAATAGATTTTTTGTTCCACGATGAGGTGTATCGAGAAGGCAAATCATGTCGTTGATGATAGCAATACGTATATTTTGAGGGTTTGTTGGTGACGGTGTGATATATGTTAGGAAAATATATAATGATAAGGAAGTTGTAGAGTGATATGTAAAGTAAGAGATGATAATCCCTTCTTCGTCGATTTACAATTCATGATGTTGGTTGTGTCGTTCTAAATATGTATGAAGATCATTGAAAGAACGATGAAGATTTGACATTGTGTATGAAGAATGAATGCGAATGATACCTGCAAAAAATAAAACCACAGATATACAAAAAACAATTATTTGTATGTATTAATATAAAAATTACCTGAAGCAATGCAAATTTAGTATTAGTTTAATTTTTATACGATTTGGCAAATTTATGTATTGATAGTTTGAGTGGTAATTATTTATGTAGGATCGAATAGTGTGCTTATTTTTTTGGTTAATTTCTGATTGTTGGAGTATTTTTGTTTATTATTATAATATTTAGAATATAATCATAATTTTTATTATGATGGAAAAAAATGAATGATTGATTTGTTTTGAATTATCATGTACCAAACTTTTTAGAAAGTGGTTTGTGGATACTTTTTCCCTTCGTTTGAGTTATAGTAACCCTAATCTCAGAAGTCGGGTTGTCACCACCGAGATCTCAAAGTACCACCCTCGACAAGTCGGGTTTACTCCAAGTCGATAGTAGGGCCGACTCCGAAAGCATACGAATCCCCGTCTTGGATGCTTTCTAGAAAAAGAGGTTGATTGGGTTGAATGTCATCTGTGTATTTTTATTATTATTATTATTTATAAATTTGGATGAAAGGGGAAGCAAATGCAATTGATAGGAATGGAAAAGAAGATAGATATTTGAGATAGATTTTGTTGGTTTAAAAAATAATAATTGGAAAATATTTGTGTAGTTATTTATAATCGTTTTTGTTTTATGATTTTTTTTTGTCTTTTCATACATTTATAGTTGTAATAGCTATTACAATTTGAAGGGAAAAAAAAATAGGAAGGGAGGATTTTTTTGTTGTTTGTTATTTATTATGTTTTTTGGTTTTTTGCGTAAATGATAAAAAAAAATTACCTTGCTGTTTATGATGGTGGATCTGCATCTTCCCGAGTGTCCGTAGCACTTGTGGTTGAATTGTGTACAGAAGATACATGGTCATTCGATGTCGAACGTATGTTCTGTTGTATAATTATGTCCGATGGTATAGGTTTCATCGATCTTCTATTTGCATTAAAACAAGGATATCGAACGTCGTTCCATTCGTTTATTCTATGTCCCGTTGTTCGGTTGAATGTCATAAGTGTTCCGATCGCTGACATTGCAAGGTCTTCGTCATAATTATAGACCGTCTCTTTTCGTAGTAGCGATAATAAGTCGTTTTGTGTAGTGCCATGAACATTTGTCAATGTCCAATGTATGTCATCGACATCGTTTTCTTGATTTGTGTCGGCTAGAATCATGTCCACCACACGTGTATCTCTCGCCCAACGCTATTTGAATTGAACAAGATATTATCTTTCTGTCACCAGCAATGATCCATCAGGTTTTAGTCCCTCGATGAATGCTTGTAGTTCATAAGTTGAGTTGTGAATGATGTATATCTTTGCGCGTTTCTTTTCTTGTAAGCTTCTTGTCTGCTTGAGTATATCATCCATGTTGACTTTTGGGTGCTTGAGATTTGAAACTTCTGAATCGGCACCTTGTGTTGAGGCATATGATGTTCCGGAAGTCATTGTTTGAATACAAAAGAAAAACTATGAGTTATTATTTGTAAAAAAAAAGAAAATGAAATATATAAATGGTATAGGCTGAGAGAAGGAGGGTTGGCAAGATGGAGGGAAAAAGAGAAAGAGAAGAGAGAGTAAAGAAAAAACAGTATATCAAATATATGAAATATATTGATATTTATATTTTATAACAAGGTAAATTGTTTTATCAATTATATTGTATATTAGGTATTTATGAGCATTTATGATTATCTTTTTTTTGCTTTGCAGCATATTTTTGGGGGTCAAGCTATTATTCAATTCCGGGCGATTGAAAAGCAAGTAGTGCTAAATCGTTGCTATCATGATCGACTCGAAAAGCTCGTCGGAATTCGGTAAAGGGTCTGAGGTATTGAATGAAATGAGAAGGAAAATATGAGTATGAGATTGGACGTCATACAATATTGTTAAGTATATAATAGAACCATGGACTAGGGCCTTCAAAAAACCACTGTGCAAGGAAAACTGGATTATTAGGTACGTCTTGACGCAAAGCAAATAGTATGTGGTTTGAAAGGTTGACAAGTTGTGTTAATATATGAGAGTCATAAGAATGATTACCGAGATATAGTCGAAGTGAAGCTGCTCTATAACGAGCTAATTGTCTTGATACTTGTGTGATGAAAGTGCAGAGTGAAAGTGTGAAAGCATAGAACGAGATTCTGAAGTTTGTTTGATTTACTCTAATGTAATTTGATAAACTTTCGTCAAATTCTTGTGTTGCAGCAAAATATAAAGAATGCAATGGTATATGATTGAATGTGATTAGTGAAAGAAGAGTAAATAAAAAGAATGAATGTGAGATAATTCTTATTGCAATGGCAATATCAATGATAAAAAATGTTGTTTGTTCAGAACGAAATGTCATTAATGCAGTATGACGTAAAAAAATGAAAAAGTTGTGTTGCATTTTGTTGTGATTGGTAAGAGGAGTGATATGTGTATTGTACTCTAGTGACTTCAACAGGGTTATAGTGATGAATGAAGAGAGAGAAAGGTGTTAAAGTTGCACGGAAAGGATCTATAACAAAGAAATCATCGAGTGTTGGTGCAATTATTGAGTTTGGAATGTTATAATATCTTGCACGTGTATATCCGATTTGGAATCCTTCTAATATATGTTCAAAGGGAATAAATGTATTGGGTGGAGGAGTAGCAGAAGGTGGATAGTAGTCTCGAAGAACCGGATAAAAAGAACGTGCATCTGCTGATCGCAAATAATGTATATACATATGTCCTGTGCTTGATGATTAGTCAGTTTCAACAACTGCGTTTCGCAAGATGATTTGTTTATGTTCGTTTGAAGAAGTACACAAAAGAAACATGTAGACGAAAGAGTTGAAATGATCATCAAAATTTTAATAGGATTAACAATGTCTTTATTCTATGAATGTGTGTTTTTGTATGTGAATCATATTATAGATTGTGAATAATAGAGAATGTATTTTTTTTATATTTATTTTGTATGGTCTAAGTAATAGTGAAAATTCAAGTGAAGAAGCTATGAACAGTTATGTGGAGGTGCTATTGGAAATGAAATGTGTGGATGTTGAATTATAGCTTTGAGAATTTTTGTGATAAGTTTATCGTGTATCAAAGATCGGTAGAATGACATGTCTAATTGACTGAAACGTGTTGTGTGAGGAAGAGGTGGTCTCGAGTAGGTGACGTGTCATGGTAAGTATGAAAACTCCACAATCATAAGAGTTAGTTTGTTTTGGTTCACGGATATTAATGTGGGGCATATTTGTTATGGCAGAAAAAAAAATATGTACGATGTTGAAACGAATAATGCATATTTTCAAAGAAAGGATCGCCTGAAGAGTCAAAACTATCATAGAAAAAAATCATATGATTTTTTAGGTCAATGTAACAAGCGCCCAATGGTTGCCATGTAAATGAGGGGTATGAGAAAATGATCATATTTTCTAGTGCACATGATCGGTGACGTTTGTCGATATGATAATTTGCGAAGGCGTAATTGAGATGTGCAATACCAACAGAATATAAAAAACTATTTGTTGTGAATACAAAAGGGAAAGTTTCCATTAATAAATCCATATAAATATCAATTGGTACATCAGATAGCCATGATGTGTTGTGAATAGTGTGTTATTTGCATTGTGAAGATAGTTGTGCAGTGTCTGAAGGTGTATCCCATAAAAGAATTAAAATAGGAGAATGTATCGATGAAAGTTTATTGATATTCGAGTTAGAAGGTTGTTGCAATGATTTTGATGCGAGGATAGGTGGGTGAGAAAAATTATTCTTGGATAATGTATGATTTTTGAATGGTTTATAAGATGTATGGGAAAAGGTATTGGAAGGTCTGTTTTGAAAAGAAGTTCATGAAGAAATTTGTATGTAATGATTGCGAGAAAGAAGTTCGTTTGCTAAAGTTTCAAGACGTATGTGTTCTTTGAGAATAGTATCAGGAGGTTAAAATATGAGCAAATCTCTTCAGTTGGCGGTTTGAGACTTAATAAGACAAATTTGTTTATGACACGAAAAACTATGATATAACCTTGTTGTGGAACATTATGTTTAGTTTTTTTTTTCTTCAGAGGATGCTATCCATTCAGCGACTATTAGGTAAGATGATGTTTCTCCTTGGATTTTGTAAATAGTGGAAGATATTGCAGAAATGAAAGAATTATAAATGACGAAGAGTACAAGTTCTTTGAAGCATACCTCGTATAATAGGGAGTTCAATTGTGATGGATTTATGACTTCGTTGTATTAAAACGGGATAAATATCTTTTGCTTAATTTTCTGAAATTGAAAGTGGGAGTTGTTTTAATAAAGATCAATTTGGGACATGAACGCAAGCTAAGTCAGGTGCATAACTTGGAAGTAATACATGTATATTTTCGTTTTTGCCATGGAAAATAGAAAATGTTGTATCAACTGAGAATTGTAGTGAATCAAGAATTCGAAATGTTCCATTAACAATTCCTCGAGATGGCTCTACGTTTTTTGTGAAAGTGATTGGCATACCTGGTAGAAGATCAAAAAAATGTGCAAATCTACCTAATTTATTATCTGATAATGATATTATATATTCAATGTCATGATTATTTCTTTTTTCTAATGCATTTTTGAAATCGACAATTATACAAACAGGATAATTATCATTTTGTAGTTGTTTGCATAGTGTACGTGTGTAGGTATGCATGAGATTAATACGATTATCGTTGTCAGGTAAAACAACTACAAGATGACAATTTGGTTTAAGATTCATTGATAGTATTATAAAATTGTTTTGTATCTTGGTAATTAATCTGCTATTGATTATATTAACGAATTCATTAGTCCATATTCCGAATCTGGCATTTTTGCAATGTGCACCTCATTCAACATCTGTTTTAAATCGTATTGAATCAGTTGATATTATGACAGATGAAAATAATCTCAATAGTTTGAATGTTTCATGATCACAAGATGTGTGTGCAAGTTTTGAAGATGGTTCGTGAAAAACTGGTATACCTTTCACAGGTGGCATTTGGAAGATATCGCCAGATGTAAGTATAAGAATGCCTCCGAAGGGAATATCTAGTTTTCGTGCATCGCGTAATGCAATATCTAAGTGGACAAAATCGTTTTTGTTCATCATACAGAATTCGTCGATAATTAATATAGTTAGTTCGAATGTAAAACCAGGTATACCTTTCAGTTGTGTTTTTCGACGATCAAAATAGCGATCTTGTTTAAGGTAGTGCATTCCTATCCACCAGTGAAATGTAATTCCTGAAATTCTCACTGCTGTTTTTTCTATCATTGTAATTTTTGCAATATTTTTTTAATGTAGCAATTTATTAGCAAACATTAAAATGACAGATATGGTGTGAGATTTACCAGTACCACCTTCATCAGTGAGAAACATAAGAAGTTGTTGTTTTTGTATAGATTTAAATATATTTTGTAGTGAGTTTGGTTCTTCTGTGTTTTCATCAGATGTTTGTATCAACCAAGTATTTAGTAATGTTTTAGCAAGTAAAACGAAAGCAAAATATTGTTTATCGTTTAATGAATAATGTTCAAAATTTTGATAAATTGTAGGCAAGAGTGATATAGAGGAGGAAGATGGTTTAAAATTTTATATATTAGTGGAGTTACGTGGTTGATGTGCGTCTGTAATTAATTGTACACAAGTTGGTGAAGGTATATAATTCAAATTTGAAGTTGGATTTCGTATTTCGTACGATGTAGATGGTTTTGTTTTTGTCCATGATAAAGTCATATCAATATTGAATATTTTTTGTTGTATGTAAGTAGAAGTTGGAGATGAGGTTGAATTATAAAGTGTATTATATATTCCTAATGTTTGAAAAATTGATGGTGACATCAATTTTGTGATATGATGTAAATCGTCATGTTCTTGTATTGATTTAGAATTGATCATTTGAATGTAAGATTGTTCATTTTGATCTTGTTCATTTAATGTATCATACGGAGCGTCGTCATCTGATAGAGAGTGAAATATGAAATCATCGTCTGTTGATTAGTTTGAAAAACAATTTAATTTTTCATCGTCTTCATTTTGTTCTATAGTTCGAGTATGTCTGTCTTTTTGTATTTCATTTGCACGTTCGCGAGAAATGTGGTAATCTTGCATTCGTAAATATATATTATAAACAAATAGAGGAATATTTTTATAAAAAGAAAGAATTTTGTCATGCCAAGTTCGGTTGTTAGATATCAAATTTGATAATTGAGGAAACGGTTTCAATAATAGAAGAGATAGTTGAGCATATTTTGTTTTACTATTTGTTTCAGTGCAAGTTTGAAAATAAGGAATACGCATAGAATAAGGAATTATAGGTATACATGAATATTTATATTACGTATAACATTTGTGTTGATGTAATAAGTGATTATCTAAGAAGTGGTGTTTGTTTTCTGATGTAGAGAATTTGTTCGAACGGTAATATTGCATAACGAATTCATACAGAGATATGTCTGGAAGTATCTCTGATCGATAAATATGATCGTCAAGTGGATGAGAAACAATATACGTTTTGTTCATTTTTTGTAAAGTACAAATAGTGCTGTCGTAATTTAGGATTTGTTTTAACACATGATATAAAGGAATTATTTTATATGTATGACTTTGGTAAGCACAAAATTGTCTTAATAAGTACAGTGCACAGAGCGGACCGACAATTTTTTGTTTATTAGTTATGCTAAAAAGTTGAGATGATAATCGACGACGAGTTTTTATTTCAGATGATATCGGAGTTTGTTTTTCAATGAGTTGTTCTCCTCGTTGTCGTGCGTCAAAAGCAGCTAAGCGAAAAATAATTTTGTAATCAATTTTGTCTTGATCTTTGGTTGCGTAATTGCAACAGTAAAATATACGTTCCGCTGCTTCAACACCACAAAAAAAAGTTGGATATTATGGTTGCAATTAAAAACTGATAAAATTATATCGTTTTCTATTTCACGTGCTAATTCGATTCCTGTATTGTTTAGTGTTGTTTTTTTACAATGTTCATGAGAGAAAAAATATCGGCAAACTTCATCATTTTTGTTTATGCGTGTTTGTTTGAAACATGATTTAGTATGTGTCCAGTGATGTGTTTGTACTAAGTAAAGAAGTGCAGATAATGATGAAAGAAAGTGACACACTGTGGAGGCATTGCTAAAAACGTTTGACTTGTGGGATGAATATAAAATACATCGTCAGTCATACGAACGTGTGTTGCTCTTGGTGGATTATGATCATATAAATCATCATATCCGAGTGATGGTTTGGATTATAGAATTTGTTGACGATATATGTGTTGTGAACTAAAAAGTGTACTGCAATGTGTGCATTTTAAGTTTGTGGGTTCGTGTTGTAGTTTAGAATGTTTTTTTGAAAACAGTGAACAACGTGCTAATAGTGATATAAGATGTGCTATATATGATGGCGGGGTTGCGCGACATTCTGTACAAGATAGTAATGAAATATTTTGAGTACCGTATGTTTTTATAATACTGTCAACATATTGTGTTACTAATTTACTAAATTGAATATCAGAAGTTTGTAATTTATCAAAATCCGAAGTTGTTGGTGGTGTATTTTCAAGTGAAACAACTATGTGTAAATGTATTGTTCCTCGTCCTTGTGTTTCTACCATTTCAAAGTATACTTTGACATTTCCGAATAAACCTCCTGTAGATTTACTTTTATGTGTACTTGGGTCAAAGCCAAGAATATCATATAAAAATATTAGGATTAGTCGGTCAAACAAACGTGCTGATGCGATATTATCTGCCATTGATAATTCTTTTAGTTATTCAGTATTTATATCAGGATTTTTTACGAACACATTACAAAATTCGTTGATATCAAGAAGACAAACATACGATGCAAGGGTGTACGTTGTATCTGTATTTGATATTAATGTAATAAAAAAATTAGGTAGGTCCAAACGATCGCAAGTTGCAAATGCTTCTTGACGTCGTGTGCGTCGTTCTGCATTGTTTTCCCAAACATGTGCAGAAACACATTCAACATGTCGAAGTAGGTATTTAAGAGCCGGAACGCTATCAGGTGTAGTATGACCACATCGACGTCGTCGAGCATTTTCTAGACCAACTTTTAACATGTCAGTTGTAATTTCAACAATTGGCTGATGTAATTGTGGTCGGTTTTTACAAGTTATATTTGAAAATTTATATCCACGATCGAGAGAGAAACGATCAAAATTTAGCATTGTGTAATATGAATCTTCTGCAAAGTTCGATTGCTTAATAAACAATAACGTCGTTTGGTTTCTCCTGAGTGTCCTCGACCGTATGAAAATAAATGTGGGAATAATTTAGCTTTTAAATCTTGATCAAACATATTTGCAAATTTTGATGATGTTTGGAGTGCAAAGATAGGTTCTAAATTATTTATTTTTGATAATTATTCAACAAATCTGTTCGTGCATTTTCGTGTGAAAAAGGAACGGTTTTTTCAATATATGTGTTTTCATTGCAAATTTTTTTAGGTGCATTTAAACCATCTTGTTCATCATCTAGTTCATTAGCGTAAGCAGTATCGGATGAAAGATCTTCGATTATATTATTTAGAATATACATCGGATTATAATTAGAAATAGTATCGAGTTTTTTATTTTTTTATTTTAGGTGCGAATAAAAATCATTATTCGTAAGGTAAAATTTGAGCAATTCTTCCACTATCGAATGTCATATACGATGTAGTTTTTTGAATCGTGCGAGTTGTGTATCAGTGAAAAAGTCTGCTAAAATGATTTGATAAAATGTATCTTTTGTTATCGATTTAGGTAGTAAAGTAGCAGCGGAACCTGAAATTGCTCCAAACACAAGTAAATGAGAACGTATCGAACGATGTCGTCCTCCGCGCATGATTATTGTTTGTGCAAGTATATTTGTTAAAATTTTCGTGAGTAGCTCAGTCCAAGTAGCTGCTTGTAAAGATTGTGGTAATCTACAAATGAAAAAATGATTTGCAATTGCAAATTTTGGTAAATGTGTTTGTCGTCGTGAATTGAAAAGTGCATTATTACATTCGTTGCATATGTTGATTGTAATGTCCTTGTTTTTTTTCAATTTTTATACCATTTCCAGATAACATAATATTTTTCAATAATGGACCTAAATCACTGTAATCGTAGTATTTGATAAGATCAGGATGTAATGGTGGTTTAAAATTTTGTAAATATTTTTGCATGCAATTTATAATATTTGGTTCATATGGTGAATATTTGTGAATATCAATTTGTAATACTAGTTCATCACAAACACAACATGTATTTTCTACTAATTGTGTAGGATTTAATTTTTGAATTATGGTTTTAGAGATTTCAATTTTTTTTTAATGTGAGATTGAAGATATAAACAATGAAGAAACATTGTTGTTTGTTTGATGATTGCCTGTACGTGCAAAGGTTTTTAAGCGTATATGTTTGATTGGTTTATTAAAATTTGTAGTCATTTGTGAAATTGAAGATATAAATGATGAGCAAGCAGTATTTTTCGTTTGGTGATTGCTTGTACGTGCAAGAGTTTTTTGACGTACGTGTTTGACTGGTTTATTGAAATTTGTAGTCGTTTGAGATATCTTTGGAGTATTATTTGATGATGTCATGTTTGTTGATTGTACATTTGTTAATATATTTGTTTCTATTATTTGTATGCGTAGAAGTTTTTTTGACGAGCTAATTGTTTCATTCGTAAAGGTTTTTTTACGGAGTTGCATAGAAATGTATTTTTACTTTGTGTTTGTTTTCCTTTATTATCATGATGATTATATTGTTGAAGGAATGTATTGAATGAAGTAATACTTGGTAATATTGAATTCGTGTTTTTTGTTTTTTTAATTTTGCTTGTCTATGTCAAGCAGCGTCATATGCTAAGCGTCTTTCGCGAGTTTCTTTGCTTTCATTAAGTTGACGTAGACGAGTTGTCGTATGTCGTTTTGCTAATAGTATTTCTCGTTTTTTTTATGTTTCTTGTTTTTTATTTGTTTTTCTATTTTAATACAGTGTTTTCGAAAAATAAATTATGCTCATATCGTAATTAGAAAAAAAGATAATTTACAAATAATAAAAATTTAGATTCAATTTTTTTTAATTATTAAAGATATGTAAATAATAAAAAGTTGCATATTAATTGATTTATATATATATATATATATGTTTTAAGTCATTCGTATGAAAATATAATATGTATAGAAAATAAAAAATATTGTGAGATGGTGGGCGAGAGAAAGTCGAATAATATGAGTAGAACAAAATAGTTGTTAAATTATTAAAATATATTTTTTTAAACAATTAGAGAATGCACGAGGTTTATATTGTTTTTTTTATTATTATTATTTTTATTTTATTTTTTGTTTCTTTTTTAAAAATTAAATTCTTACCAAAACAAATACGATTAAAATAAACCTTATAGTAAGTATAAATTATTTTTTCTTCTATCGTATTGTTATTAATTATTTGGATTGTAAATTATAAATCAATATATATTTTAATGTTTTTTTTTTTTTTTTTTTTTTTTGTCGGGTGAGTAATTTTGAGGCATTTTTGTTGCCTAGATTGGAGATGAACTTCCATATGTATACAGATATATATTTTTGAAAATGAGGCTTTGTTATTTTATTTTTAAAAAATAAACAAAATCAAAGTAAAAAAAAAAAAAGCACGAATAGATATAATTAAAACAATCAGTGATTTTTTTTTTTTTGAAATGAAGAATTATAAATAATTTTTTTGTATTGTATAATTTAGACGAAGCATTCTCAAATTTGAATGTTCAAAAAGTAAAAAAATAAATAAATAATAATTTATTTTTCCAAAAAAAAATAAAAACAATATGATAATAATAAAAAAGAAATATTAAGAATTGAAATGATGTACAAATTGTAAGTTGTCATTATAATAACAAATTTATGAAACTTATTTAAAAAGTTAAAATACTATTTATTATTTTATATCCAGGAAAATGTATGTATTACTTATATAAACATCGTTTACAGAAATTTAAAAATTTAGCTCAAAATGTATACTAAAAAATGAATATTGCTAAATAAATTGTTAAAAAATTGTAAAACTATGATATGTTCTATCTATATATTGTAAATTCCTTTGTACTAAATTTTTTTTACTAACTCGATAGTCTATCTAATGTATATGTAACAAATGTTTCTATCTTTTACGGCTATTGATGTATTTTCTATAGCGAATTGAACTAAGTAAGGTTTTAAATTATTTACATTGATACTTATTATAAGAGCATATTGAAATTGCTTAGCTGTCAATAGTTGATGAATGAATGAATGAAATGTTTGAAAATATGATTTAACCTCTTCTTGATGATTAAACTGTGAGAATCGCCGAATCATTTACATCATGATTAATTCTGAAAACACATCGAAGGGTAAATGGCAATGGTTGATGAATAGGATGAGTAGAAAAATATGAATAGAATGCAGGACAATTAGTAAGACGGTTGACTACGTAATAAAACCATAGATCGGGTCCCCAAAGGAACCATTCAGCAATAAAGGCAGGATTGTTGTTTTCGTTGTGAGCAAAAGCAAATAATAGATGCCGACTTAGGTTAAAAAGTGAATTTAATATAACGGAATCATAAGAATAGTTTACGAAAAACTGTCTCAAAGCAATTCCTCTGAAACGAGATAAATTTGTTGATACAAGAGTAATGAATGTATATAAACAAAGTGTAAATGAATAGAAAGCAACTCTGAAATTAGTACGATTAACTCTTACATGTTATGCAACATTTTCATCGTACATTTTTGTTGCCCCATAAGATAAAGAATGTAATGGATGTCCATTTAAAGTAATCAAAGAAAGGATACTATAAGAGAAATATGAATGCGATAATACGCGTACAACAACATCATGTTCAATGACATGAAATGCCCTTTCATCTGAATGAAATGTCAATAATCCAGAATATCGTAGGAATTCGAAGAGATGACCGTTGTTAGGGATGAAATTATATTTAAAGTGATATGTATATTGTGCTCTTGTAACTCCAATTGAATTATAATGAAGAACAAAAAGTGAGAATGGTATTAAAATTTCGCGGAACGGATCGATGACAAAGAAGTCATCCAAAGATAGTGCAACTATCGGATTATTGATAATGCTATAACCTATTCGTGAAAAGACAACGAAAAATCCAGGCAGAATGTTTCGCAATTGTATCAACATATTTGACGGAGTGTTAACATTTCAAGGATGAAAGTTACGAAGCACGGGGTCAAAAAGTGGTGCCTCTGCTGAAGGATAAAATCGAATATGTCTTTCTCCTGGCTTAAAGGAAGATCCAAGCTTGAGTTTCGAATCAAATTTTAGAAATCGTAACTTGCGTTGTCTGGGAACCTCTGAGTATGAAATCAAATTTTTCCGCGTTTTCATGGAAACAATAAAAATATAAACAATACACCAAAGATGTATAGAAACTAAATGAGTATGTATAACTATATAAATTTATATAAATTCATTCATTAGTTTTGATATTATATATATGGTTCTTCTCAAATATGAATAATGATAAAATAGTTGAGGGTGAATTTCTTAGAACAAAGATGTATTAATCAAGATGATTAATACGGAGGATGATAAAAAAAGAAGGAAGTCGCAACATTTTGGTTCACAGCTAAGCTCATGTTGTTGATATGTTGGATCTAAGATGATGCGGCACTAACATCTATTAGAGTCTTTTAGTGTTTTATTATTATTATTATTATTATTTATTTTTTTATTTTTCCCCCCCCCCTCTCTTTTTATTTCTTTCTCTCTCTCTTTCTTTTTCTGTTTTCTTACAGTCGTCGTTGGACAGCATGTGGCATAGTTCATTGTCCCGATAATTTCGAAGTTCACAATCACACTGATTGACAGTCACTGTGAATTTCGAATATATGGGACCATTACCATGTAAAGATGTAGACATATACGATTTTGCTAATCCTATCAATGATAATATTATGGAGTCTTCCGCGAGATTGACCACTGACTGGTGCATTGTTTATTTTGTAGATGAAAAATTTTTCATTGTTTTCTCACACACATACACACACACACATACATATACACATTTCATACCACATGAACTCAAGCAAACGAAGAAGTGTAGAAGTTCATATTTCTATGTTTTATCCGGTGTTTCTACCAACTTCGCTCACCTGAACGATGGGAGTATCGTTAGGCAAGTCAGGCAGATGATGATGGGTATTGCCTAAAGCATCTCACAAGCTTACGCCTTTTCAGATGGTAAGTTGGCAAGGCATGTAAGAGTTAATCGTTTTGATAATAAAAGAAAATAATAATAATAATAATAATAATAATAATAATAATAATAATAATAGTAACACAACAATAGTAATACTACTGCTAATAATAGTAATAAACGTATACTATCTACCTTTCCGGTGTAATACACTTAACCTAAGGGTGGGCTGTGTTCTGGGAGTGGTTGCCCGACCTGTAGCGCTGAAGATCCAAGGTGATTAAGTAAATTTCTCTTTCTCTTTTTCTCTCTATATATACATATGTATTTTCCTATATATTTATGTGTTTCTTTGTGTCTCTGTCTTCGTATTGTCTCTGCGTGTCTGTGCCTTTGTGTGTTTGTGCTGCTGTGTCATTGCATGTTCGTTTGTCTGTTTGCTTCAGAATGTTGAGACCTCGTTCGTTTCTGACCTTTCTCAGTATATTGGTCCTTTGGTCTATGAGTCACAATTTTTGACTGTGGAATGTATTTCTTGCCTCTGAGATATGGTTTTTCTTCGGGCGCCCGTCGGATTCAGAACTTGAATAATCGACTGTGATCTTTTGGTACTCGCCGGCTGTCATGGTTTGGTCTCAGACCTTAGCCCAAGAAAAAATATTTTTTCACGTCTGCGTCGTGCAAAGTTCTTTAAATAATAATAATAGTAATGATAGTAATAATAATAATATTAATAAATAGAATAATAATAGTAATAATAATAATAATAATAAATAGAATAATAATAGTAATAATAATAATAATAATAATAATTATAAGGTAAGAAACTTGGACATTGGCGGAATGACAACCTTCAGTTTGCAAAAATTTTTCTGAGTGTTAGGAAGCCAGACACAATCCATAAAGTACAACTGTACCTGATACTACGCCAACAAAGAACCAAGACAACTGTCCCCCAGACGCCTGTCGGACTCAGATCTTGAATAATCGAGTGTGATATTTTGGTACTCGCCGACTGTCTTGTTTTGGTTTGAGACCTTGAATATCCTCAGAATCGGTTTGTCGAAAACAATAACACTACAAATAGAATCGAATCTTTATTTGTAAAAAAAAAAAAAAAAAAAAACAACAACAATAACAACAAGAACAATAACAACAATAATGTGTCACCTTTCTCTCCCCCCCGCTAAAAATCAGCTGACTCAACTTCTTCTCTTTTCGTGTTCATCTCTTTCCCCAAACATAACGCCGCACTTTCATCTTGACTGTATCAGACCGGAAATATAGCTTCTATGTATTCATAATGAGTGTCATCATGTTCACTTATGCTCAAATGATTATGCAAAGCGTGGTGTTGTACGCATGAGTATTTTTTTTTTTTATTAAAAAAAAGGAAAAAAAAACAAAAAAAAACGTAGAACTGTTCTTCACCAGGGGTCGAGTCTCACTAGCGATTCAATGTGATTTCTGCGCATCTCCAGTACTTAGGAGAGATATCCCATTATGACTTCCAACAAAACAAGGTGATGCGTAATGCTAAGATGGAATGGATTACATTGGATAGGATTGAGTGTGTATTATTTGGAGATGATGAGATTTGATTGGATCTGATAGATTTACCAGATTCGACAGATTGATCAAATTTCATACATCTTAATTAGATGATCGATTGGATATAATACGGCTTTGACCAGATAACTTAGGATGAAGGTGAAACGATTTGGACAAACGAAAATTTAATTGGACAATCATCAAACCGAATTGATCAGTTCGATTTTTCTATTTAATACATGATCACAACCGATTTGGACAACCGATATAGGTTGGGATAAGTGATGAACAATTTACATATATCAAATTTAGGTTGGGATAAACGATGAGCATTTTGGACATATCAGATTTAGATTGAGATAAACGATGAGCATTTTAGACATCTTGTATATAGGTTGGGATAAATGATGACCATTTTGGATAGAATGATTTAACAGTTTGGACGCATGATAACTTCGACGCGTTCACCTAATTTGATAAAAAAAACATGCAATTCCAATCTGTCGGTCCAGGAAGCTTCTTCGAAATTTCAAACCGGTTCGCTGTTGCTCTAAGTTCGACACGTTCACCTAATTTGAGAAAAAAAAAATCCAATACGGTATTGTTTTTGGCGAGAACCTCGTAGGGCCTGCCCTTTTCGATTCACGATAAGTCTAAATAGCGCCAGTATGCATTTAACTTTAAGTCCAAATAGTGCCAGTATGCATCTAACTTACCTGGTCAAAAGGATAGATTGGATTAAATACGATAGATTGGATTCGATTATGACTAAGCATGATTTTGATAACCCAATCAACCATCTGATCACATCTATCGATAACCAATCAATCTGCAGAATTCGATTAAATAATCAAATTCAATCAAATCTGAATCATGCACAGTCCTAATCCAATCCATTTCATCATATCCAATCAATCATCCAAGATCGTGAGGCGACAAACATTAGACATGGTCTGCGTCCTCCCTTGTGATTCATCACGATCTCGATTGAGATCTCGAGGGCGACATCGAGCTTAAGCTCCCGATCAACACCGAGATCGAAGTCGAGATTGAGGTGGAGGTCGACATTGAGATCGATAAGCGATCATCAACGCGCGGGACGCCGTCATCCAGTCCGGTCACTGACGGCGATCGACATCTCTTGATGTCGATGTCGACATCGACGTAGAGATGGAGGTCGGGAACGACATTCATACGCCAAGGCCTGCGACGCAGCTTCCGGAATTGCCGATAGAATGAGGAGGATGAGGACGAAGAGGAAAAGAAGAATATGGAGTTCGAAAAAAGACGAAGACGTCGAAGAAGAGGAGGAGAGGGACAACATGGAGGACATGGATGGAGGAGGAATGAAGAATGAAGAGAATATGGAAGGTAGAAGAAGAAGGCATGAAGAAAAGAAGACACTTCCATTCATTGCACCACAATAACAATCCCATCGACAGCCCCCCCTCCGCTTCCGCCATTGTTATGCCAGCGCCTGCATACAATAGCGACCTTCTATTAGCTTCCCCTCATGCCACCGCCTGCATACAATAGCTTCCTCTCATGCCAGCGCCTACCACCACAATCGCACCGATAGCTCCCCCTCTATCACGCCAGCGCCTGCATGCAATAGCAATCTTCCATTCACTACCCCACAACGACAGTCCCACAGACAACCTCCCCTCTGCGTCCGCCATTGTCATGCCAGCGCTTGCATGCAATGGCTTCGCTTCATGCCAGCGCCTGCATGCAATGGCTTCCATTGCCCCGCCTACCACTGCACTCCCTTCCACGCCTGCCACGCATGCACACCTGGCCCGGTCAGTCCCTCCCTTCCCTCGACACGACGTTCCGTACACGTTTCCACATGCCCATGCATGCCCTCATTAATATTACCTCTCCTCACTGGGCAATCCCCGAAGGCACTATCATCCACACGAGCATGCAACAAAGGGCAATGCCCTCCTCCTCCTGCTCCTCCTAATGCTCCTCCCCCGCCTCCTTCAACGACTCCTCCTCCTCCTCCTCCCACCCCTCCTCTTCCTTCTCTTTCCGCTGTCGTTCGCCTCCGCCGCTTGCTTGCATGCGTCGTTAACTTCATGGACAACACCTGCTCTGAGTCTGCAAAGGATTTCCCGAAGCTTGAGGATTGCTTTGTCGCGCAGAGGTTCGCTACCGTCTTCCACCGAACACAACGCACTCTCATTTTGGCTGTAAATAACCTAAGATATAGCTTGCGTACATTCATTATCAGGGTGCGTTCTGTTCGGCGAAAGACGGTAGTAGTTTGCTGGACCGGGTGCTCCTTTGTTCCACGTGTCGCTCGAGGTTGAATCGTTTGACACGTGGGTGAAGCTCGGTCGTTTCTCGAACCGCCGAGGCTGCATCGCTATGTACGCCGCTGACGCGATATTGCTTCGTACATCTCCAAGACAGGATCGTTTTCTACACTTCGCTAAATTTGGATCTCGGTGACACGTGGCTGAAGCAATCGTTGGACACGTGGCGGAACCTGAATCGGGCAGTACGTGTGCCTACTGGAAGTGGATTGGTCTCAACACATCGATGTTGCGCATCGTTGGAGGATCAGACGACCTGGTAACGATCTGAAGCGCCTGTGGCTGACGAGAGGGGAGGGTGGACGGGGGGGGAGGGGAAGGGGTTGGTCGCGAGTCTTGCGCTGCTTTGTAGAATTTGAAATTTACCAATTTTTTCTCCTGCTCCTTTGTAGTAGTTGTCGCCGTCGGGATAATTCGTCAGAAGAATTCCAATGTACACTCACAAAATTTGTGATCTTACGCCTAGATGACTCGTCCCTTTTCCCTTCTTCCCCTCCTCTTTTCTCTCTTCCTCGTCTTATGTTTCCCCCTTGCTTCGCGCTATTACTTCTTCCCTTTCTTTTTTCCTCTCAAGCGCTGTCGAGCGCATCGGCCCTCACGTGAACGAGGGCCCTCCCGGCCATGTCACGCAGGAGTAAAACAAAACTAAATCAGAGACAACTTAGGAACGACGTACAATATCCCACGAACCGCCGAGACGGACGTGGTTGCATCGCTCCTTCGCCGCCCTAGCCGGGTGCGCCAGTAATACATCCCACGGTCCCCTACGACAGGATAGGTTCCCACGGGGCATTAGCTTGCTTCCCTAAGGGGCTGTCACCTCCCTTAGGGGCGTATCCCTACCGAGCTACCGACCCACATGCAAAAGCTTTTAGATGCAATTGCAGAGTTAGGTCAGCCGAGGGCGTTTGCTCGCTCGCCGTAGTATAGATACGTTGGTTAACGCCAAGTGGACCCGAACATCGTGCATTTCTTAGGGCACTGATCTCCTAAGTACGAAGTGGACACCGGTCGGCTATGACGGTCTCAACCAAATGTGAAACCACAAAATCAATCCTAGTCCCTTAGACGCACAATCAAAAGAAAGTTATAACAAACACACATAATTTCACAAAAAATAGTCGACCATAGTCGACAGGAACATGCCCAATCTGAAATGATAACTGAAAGAATCAGAATCATTACATAGTATATCTTACAACATAATGTCAAAAATAATCCGACCACCCCGGGTCGAATTCCATAAAACAATCATACAATCGTCAGCGAGAAGTTGGCTATCGATAATAACATTGATGCAGCCGACAAGGTAGTCAGGCTGCCTGAATTTTGACTTGATGAGACGTGCTGCCAAAGTTATTCATTCCAACTAATGTCGACCTATGATTAAACACGCATACCCCGACCTCCATACATTCTCAATCCTCCTGGATGACAGGTTGCTTCGCGAATGATTCTTGATCAAGGGCATTGCTTGAAGCGTCGCATGCCACTTCCTCTAGGAAGTGGTCTGTGGATACTCCTTCCCCTCGCCTGAGCCCGAAGACTCAGATCTCAGAGATTGGGCCGTCACCACCGAGTCGGCAAAGTACCACCCCCGACAAGTCGGGTCCACTTCAAGTCRATAACAGGGCTGACTCCGAAAACATACGAACCCCCGCCTTGGATGCTTCCTAGAGAAAAAMGAATGCGTTCACCGCSAGTAGCTTTCAATTGTTCTYATCCCTTCCCGGTTCATGGTAACTTTAGACGTAAAGAAATTGAATGAGATAGAGAATGAGAATCACTTTGACAGGTATAGATATAGAAGGTCATTCCGGATAAAATRTGTCAATCCTRGGAAAATSCTAAGTCCAATTGACTGYTTTTTCTTTATATTCACAAGTCTTCTTTCATGACACCCGTTGAAATTACTCATTTCTGAATTCAAGTACTTTTGTCATGCAGGCAAGTGAAAGATAGAACATGACAACCCTTTTCTCCATCCCMAATAGTCAATGTCAATCTCCACAGCAAGCATCCTTCTACCTACCTGCGCAACATGCAAAGAGAACAGTTCAAAAGAAAACAATACAATCCCATATTCAAGTCAGACTTTCCCATTCACATGCATGATTCACACAACTTCCTCTGCCTTTTCCTTTGAATATTAAGAACAACAAGGTCAAGCAAGGTGTGGTTTCACACAGGTGTGCACATGTGTGAGGGGAAATCTGAGTCATTCGACTGACCTTGAGTGAAGTTCAGTCGGCTCACTCGAGAAGCCAAATATTTTCTCAAGAGATGATCGGCCGCACAACTCCCGTTGCGGCTGCTCACAAGGACGAACCACTCTCTCCTTCAGGTACGACCACTGACTCAAGCGCCGCTTATCAAACAAAAAGCGAGTTCGCCATCTGAAAGAAGTGCTCCCCCTTTCAAATCCCACACCGTCTCCGTAGCACTTTTCTCCCAAAACAGTGTCACCTTAATCCACCAAATACCAAGTCAGGTCACCACTTGCGTGCCGCAATACTTGGTGGCCCCGGACTTAAATCCCCCTCGTTCAACGTGCCGCGAAAAAAACTACGACCTTGACAACTCTTCCACGTGTTGCATGCAACAACGGCCTCAAAGAGACGATCACCACACCAAGTCAATTAGAAGACGATCCACACCGTTTCCCTGTGACGACCACCTGTCTTATCATCCTCATTCACTCCCAGCAATTTGACAGCGCTTCAATGCCCGTCGTCACGCCTTCCACGTCACCACGTCCTAACGACCTCACGCCCACTCTAGTTCAAAATGCACTTCCACCTCGGTGGTACCGTCCCTGAGGCAACGTCCAACCCCCCTTTTCATAGTCCTATGCAAAATACTGTTTCCACAAAATTCGGCAGCGCTCTCGCCGTACCTTCAAGAAAACCAGCGCTGCCGCCTCAAGAATTCGGCAGCGCTTCCACCGTACCGTTAAGAAAACCAGCGCTGCCGCAGCAAGAATTCGGCAGCGCTTTCGCCGTACCGCCAAGAAAACCAGCGCTGCCGCCGCAAGAATTCGGCAGCGCTTCCGCCAAAGGGTACAGCGACGCGGCCTCCTACTCAAGAAAATCCGTTGCCGCACGGCCCAATCCAGCAGCAGCGTTACGACTATGGCTCCCCCACAGCCTGCAACACAGCACAAGAGGTGGGGCGAGAAGCTCCTAGCCTCTAGCTATGACTGCCTCCTCCTTCCTCCAAGTGCTTCTGCAGACCTYCAGCACTTCGCCTCCTCACACCAGCAGCCAGCCA
>BFEA01000352.1:705158-718925 GCA_003427395.1 Chara braunii | reverse complement strand
AGGGGGGAGAAAAGGGGAAAAAGAAACAGGAGTGGTAATGCGCAGATCCTTTCGTTTCTCATCATGGCGATTTGAGTCGCTGCCTTGATCTCGTTGTGTTGATCCTTTTTTTTGTGTTTTTGGGATTGCGACGATGATCAGCTGCCGTGATAGGCTTGGCGCATATTCACACCATGACTTTCTGGATGTACCGGGCCCTTATTGTCGGCCAGATTCAGATTGGAAAGTCCTGGTGTGTATTCTTTCGGTGTGCCTATCGCACTCAGTTTTCTTCTCCATTTGGCAGGCCTCACTGAACTAGATCTTTTCTGAGATGTATCTGACCACAATTAGTTGCGAGGACGGCCGCATCCAGCGTTGTTCACACAGAGAGAGAGAGAGAGAGAGAGAGAGAGAGAGAGAGAGAGAGAGAGAGAGAGAGAGAGAGAGAGAGACTTGAGAGGGTGACCTACTCATCATCTTCTTCTTCTTCTTCTTCTTCTTCTTCTTCTTCTTCTTCTTCTTCGTTATTCATTCAGATTGTACTATCATTTTATTATTTCAGTGAATTTAGTAATTTATTACTACTGCATTTTTAGTCTATGTATAATTTGTTGTTATTTGGTAAGAAAAAAAAAAATGTTGTTTTAATTTCGGAAACCCTTGCGGCAGCGCTGATACCCATCCAGACGCATTGATGAGTCGGTGAAACTCCGACGAAGCAGTTTGTCACAGCCCCTCGTTTATTGTCTTCTTCTCCCTCTCTGCCTATGGTTTACCGGGCAGACGATATATATATATACGATATTCAGCCTCCTGACGAGTCGGTGAAACTCAGACGAAACAGTTTGTCACAGCCCCTCGTTTGTTGTCCTCTTCTCCCTCCCCTCCCTCTCTGCCTACGGTTTACCGGCCGTTCTGTTTGACGATATATATATTGTGTATACAGTGTTACCAGCCCGTACGGAGGCCGCTGGGCCGACCACCATACGTACGGGCCGGGAGTTCGGGGCGTCCCCTAGGGGTTCGGGCCTTCGGGCCTCGCAAAAGGCTGTCTCGAGCCCTTTTTTGTTTTTTGTTTTACAGATCATTTATAATGTCGTGCCTTTGGAATTTCATATTGATCTGTTGATTAAAAAAAAAAGATAAAACTGGAAAACGACAAAAAATTTTGAAACCCCGTCGGATTTTATTCTTTTGTTTTTTTATGTTTTCGTATATATTTATTTATTTATTGATTGATTGATTGATTGATTGGTTGGTTGGGGTGGGGTCCCCCCCCCCTCTCCTCTCAACCAGTCGATCGATCAATCAATCAATATTTCGTTTTTTTTTTTTTTTGTATTGATTGATTGACTGGGTGGGGGGTTCGCCCCCCCCTCCTCTTCCGCCTGCACACACACACACACACAAAGAAAAAACACACACACGATGGGCTGTTTTTTTCTCAAGTTTTTTATTTATTTATTGATTGATTGATTGACTGGATGGGGAAGGGTCCCCCCCCCACAAACACACACATGTGCGCCCGTGCTCTCTCATTCGTGCCTTTTTTTTTTTTAACTTTCTCTTTTTTTTTAATGATTGATTGATTGATTGGTTTGTTGGTGGCCCAGCGGTTGGACCCCCCGTGCACACACACACACACACACAAACACACCCGCACGTCGAACGCGCTGTTTTGTTTTCAAGTTTTTTCGTTTTTTTGATTTATTGATTGATTGATTGGCACTGTTTTGTTTTCAAGTTTTTTTTTTTTTTTTGATTTATTGATTGATTGATTGGATGGGGAAGGATCCCCCCCCCCCCTGCTGCGCACACACACACACACGGGGGGATGTCCAGAGGGGTCGCTGCCGTTCGGCAGGCAACCTGCCTCCCTCCTTAGTGTTCTTTGTTTTTTAATGAAAAAATAGGGGTTGCAAAGAAACCCCCTACGCAAATGATTCCCAAAAACAAAAACAAAAAAAACTAAAAAAAAAAGAAAAAGAAAAAGTCCCGCGTTCGGGTCGAACGTATGGGGAGGGGTCCCCGTACATTTGGCTTGTGGGGAGGGGTCCCCGTACGTTTGGCCGTTCGTGTTCCAGCCTTCGGCCCGTCCCAAACACCGGCTACCCTGTATATATACCTTCCTCTTTTCCATCTTCTCATCCTCCTCCCCCTCCCCCTCCTTGTCCATCTTCCCCTCCTCTTTCTTCCCTCTCCTCTCCGCGTCCCCCTTCTCCTCCTCCTCCTTCCCCTTCCCCTCCCTCTCTCTCCCCCTCCCTCTCGTTCCTCTTCCTCTATGTCAGCATCCTCTTCTTCTTTGTCATTTCCCCCTTCTTCTTCTTCCCCTTCTTCTTCTTCTACTTTCCCTTCTTCTACTTCTTCTTCTTCTTCTTCTTCTTCTTCTTCTTCATCTGCCTCCTCTAGTTTGTCTTCCTCTTCTCTACGTCGGCTGAGATCGGTCCCTCCTTTATCTTCGTTGTCCATATTGGGACGTTGGCAGGTTCGTTCATTCTCTCCTCCTCCCAGTCCCCTTCCTCTCGAAGTCGTGTTGATGCTAATCAGCCGGGTTCTTTGTCTTACCGACAACCTGCTCTGCCATGTCGACGGCGTTCGTCAATCACTCGTCGACCGCACCAGATCAGACCTGGCTTTCCAGTGGTGACTGTCTCGGATCTGCGGGCAGATCTACCAAATGCTTGTGGCTTGACAGCCACAATTGTCTGCCTACAGGCTTATCAGCGTCAATCTTATACTGCATCCCATTTTGTTACGATTGCTTATCAGCTTGACGCTGTTGAAAATCAGTTGTTGAATGACCATAGTGGTCCACCTCTTGAGGGTAACTATACTACCACAGGAGGCTTTACAGTAAATGTCTTACGGTTAGCGTTCCATGGTCTTCTTATGCATCATGCGACACCAGGCAATGACCTTAATGACCATCCTCATATTTCTGCCTGCATTTTGCACAGACCTGGGCATTATTTGGCACTCATTCGTGCAGCTGCCCAGTGGGAACTGTGGGATGGTGGGACGATGATTCAGGCTATTTTGAACACAAATGAACTTTTGTGAGCATTGCCGAATCGTACTTTATTCTGGATTATTGACTGACTCTCGTGTGACACCTGTCGGGACAGGGACGCGGTGTGCCTTGGATGTGGAATTCATCATCTATGCCATCACCATTCTCACTCTATTGCGGCCGCCGCCATCTGTGCCGAAGGGTGCCCAACATTTCCTCATTGTACACATCCCTATCACCCAGATATTCATTGTCCCTTTTGTGCGCAAGGATGCTATCAGGACTGCATGATGTCGCACTGTGATGAACGTCCTGCTGTTTTCTTAACATGTGGACAGCATGTCCTTTGTCAGGACTGTTTTGATGGGACGGTCCGTGCTAGCCGTCCTGCTGAATGCTGTGCTGGCGCAGCTCTCCTTAGGTATCCTTGTGAACATCCACGTCATCCTCAGCGTGCCTGTCCTATCTGCCGGGGTGGGGGCTCCTCTTCCTGACTGGTCAATAGAATCAAGCAGGTCAGGAGCAACACTAATTGTAGGACAGATAAAGCTTTTGACACTATCAACAGATATGGAGGTGAAGGAAGAAGAAATAAAAAATTGAAAAAACCGAAAAGAAAAAAAGCAAAAAACGAAAAAAAGAAAAGAGAAAAATTGAAACGGTTTCACCCAGTTTACTCGACAGATGCAGACCTTAGGACTCGATCCCTAGACCTACCCTGTAACCCTGTACAATGACCTTGTGACCCTATGTGAGATTTGAAATCCTGACCTGTCCCTAAGTCCCGTAGGTTAGTTAGTCAGCATGTTCCATTAGGTCTTGACCTGTAGACCTTCGTATTAGGAGTTTAGTACGTTACCGTTAGTCTTAGTTAGGGTCCTTTTGGAAGTCTCTACCTGGCTCTTTGTTAGTTTAAAGTCAACAGGATCTAGAATGTCATAGGTTTGTCTACCGTGTATAGTCCGCAGGTAGAACAGTCCACTCCGTCCAGTCAACAAGTACCAAGTGGGGTTCCATGCGGTTTGGGACCTACAGTCCCACGCATTTTGACCTAGGGGGTCCACTCGGCCACGGACCCGGACCCATATATCGTGGCAACAGCTTAGGCGAAATGTCCTCCTCTCGCGACAACTCAGAACTGAGTACCCACACCCAGTCACCTGTGCGAATAGTAGAAGGACGCCTGTGCTTGTTGCCTGTTGAATCATAGCCTTTTGGGCTTTCAGCAGGTTGGCACGGGCGCGCTCTATGTCCACACGGTAACGCCTGGTGAACTCTGCAGTTCCAGGTGTCAGCGTAGGGGTAGCCTTATTGGTGATGTCATCGAGAGGCTGCCGTGGTTCATGACTCCAATGCAACGTAGGGTGTGGAACCAATAGAGGAGTGTACAGACGTGTTATACACAAGCTGTGCACGACTCAGATGGAGATCCCAGTCCTGTTGATATGGACTGAGCACAGGACGTAGCAATTGGAACAGAATCTGGTTCATCACTTCAGCCTGTCCATTGGCTTCAGGATGACGATCAGATGTCATGTCCAATCGAGAATGAAGGTAATCCCAGCAATAGGATTGCCATTCGTTGCTGCAAAATTGGGGATCTTTGTCGCTGACGATGGAGGTGGGTGGTCCATGATGTGTGACCCACCTATCAGCAAACGCCGTCTGAACAACTGGCACACGAGCCTCAACTGGTAAGGGGATGAACTCTGCATATTTAGAGCACCGGTCCACACATACCATGACCTGACGCATACCACGAGGAGTAGTCCTACCCAAGTCAGTAAAATCAATAGACACTGACTGTGCAGGAACATCAGGGATAGGTAGTGGTTTGAGTAGGCCAAGGGGAGGTCGACGTACAACCTTGTTCCTTTGGCATAACTCACAGGTTTCCACATAGTGCAACATGTCACTCCTGATCTCCTTCCAGAAGAAGCGCTGCGACAGGGCTGCATAAGATTTGAGGGCACCAAAGTGACCACGAGCATCATGACACTCTGACATCAGAAGTGTCCTCAACTTGCGGTCGTGGGGAATGCACAGGCGCTCCTCACCTCTGCTGCATGTGTACAGCTGACCTGACACCAGAGTATATCCTGGTTCAGAGGCAGGATCATCTTGGAGATTCCTCACAATAGGCCCAAAAATCTCATCCTGGAGCAGCAAATGGGCAATGGTCTGACGAGTCTTCTCTCCAAATGAGTGTGTAAAGGAGATCAGGAAGAGAGTGTCAGGCCTACGAGAAAGGGCGTCTGCTACTCGATTGTAGCAGCCCTTCTTGTGCTTCAGTTCAAAGTCAAACATGTCAATGAACTGAATGTAGCGAGCAAGCTTGTCATTCAACTCTCCCTGGGACTTCATCCACTGCAGGGTGGCGTGATCTGAAAAGATCTTGAAGTGCCTGCCCAAGAGGAAGTGCTTCCAATGCTTGAGCGCTGACACAAGAGCATAAAGCTCTTTCTCATAGGTAAAATCCTGCAACTTCTTTGTTTTGATCTTCTTGCTCATATATTCGATAGGCTGCAGACTATTCCCATCATCCTGTTGAAGTACCGCCCCTACACCATATTGACTAGCATCAGTGGTAAGCTCAAAAGGCAAAGTAGGGTCAGGTAACTTCAAAACAGGGGCACGAATCAAGGCCTCCTTGAGACGTGTGAAAGCCACCTGACATTCTGATGTCCAAAGAAAGGAAGTGTCTTTCTTTGTAAGATCAGTCAGGGTGGTGCGATCGCAGAGAAGTTCTTAATGAACTTCCTGTAGTAGGATGCAAGCCCCAAGAAAGACCGCATATCACGAATGTTAGCAGGTCGCGGCCAGTCCTGAACTGCAGCAACTTCGTTACTTCAGAAACCAACCCCTCTCAAGAAATGACGTGACCCAGATAGACTACAGAGGGAATCCCAAAAGAGGACTTATCTTTGTTGATCTTATAATGGTTATCATGTAAGGCCTGGAGGACCAGAGCCAGATGTTGCGCATGCTCCTGAACAGAAAGACTGAATACCAAGATATCATCTGGGTAGACAACTACGGACTTGTCCAGGTAAGGCCTAAGTATGCGATGCATCTCTATTTGGAAGGTGCCTGGGGCAGGGCATTGCAGAGACCGAATGGCATAACCAGGTGCTCATAAGTACCATACTTGGTTTTGAAGGCTGTCTTGTGGACATCGCCTTCAACCATCTCAATCTGGTGATAGCCAGATTTGAGGTCGATCTTGCTAAAAATGGTACAACCCTGCACCATATCCAACAGATCATCAATGCGAGGAAGGGGCTCTATAGACTTCTCGTAATTTTGTTGAAACCACGATAGTCCACGCACATCCTGAACTCACCATTCCCCTGTGGAACAAAGAGGACTGGTGCCGCAAACTCAGATGTGCTGGGCCTGATCCAGCCCTTGCTGGTCAGGGTCTCTAACTGTTTCCAAACTCAGACTGGTGCCCCAAACTCAGACTTGAGCCAGCGGAGCGGCTTGAACCAGCTCCGATACCAAATTTCAAGGAAAATGAGCAATAGCGAAATGCCTGAATTCCAGATTGCAAGATCATATTGCAAGACAGATAGTCGTAAGCTGTCCAGAAAGCAGAAATGCACTGAAATCACACTGAAGGAGAATGAAAGCAGCGGATTCATTTGTTGATGAGAGCCCTCGCTCGCCACCACCAACAATGTACTCGAAGCTCTTCCTCCCTACTGGCGCTCAGCGCCCAGACTACAATCCTACAACTACGAACTAGCCTGCGAAATGACAAAGCAACCAGGTGGCGTCAACAGCAGCAACCAAAGTACATGCAGATGTCAACTATGCAGACCTCCGCCAAGACCGGTTACGTGCTCTCACATCACTCCCCACTCACCCTTAACAGGCTCACCCCCGTCTTCTTCTTCCCTCGTACCGCCTTCCAAGGACCACCGCCAATCCCCGCTGCCTGGCTGTGAAGGCTAGGCTATGGCGCTGCCTTCTTGCAACACCCTTCTTCTCCCTGTGCCTGCGCGCGCCCAGGCACCAGCGGAGCGAGCCGCCAAGCGCGAGCAATCGCTCCAACAGTGTTGCCGCATGCACTCGCAAGTGCCCGAATGCCTGATGCTCGGCCAGACACTTCGCTATATGCAAAGTGGCCTGGCTTGTTGGCTCCCTGGCGTGGCCTCGCTTGTGCCCAGTAGTTTCAGGTTGGCCCGAAGTGTCTGCGCGCAGACCCATTCAGATAGTGGCCTGGGACCGAGTTGGTTAGTCATGGCCAACCACCCAGGCACAAACGTGCGGTGTTCCCTGCTTCCCTTGCATTGCTGGAAGAGCCTAGAAGGCTCACAAATATTTATGATTCTCGTGAGCAGGGCGGATGTAACCAACTGGCACATGGTAACTGTCTGGCGTACATCGAGGCTTTGCAACATTGACGAATTATGGCCTCATCGAGGTTCGGGGGCCCGCCTTCACTTAGGGCCGGCACATGCTTGCTTATAGGGGCCATATGTAGGTATGCCGAGGGTACAAATCCTCGCACCTTGCCTTCATGCATGTTCTCTGCTTGTACATATATGTGATAGAAGTTATCTGAGAAGGTATATAGATCAACATCTACTAATTAAGATGGAGCATCTGAGAAGGTATCTGTTACATGCTGCGCCTGCAACAGGCTGCACGAAGCATTTTCAGGCCTGTGTTGTTTTTAGCCTGAAAGCCTGAAAACAAGGACCTACAGGCCCCGTGTTGTTTTTTTCAGCCTGAAAGCCTGAAAACAAGGGTCTACAGGCCCCGTGTCGTTTCAGCCTGAAAGCCTGAAAACAAGGGCCTACAGGCCCTGTGTCGTTTCAGGCTAAATCAGGGCCTTTCGGACCCTGAGTATTTTCAGCGTGAAACTGAGGGCCATTTTCAGACCCTCATCAGTTCGACCTGCCCTGAAACTCAGGCACCAGACCAGGGTTTTAGCTCAGGCCATTTTTGGCGTATTTTCAAGACAACCTTTGTTTGAGCTTCAACCCCAGGGTCTGGCAGGTTTTGGCATTGGCAAGAGCAGCCTCCTAGACGGGCCAACACTATATAAGACTGGCCTGCCCTGCAGGAGGCAGGTTGTTCCTAGGTAATTCCCAGGCACTTCACGTGCAGTTCAGGAGGCAGGAGGTAGTCTTCAGGATTTGGCAGCAACACTCTGGAGGAGCGCTGCAGGAGTATTAGTAGCGTTAGCATTAGTCTTCAGCGCTGGGCGCTAGTAGTGTTAGCTGTAGTCTTCAGCGCCGGTCGCCATAGCAGCTAGAGTAGTACTATAGAGAGAGAGATTGGGCGGAGGCTAGAGAGACTTACCTGCAGCGCCATTGCTCCAGCTTCGTCTTTGAGGTACCTGCAACACAACGCCATCTTCACAGGTTAGTACCTGGCACATGAGAAAGAGAGAGTTCTTCTTCCTCTTCTCAGTCCACCATCTCCTTCTCACCCTCTCGCTATCTGACTTCACTGCATCAGCAGACTACGAGAGAGAGAGAGAGAGAGAGATAGAGAGATAGAGAGATAGAGAGAGAGAGAGCTTGGTGACATTTGGATCCAGACTCGCCATTGGACTTCAGACATTTTGAAGAGGGATATTTGGGACTTGTAACGAGAATTGGTATTGACGACTTTCCCATCTCCCCCTTCCTCCTCTTCGTCTGATCCCCCCTCCTCTTCGTCTGTGTATGTCTGGGCTTGGCGCCTCTTTCCTGTGTATAGCGCCAAGCCCCTTGACACCTTGTGATGAGCATATTGTATGTTTGGTCTGCGTTGACACATTGATTGGGGCTAGTCATTAGTGTTCTAGCATTCTCCTTCGCTTTCTTGTACTAAGTGAAAGAGGTTAGTCCCAGTCAGGTCAGGACATGTATCTAAATCTTCCTTTGCGCTATAAAACACCATTTTGTATGTATCAGGATGTACACTGCTTGTTGAAATTCTACTTGCACTGCATTGTCCATTCAGTCCTTTTCATCACATTGCGGATCCTTGGTTTAGATGTACATCGCCCAACTGGGCGTGTAACAGTTGGTATCGGAACACCGCACGTAAATCAGGACAACCTGATCTGACACGTGTGAGGGGACTAGGTAGCTGATTAGTTTTGATTGATTGATTAGAGCACACTAGTTAGCCCCCCAAATCACGATTTTGACCTCACTGCCGAAAATCTTTTTTTTTTTTTTTTTCCTTGGATTTTGTTTTCCTGGTATATCTGTTGTGGAAAATTGCAATAGCGGAACATCTGAAATTTCCGTTTTCATTTTTTTCTGAAAATCCGAAATTTCGTTGTTGGAAATCCGGAATATCTTTTTCTCAAAAATTTCGATTTCCTTTTGCAATTTCCCGTTATTTGGAAATTCAGAATATTTTTTTTTTGAAATTCGTTTTTCTGAAAACGGTACGGGAAATCCCTCTTGCAGTACCATTTTCCAAACTGCGAATACTCTCATCTGAGTAAGTCTGAATACTTGTTCTTTCTTTTCGGATTTTTTTCTTATTTCGCAGCTCTATGATTTTCACTACCTGATAATCATTGGCAGTCTGAATCTCAAAAAAAATTTCTCATTGATAATTTCGCACTTCAAGGGAGGTTGGGAGACCTACTGAACTTGCAAAACTCAGGACTTTTATTTTCTCGAAATTTTTTTTTGCAAAGTTCAAACTTTTCTTTTTTGATTAGTGGCTCCTTATCTGGGCGATTTATCCCCACCCACCCCTCCCCACCTATGTTGTTGCCCCCTCTCGCCTTACCTTCTCTATCTGTCTTCGGGTACCCCTCACGGCGCCATTGGTAAGTTGCAGTAGACCACGTCAGCAGGCCACGTCAGCAGGACACGTCAATAGCCACGTCAGCAGCAGGGAGTGCCACGTCAGCAGGCCCCAACTTGATCTATGCTTATGCACTCGAAAACAGCCGTCATGGACCAGATGTCTGGGGAAACGGACGAGGATTATTAGGCCCGGATGCTGGTTTTGATTACCGAAACTAAGCAACGGTCGGATGCAGTAGCAGCCGCAGCGAAGCAAAAGGCAAAGGATGCTGAGAAGGCTCGTCTGTTGGCAATTGAACAGCAGCGCCAGCATGACGAGGCAACAACAAAGGTTGCCGGTGAAGAACGAGTCCAACGTCGCAAGAAAATGTTCAGTGGAGAGCAAGCTTTGCTCACAATGAAAGCGGATTGGCGGGCCGAGGCCGAGAATGGCAAGATGGAAGACAGTGAAAACAAGATCACTCTACTCATCTCCCATCTCACGGACCTCCTGACAACATGCATTCCACAACAGGAGGACATCCACAACCTCGACGACGCGTCGAATAAGTCCACGGCCGCCTCCAGCAGCTGGAGCAGCGACCTGCCGCCGCCCCCGATGCCAGCTCTTCCAACACCTCCGATCGCTTCGAGGCATTGGAGATTGACGCCGGCTCCTTGAAGGACGACGTGCAGTTACAGCAAACCGCAACGCAACAGTCGGAGCAGTGGATCTATACTACCGCCAACCACTCGAGCTCGGAACCGCGTGAGACAACTCCAAAGTTCGACAGGCAGGAGATCTTCTGCGACTCGACGAAGACAAACCCGATTCCATGGTTCTGCAAGTTCGAGCTCACATTGCAGGTACACTACGTCGAAGGACACAAGCACCACGGGTACTTATACTCCCGGTAGGGGGCGCGTGCCAAGCATGGTTGGACAATCTCTTGTCCAAGTACGGAGTGGTAGCTGCCGACTTGCATACCAAGATCAGCTGGGATGATCTAAAGGCGGCGTGGCATAAGCGGTTCCAAGTAGAGGCGCCGGAGATCAAGGCAATGGACAAGCTGATGGTCTTCGAACAAGGCCTGCCGAGTGTTGATTGGATTGCCGAGTACCAACGCTTGACATCCCTCCCAGACATTCAAATGGGTTTCTAAGCCATCAAACACTACTTCATCTCGAGGTCGTGTCCGACGTTGGGCAATGCCTTGACTCACGTCGAGGACACCCTGACGACACCGGCACAACTCTTCGATAAGGCCGCGCAAATTATTGTCGCGAACAAGGAGGCCAAGAATCTCCCTGTGTTCGTCTGCGCCAGGCCTGAGCAGAGATTAGCATCGACCGAAAGTGGCCGTGGTCGCGGCGGCATCACCAAACGACCAAACTAGCGAGGCCGTGTTTGCCAATGAAGGGGACAGACTCGCAGCCGCCTGGGAAGGTGGCCGCCCCGGTAAAGGCAGAGGATGCGGCAAGGCGAAGACAAACACCGCATCTAGCCCCGAGCCCGACGCAGCAGCTCCAGCCCCATGGTCCCATTACGGTCTCTCCGGGCAAGCATACAAGGCACGCACGAGATTCCGCTATTGTCTGTGGTGTAACAACGATCTCCATGACACAATGGCCTGCCAGTCGAAAGGCAAGGGCAAATCGCGAAAATGAGCACCTCCGGGAGTGACTCGACGACACTCTCGATGCCTTCGGAACCGGTCACTTCGCGGGTGACCGCCCTTCGTTCCGAGGCACATGCGGAAGTGGATAGTCCTCCTCTTCTTTATTCTTTTGAGGATTATTCTGCCCGACTCATTCCTACGCTGGGTACTCTTGCTTAAGGACAAGACCTGTGTGCGGCATCTTTTGCGTCCGACAACAACAACTTATCGTCTTCAAGTGGTTCTTCACAGGATTCGGCGCGCGAGTTCAACATAGAGGTATTGGACCTGCTCACGTCCGAGGATTTCACATGGCTTCCTCTCCCGACCACAGACCGCTTGCCGGGACCGCAATGTGCAACATTATGCGCTCATCTTCACACATACTTATCCTTCTATGCACCACCAACTTCGCCGACGGATGACGAAGTCGTGGTGGGGGACATCCTTGCGTATGTTACCAAGGTGGCCCACGAGTTTCGCAAGCAGCGGTGTGATGACAACAACGCACCGCTCCTCTATGTCCGCATCCAAGTTGGGCAAGCGTTATGCAACGCTTTGCTGGATAGCGGCATATCTCGCAATTTTATGAGCCAGGCCTTTATGCAAAAGGCTGGCCTTGGCGCACAAGTTCGAAGGAAGGCAAACCTGATGTCCATCAAGTTGGCGGACGAAAGGACGCAGCAACTTATCGACCGCTACATCAAGGCCGTACTAGTGTATTTTGCACCTCATGCATGTGAACCGGTGACGTTCGACATTTTGGACACGGACTTTAGACATTATTTTGGGAATGCCTTGGCTTGCAAGTGCGGATCACACGGTCAACTTCCACCTGCGGACTCTTACCGTTCGCGACGCTTTCGGCGCCGAAGTACCGTGTACTATTCCTCTTCCGCACCCTTCGATTCGGTGGCAAGTGGTGACGGCCAAATCATTCCGGACTACTTGTGCTTACGAGCAGCCCGACGAAATCGGCCTATGCTTCCTACGGACTGTTGCGGTAGTCGACTCTTCACTCACGGACTTGTCTTCGGACCCCCATGTGGTGCGGTTGCTGGATGAGTTCGCCGACATCTTCGAGTCACCTACCGGGGTGGTGCCGGATCGGGCGATCTCTCACGAGATCATTCTTGAGGTCGGTGCTGTGCCACCAAAAGGTTGCATTTATCGCATGTGCGAGGAGGAGCTTACAGTCCTCCGTGCGCAACTCGATGACTTGTTGGACAAGGGCTGGATCCGCCCTAGTAGCTCTCCATATGGAGCGCCAGTTCTCTTCGTACGGAAGAAGAACAAGGATCTACAATTGTGCATCAACTTCGCGAGCGCTTTTGGTGGCCCGGCCTTCTAGGCGACGTCACACGCTATTGTGAGTCATGCGAGGTTTGCCGACGCTGCAAACCCCGCAACCATCGTGCGTACGGCGAGTTGTTACGGTGGTCAACCGACTCACCAAGTTCTGAATGTTTTTGCCCTGCCGCTATCATGCCAAGGCACAGGAATTGGCCGATGTTCTTTACGCCGGTTGGATTCGAACCAAGGGTTACCCCAAGGAAATCGCCTGCAACCCCAGCACTCGGTTTATGTTCGATTTTTGGTTGGCACTCATCAAATGATGGGGTTCGTCCCTCAAGCCAAGTTCGGCTCGCCTACTTGGTACACTTTGCGTACTGCACCCCGAATGCAAGATGCAAGGCAAGCCGGTATCTTCGGCTCCACGTCGCACCCACGTCCAGGTTACACCTTCAGATCGTCAGCTTCACCCTCGACCCGGCTTGACTTCATAAGGAGGGGGGGGTGTTACATGCTGCACCTGCAACAGGCTGCACGGCCATTTTCAGGCCCGTGTTGTTTTCAGCCTGAAAGCCTGAAAACAAGGGCCTACAGGCCCCGTGTTGTTTTCAGCCTGAAAGCCTGAAAACAAGGGCCTACAGGCCCCGTGTCGTTTCAGCCTGAAAGCCTGAAAACAAGGGCCTACAGGCCCTGTGTCGTTTCAGGCTAAATCAGGGCCTTTCTGGCCCTGAGTATTTTCAGCCTGAAACTGAGGGCCATTTTCAGGCCCTCATCAGTTCGACCTGCCCTGAAACTCAGGCACCAGACCAGGGTTTTAGCTCAGGCCAGTTTTGGCGTATTTTCAAGACAACCTTTGTTTGAGCTTCAACCCCAGGGTCTGACACGTTTTGGCATTGGAAAGAGCAGCCTCCTGGACGGGCCAGCACTATGTAAGACTGGCGCGCCCTGCAGGAGGCAGGTAGTTCCTAGGTACTTCCCAGGCACTTCACGTGCAGTTCAGGAGGCAGGAGGTAGTCGTCAGGATTCGGCAGCAGCACTCTGGAGGAGCGCTGCAGGAGTAGTAGTAGCGTTAGCA
>BFEA01000352.1:679485-704813 GCA_003427395.1 Chara braunii | reverse complement strand
GAGAGAGAGAGAGAGAGAGAGAGGTTGGTGACATTTGGATCCAGACTCGACATTGGACTTCAGACATTTTGAAGAGGGATTATTTGGGACTTGTAACGACACTTGGTATTGACGACTTTCCTATCTCCCCCTTCCTCCTCTTCGTCTGATCCCCTCCTCTTCGTCTGTGTATGTCTGGACCTGGCGCCTCTTTCCTGTGTATAGTGCCAGGCCCCTTCACACCTTGTGATGAGCATGATGTATGTTTGGTCTGCGTTGAAACATTGATTGGGGCTAGTCATTAGTATTCTAGCATTCTGCTTCGCCATCTTGTACTACGTGAAAGAGGTCAGTCTCGGTCAGGTCAGGACTTGTATCTAAATCTTCCACTGCGCTATAAAACACCATTTTGTACGTATCAGGATGTACACTGCTTGTTGAGATTCTACTTGCAATGCATTGTCCATTCAGTCCTTTTCATCACATTGCGGATCCCTTGTTTAGATGTACATCGCCCAACTGGGCATGTAATAGTATCTGACGAGTCCTTGCATTTGATGGTTGATTCACTAGGGGGAAGAAATTGACAAGATCCTGTTCTTCTTCCCAGAGGATGTGCCTTTCCGAGAGCAGCAATCCTTACTTGGCCTGAGCGATGGCCTTCTCACATTCACGAGGTAAGAAGGTGCGCATGTGCTTATCCATGTCCTTGTTTCTCTCTTTCTCTCGTTCTCTCTTTCTCTCTCTCTCTTTCTCCTGCTCTTTCTTCCTTTCCTTTTCTCTCCGTTTTCCTGCCACTCTTTCTTCCTGTCTCCCTGTCTCTCTACCTCTCTGTTCCTGCCGCTTCCACCCTCTCTGTCGTCTGCTCTCTATATCTCCCTCTATATCTCCATTTTTTTCTCTCTTTCCTGCCACACTTTCTGACTCTTTCTCCCCGTCTTTCTCCCTTCTTGCCTCTCTCTCTACCTCTCTTTCTACCCTGTCTTTCATTTCCTGCTTCTCTCTCTCCTTCTCTTTCTCCCTCGCTTTCTCCCTTTTTCTCTCTTTGGAGGGTAAGCCTTGCTGTTTTGGTATTTCAACAGGATTTGAACTATCAACTATTCGATTCAACGTGTCAAAGTGAGTGTTTGTGTACAACCAGCGAGGTACCTTCTCCTTCCTTTCTCCTCACGTTGTGAGTTTTTATTAGTCTTTTCTATCAGCCTTGCTAAATTTAGTCGGGCATGAGTCAGGTGGGGAGATGGGTGCAGACAAATGGAGGCTGTCAGCTAGCAGGCATATGTGGTTGAGGTACCTCCTCCCTTTCTCCCTGTGTTGTGAGTTTTTATCAGTCTTTCTTTATTTTGCAATAACTCAGCCCAAATCTGCATAAGCCGGTTATAGGTCGTTGCTTTTAATCAAATCCCAAAACAGGGGTCAAAAGTCACACCCTAAGTCTGAGGAAAGCCTGGGCAAAGGCCTCAGGTCAAGGGGTACCCAGGGCAGGGCCAAAAACAGCGTCCAGAGGCCCTGAAAGTGACAGTTGACTTTGGGAAAGTCAATGGTCAACCCCAGCACTGGATTCCAGGCCCAAAGTCAAAGTCAACCTGCTGGTCAGCCACGGTCGTCGATCAGATGCACATCATTGGTTGTCTGCTGGTATCCAGAAGAATCTAGTCCAAGTGGGGCACATGCAACTGCGCTGCATCCAGGCCATTGGCTTCCGATTGATCCGGGTTGTCGACCCCAGGAGACCAGAGGCTGTTCAACATGGCTCAACATTATGAAGTTGACCCAGTCCCTGCTTGGAGATCATTCTGCCTTGCACTGGCTTGACACTAGTTCAATACTGCAAGGCGGTGGGGAGCCTATGCTGGCGCGAGCTTTGCTCTGTTGGCGCCAGCTTCAGAGGGGAGATTCTGCTTGAGCGGCCATCACCTCCTTAGTATTGGACAGTGTGTGCAGATTGGGCAAGGAGGAGGGGTGGATGAGGGGAGGCTTACCTCGACTTACCTGGCGAGGTTGTGAGTGATCTTCTGCTAGTCTCCACGAAGGTGAGGAAGACCTGCACCCGACTGTGACCTGCACACTGTATTGTCAGAGAACGTCAGAGAGAGACTGCTTTGCTGAGGTGGCGACGAGGGGGAAGATACTGCCCGAGGAGGAAGTGGGCTAGAAGATGCTTCATGCATGAGTGACAGGGGCACTTCTTCTTCTCCTCCACTCTGTCTAATTCGCCCCACTACCTCTTCTCTTCTCTGAGGTTACAATGTTCTTGGGAAGTGCATATATGTTGGGCATGGATATATAAACGATTTTGGAGACGTTATTTGTCAGCTGGGCTCAGACTTGTATCACGACACTGATTGGCTTCTGATCCCGATTGGGTTCACGATATCCTCCTACTTCGTGCGCTGCTGGTTGTGACCGGGGAGAAATTATGATGATGATGATAGGACGATGTGATTGTCTGCCGTGGAGAAGAAGAGCAGTATCGCCATTTATATTATTGCTGCTGTATACTGCATTGGCGGGCGATGAAATACCTGTGCCATGTGGCGAGGAGATTGCTGTGGCACTCGACAGTGAGAGGCTGTGAGTTGAGAAGGTGCGCTGACATGGACATCCGAGAAGGCACTTACCATCACTCAGGAGGTGGAAGACGAGTATGGCAGGTGATAGTTAAGGTGGAAGGCACCTTGCTGACGTGGTCTACACTTTGATGCTGACGTGGACAGAGGCTTGCTGATGTGGCAGGCACAGTTGTGTCAGTGTATGCACCTCCTGCTGACCCGTTCTTGCTGACGTGGCATGCTGCACTGTCGAGGTGGCATTTCACACAGGAGCTGATGTGGCACCTCGAAGAGGAGTAGCGAGGTACTCTTGCTGACGCGGCATTGTCCATGAGAGCAGCGCGATATCTCCACTGACTCGGCATCTTCCAAAGAGGAGCAGATACGGTTTCAGGCAGTATTCCGGTACTGAAGTGGCAGAGGCAGTACTCCATTTCTGATGTGGCCATTGCAGGGCCCATGACATGGCACATGTGAGCTGACGTGGCACATTTGGTATTGTCGTGCTGACTTGGCACACGGCTGATAAGCACAGGCCAGAGGTGGGAAACCTTGCACGTGTGGAACCAGGTGGGCAGTACAGCACTAGATTATGCTGTAGTGCCACGCGCCGGGCTACGTGTTGGTCACACAGACATCTGCAAGTGGACAGCAAGAAAGCAGCAGCCAACTAATGTGGTTGTCTCGCGTGTTGCTCATTGCATACTTACATATCGTGGGCTGTCTTGTGGATGTCTGCGGACTCACCATTGTGTGTTGTCTTGATCTCACTGGTCGTGGCCCAGGAACCTGCAGTCTCTCAAATTAGAATATCATCGGTCACAATTCGCTGCTAGAAATTAGAAGTAGAAATAGAAAATAGGATTTCTGAACCTTTGGTTATTTTTGTTTCTTTATTTCTTGTTGTATTGTCTCAAAATTGATTTGTGGATTGAGGCCGTGGAATTTGCAATTGAAATTTAAGTTTATTGTGCATCATTCTCGTTTGCAAACATGACTTTTGTTTGGAGATGCTTGCAGGCATCCATTCTGACTAGGTTTATCCTTCTCTTTTTCTTCCCTGTCTCTCTCACTTTCTTTGCTGATCAAGAAGAAGAGGAGGCTGTGAGAAAGAGGAGACAGACTGATGCCAAACGAGAACAAATGCTTGGCTGTCTTCGCCAGCTGCTCATCGAGCTGCACGGCGCTGGTCCAGAAGCGGAACGTCATGTATGCAACCAGTTCAATCTCCATGCAGCTGAGGAAGAACTAGAAAAGGCTGATCCTGTTGTTGCGTTGCTGGAAGTCAGCCAATGCGTGCAACCAACCATCAATCAGGCTCGTTTGAGCCTAGGTCATTTCGTTGCTGAGCAGTTTGCGAAGATAGCAGGGCATGAAGTCAATTAGGAAGATAAAGGAGAACCAAGTGCGAATAAAGAAGACTAAGAAGTGAATGAGGAAATTCTGGATGTAATAATCAAGCAATTACAAGATGCATTTGAGGCTGAGAGAAAGAAAAAGGAAGCCTACTTGAGGCTGCAAAGAGAGAAAGAACAATAATAAAAGAAAGTTGAGGAAATAAAACATAAATATTGGGTCAGAATCAGACTTGGCGTCCTTGGTGCAGAACATGATGGTGTATCTCGCATACCTAAAGACCAAGATTGATCATGTCACTGTAGAACTTGATACGGTAACTAGACTGGTCAAAGGGAAAGACAAGGTGGTTGAAAACGAGAGAAAAGAGGACGAATGGAACCAAAAGAGAAATTGATTAAGGACGCCATGAAGACATGTGGTCCCGAAAAGGCTGAAACCTCCAGAAAAAAAAGAAGATGAGAGGCCGAAGAGGAAAGAGAGAATGAAAATGAAACTTTCCTTCACATACAAAGGTAAGAAGGTTACTGTTGTGGATTGCGGAAATCCAAACGTACTGCTCGACCACGCATGTCGCTGAAGACAACCAGGTTGCCTTTTCGACATCCTGCCTTGGGGAAGTTGCCAAGGAATGAGTCTTGTCTGAGGCGAACGCAGCTCGCTTTGAAGACATAGGCGAGTGGGCCAAAACAATGACCCTACGCAAATTTTTTTTGCAGAAAATAAAAGAAAGATTATTGGATAAGACAACGACATATAAAGCCTTTGACGAACTGACCACGAAAGGACAAAAACGCTGGACCTCTGTCGATGCTTTGTCTCGTGAGGTGGATCGTTTGTTGCAGGTACCTGGTTTGAACCTGCAACACAACCAGGTTCTGCACAAGCTTTGCCTGAGCCGATTCTGGGTCAACTTGTCGCCGAGGCAAAGTCTGGTAAGTACAACTACCGCCAGTTCAGGGATCTTGCCCTGTAGAGAGAGCAAATGACCGCCCAAGTCAATGGTACGTTTGCTGGAGTTGTGAGGTGTGGGCAGTCTAATGGGATCAGTAAGTGAATTCTGTGGAGGTAAAAGCGACAAGACCACCTCCTTGTTGTTTTTGATGACGAGACGATGGAGAGATGGCCCCTTGAAAGAAGCGAGGGTGAGAAAGGCAGCAATGGTGAGTCTGGGAAGGGTGACGTCACCGCTTTAGTGGCTAATAAGGGAGGCACTAACTTCAATGGAGTACGAAAGAAGAGGCCATGTTCCTTTCCAAAGTATCCTAGCATAACTTCTGGTAGGCCCTGGGAGAAAATGGGCATTGCGCAGAAAGTATGGCAGGATCACATGGACGCAGGTAAGTGCCTGAAGTGTGCCACTGAGGGGCACATCATCTTATGGTGCTCTTTAATTCGGAACCCGAAAGAGAAAAGCTAGGAGTAGCATCTGCTCCTACTGAGCCGGAGGGTTCGGTTGACTTGGCGCCACTCACCCCTTCCAACTCTCAAGTTCACATGGCAGAGGATGGCTCTTCTTCGGCCCTTCACGCAAATTGCCTTGAACATGTGTTGTGTAGAGTACAGTGGGTGAGTCCCTTGATGAACTTCGAAACAAATTGGTAAATCTGCGAAGTTCATGGGTTAAGAAAGCAAAGAAAAAAGGCGAATTGTTGTTGGTAGACATTGAGATTGTGAAGACTAGGACTGGTGCTTTGCGTGACCCTGGGTCAACTAGGTCCTACATAACAATTATTCAGAAGATGCATCTTGGTGTAAGGGTTAAAGAGTTGCGTAGGCCTGTTCTGTCTGTGCTTGCTGATCAAAGCACCATAACGGTCTCACATCATGTAGAAAATGTGAAGTATTACTTTAAAACTCATGAGGGGAAGAAGATTCAACACGAGGTAACATTCTGATAGAGAAGAACTTACCCTTTGACTTGATTCTGGGAATGGATTGGCATGAAGAGGCCAACCCAGATATCAAGTACAAAGAAAAAATTGTTAAATTAAGAACTGAAAACCAAAGAATGAAGTCAATGAAGTTATTTCAGAAGTCTGGATCGGATTCATCGTTGTCTTTCTGTTGTACGAGAAGTATGGTAACGAAGAAGAAGTTGGCACATGAATTAATGATGGTGCTTGTGAAGAACGTGGGTGAGTGCTCTACTTCCTATCCTACTTCCATCGAGAAAACTATTTGACGAGTATAAGGACCTGCAAGTTGAACCAATGGGAGTAACTGAAAGAACCATTAATCATATGATTGACATTATTCCCGGTAGTAAAATTTCCAAAGACCCCTCGGTAATTTGAAGAACTAAAGAAATAACTTCAGGAACTTATTAAAAAAGGATGGATTAGGCCGAGTTCCTCTCCTTACGGCGCACCCTTACTCTTCGTGCCCAAAAAGGAAGGTGAGCTCAGACTATGTATTGACTACCGTAACTGTAAAAATTGCGGAACCCCTACTTCGGGTTGATGATTTGCTTGATCAACTGTAGGGCTGCAAGTATTTCAACAAGATTGATCTAAAGTCAGGTTACCATCAGATCAAGGTGGCCCTTGAGGATCAACGGAAGACGACATTTCGAACCAGGTTTGGTCATTACGAGTTTGTGGTCATGCCCTTTGGTCTTCTAACACCCCTGCAACCTTTCAACGGTCGATGAATGAACTTTTCCACGAGTGGCTCCATCAATTCGTAGTTGTCTATCTCAATGACATCCTCGTCTATAGCAAGACGTTGGATGACCACGAGAAACACCTACCGATGATCCTGCATAAGTTACGGGACAGTAACTTCAAGTTGAATCCCAAGAAATCAGAGTTTGCGAAGTCCGAAGTTTTATACCTCGGACATGTGCCGAACGAAGATTGACTAAGGCCAAAGGAGATAAAAATTGCTGCAGCGAGGGATTGACCTAAGCCAAGGAACCTAACTGAATTGCGCACCTACCTAGGATTGGCAAGCCACTATTGGAAGTTTGTAAGGAACTTCTCCTGTATAGAAGCCCCAATGAGGAGGTTACTGAAAAATGGTACTATTTGGTTATGGGACAAAGATTGTTAGTTGTCGTTCAAGAAACTTGCTCTGACTCACTACCTTGTTCTCAAGATTGCTGATACCTCACTTCCATTCGTTGTCATGATTGACGCTAGTCAGTAGGAGATCGGGGCAGTCTTGCAGCAAAATGATGGTAAGGGGTATAGACCTACTGAGTTCATGTTTTGTGGCCTACCCTCGGAGAAAGTGGCTAACTCTACCTAGGAGAGAGAGATGTTTGGTTTGTTACAAGCGCTAACGACGTTGAAGCACTACCCGTTGGGTCGACGCTTCAAGGTCTACGTAGACCATGAGACACTGAAGTGGCTCAAGATGCAACCACGACTGTATGACAAACTAGCGCGATAGTTTGCTATCATAGATACCTTTAACTTTGAGCTGAGGCCTATCAAAGGTAAGTACAATGTGGTAGACGACGCTCTCTCTAGGAGATCTGATTTCGTTGGAACAATTGTTGCCTATCTCGATATAGGAAGCGAATTGAAAGATAAAATCAGACAAGAGTATGCTAGGGATGGAATATGGTAGCCTATCATACAAACTCTGAAAACCAACCCTGAACGCTTCCCAGAGTATAAGATGATTGATGGCATTCTCTGCTTGTTCGACAATGGTGAGCAACAAATCTGTGTACCTGATGATGAAATTGTAAAGAGTTTGATTTTGGTTGAGTGTCACGATACAGAGGGTCACTTTGGCTCCAAGAAGTCCTATGCTAATGTTTGGCAACAGTTTGAGTGGCAGGGAATGCAAGAGGACATAGTAACTTATGTGCGAACTTGTCTTGTATGCCAGAGAAACAAACCATCCCATGAGAATCCCCTGGGACAACTGAGACCAGTTTCCATCCCCAGTGGACCAGGCGAGTCCATGTATATTGGATTTATGAGCCTCACCAAGAATCAGAATGAGAATAGTCAAGTGACGGTCATAGTCGATCGTTTCTCTAATTATGCAATGTTTAAGACCGAACTCGTTATCCAGAAATTTCAGATGCGATGGGTTTCAGAGTATGGCTTTCCTACCACGATCGTATATGACAGAGATGCAAGATTCACTGGGGAAGAGTGGTAGAAGTTGATGGGTATCTACAGCCCCAGACTGACCATGTCGTCAGGAAGACATCCTGCAACGAATGGACAAACGGAGCAAATTAACGGATTATGTCAGCCACTTCTGCGTATGTATGTACGGCCAGACCAAGTGGACTGGGACGAGAACCTTTCTAAAATAGCTAGTGCATACAACAACAGTGTCCTCATTGTGACAGGGCGCACACCGAATGCACTGCATAAAGGCTGGCGATCCTTGAGACCGATTGATTCTAAATCAAGGGATCAAATCAAAAGGTTGCCCGCAGGAACCCGAGAATTTGCAGTTTTGTATGGACAAGATATTGCTGAGGTCAAAGAAAACATCAAGAAAGCCCAGAATCAGATGATAGAGCAAGCCAACAATCACCGCAGGCCTGCTCAATTCAAAGCAGGGGATTTAGTTTGGGTAAAGTCCAATGATTTTCTTTGGAAGAAGGCATACCTCAGAAACTGCTGCCTGTCTACTATGGATCCTGGGAAGTCCTCAAAGTTATTGGGGATGCAGGTGGACCTTCCTACTGCATTGATGTACCCCCACATTTAAAGACATACCCAGTCTTTCATTCGTCTAAACTGCTATCTTACGTCAAAGGTCACAACTTTCCAAACGGGCCGTCAATGTTTCCTCCTTCGATGAATGGTGGCTACCAGGTTGAGAGAATTATGGACCACGGTTTCTTCTCCACAGGTAGAAGAAGGAGACCGCAAAAGCAGTACAAGGTAATGTTTACTAACTTAACTGAGTCAGAATGACGCTGGTTTAGTAAGAAGGAATTTTTACCTACTGGACCGGGCATTGTTGCGGCCTGTGAGCGTGGGTTGAGAGAAAGCCAATCCTGAAAGAAATTAATTTCTGCGATGGAACTCGAAGTCAGGCCAGACGGAGTGCAATAACTCATCTCAAATCTGCATAAGCCGTGGGCTATAGGTCGTCACTTTTGGTCAAAGGCCCAAAACAGGGGTCAAAAGTCATGCCCTAAGTCTGACGAAAGCCTGGGCAAAGGCCTAAGGTGAAGGGGTACCCAGGGTAGGGCCGAAAACAGCGTCCAAAGGCCCTAAAAGCGATAGTTGACTTCGGGAAAGTCAACAGTCAAGCCCCGCACGGGATTCCAGACCCGAAGTCAAAGTCAACCCGCTGGTCAGCAACGGCCGTTGATCAGATGCACATCATTGGTTGTCTGCAGGTATCCAGAAGAATCCAGTCCAAATGGGGACACATGGGAAAATCTGCAACTGCGCTGCATCCAGGCCATTGGCTTCCGATTGATCCGGGCTGTCAACTCCAGGAGACCAGAGGCTGGTCAACGTGAGTCAACACTATAAACTTGACCCAGCCCCTGCTTGGAGATCATTCTGCCTTGCTCTGGCTTGACGCCAGTTTGATACTGTAAGGCTGTGGGGAGTCTATGCTGGCGCCAGCTTTGCTCTGTGGGCGCCATCTTCGATATCGAAATGAAATTATACTCAAGAAACAAGGCAAAGAAAAAAAAAACATGTCATATTTCGAATTGAATAAATCGGAAAAAAGCGCACCAGTAGCTTCACAAAGGAGATTCTGCTTGAGCGACCATCACCGCCTTAGTTTCAGACATTTTGTACAGATTGGGCGAGGAGGAGCATCCGGGCTGTGAGACTGTGAGTGGATGAGGGGAGGCTTACCTTGACTTACCTGGCGAGGTCGTGAGTGATCTTCTGCTCATCTCCACGAAGGTGAGGAAGACCTGCGCCCGGCTGTGACCTGCACATTGTATTGTCAGAGAACGCCGGAGAGAGAGACTGCTTTGCTGAGGTGGTGATGCGGGGGAAGATACTGCCCGAAGAGGAATTGGGCTAGAAGAGGCTTCATGCATGAGTGACCGGGACACATGTTCTCCTTCTCTTCCTCCTCTCTGTGTATTCTCCCCACTACCTCTTCTCTTATCTGAGGTTACAATGTTCTTGGGAAGTGAATATATGCTGGGCATGGATATATAAACGATTTTGGAGACGTTATTTGTCAGCTGGATTCAGACTTGTATCACGACACTGATTGGCTTCTCATCACGATTGGGTTCATTCAATGTAACCCTCACTGAACCTTACCAGGCATGAGTCAGGAGGGGAGATGAGTGCCAACAAATGGGAGAGATGGCACCTTGCGGGTGGATGTTGGAGGGAGCCCTGCAAATGAATGGGTGTCCTCTGACCCCTCATCCAATGTGAGCACGACATCCATTTGCCACATACAGCAGGGATGACGGTGAGCATGACATCCATTTCCTCACCTTCATCCCCACTGACCACCGTGTGGCGGGGATGAGGATGAGCATAAGATTTGTTTATTGCATGCTCCAATCTAGAGAGGTGGTGGATGAACAGCACGCAGCAGAATGTTACTCTATTCTACCCTTGTAAAGTCCCTAGGGTAATACACAAGGCTTGGACTGAATAGCAATACAGTCAAGAATGCCTGATGCCATTCATAGACAACCTGTTCGGTGGTGTGCATGAGTCTGTTATATACCCGATTGAAATTCAATCCACAACGAATTCACACGTTCCCATACACACATGCAATTGCAGAGTAGACTCGAAGGAGGCAAATCCACACAGAACCGGAGAGAAGATATGCACAGCTGAAGCTCAAAATACACAGAGAAACTGAGAGAATTGAAAAACGAATTTCAATTCTGCAATCCCTCGTCCTCCTCCAATCTATCCAGAGTACTTGTTCCAAGAATCACAACCGCGTTTACAACCCCGAACAACCAAAAACAAGTGTTCAACGAAGTATGCAGTAGTCGTGTTCTTCCTCCTCGCCACCTCATACCCCTGGCCATGGCTGCCATAGCAGCAGTAACCCCACAGCTGCCACAATGTGCCGATCTGACCCAGCAACCCCAATGATAGCAGTGGCAGTTCAGCGCCTGCGCGGAAGTGCAGCGCTGGAAGTCCTGATGAAGAAGGAGACAACCGATCCAGCACTTCGAAGAAGATGAAGTTCCCCGTGAGAAGGAACAACAGATATGGCTGCCAAGTGGAAAATGGCAGCGCCCAAACCCAACAACACAGTCTTGTGGAAGCTCTCATGAAGAGCTGCGAAATAGCAGCAATGCGATCTTCAACTTCGTTTCCCAACCCCAGCTATGGCTGGGCTTCGAGGAAGAAGATGACCTCGCCCAAAATAAAGCAGCAGCGCTCCAACAACGGACAGACAGAGTTTCCCCAGGCAACGAAAATGTGAAAAGACACAAACCAAATTTCCTGCCCGTTACTTCTACCCTCTGCCTGGACCTACGAGGGACTCCAAAGTCAACAACCCAATACTCATCTGCATCTAGATGAAACAGGGGGAAAAGGGGACCTAGACCTATGACAAGGCAAAAGGAAAAGGTCTAATGGCCTAAGGCTACCAAACAGAGACTACTAGTGGCAGACTCAGGGATCAAGTCCCATAGGGCGCATCACTCACAAACAAAACACACAAGTTACAGGTCACGGGATCGAGTCCCGCAAGGCTCAAAACAAGAAAACAAACTACAAAGCCAAACACTTAGTGTACAGCCCCACTGGGAAACTGCGATTTATTGCAAGTCCGTGCCATCACAAATGACACAGATCTTGGCACTATACTATAGCATCTTGCCTGCACCAAAATCCATGTCATCACAACAACAACATCCGAATTTGGGGCATCTATGGGCCCCCCACTGTTCTGCACATAGATTTTGGTGCAGGCAAGATGCTCTAGTATAGTGCCAAGAGTCTGTGTCATTTGCGATGGCATGGACCCATGCTCTCTGCAGAACAGGTTGTCTATGCATGGCATCAGGCATTCTTGATCGTTTTGTTCATGCTTGTTGCTGCGCATGCAAACTCTACCACCCTTCTTTTGCACACAGAACACTGGTGAGCCACAATGTCGTGTTGGGTCTGATCGATCCCTTTTTTGAGCTTTGCCGGCTGCTGCTTCTGCAAGGAAAATGAGCGATAGCGAATTCCAGAAACCAAGCAGCATCATACGCATGAAACCAGATAGTCGTGACCTCGAACCAAAAGCAGAATTGCAACTCGAGTTCCACCAAGTAAGAGCACAGCAAAAACTCACGAGTGGCAATGTTGGAATAGTCTCGTCATCATCAACAATGAACCAATGTCGATTTCCTATCTGGCGCTCGACGCCCAGACTACGAATGGCAGATCCTATCTAGCCTATCTACAATGCCGCTGGTGACATCAACAGCTCCCTGAAGTACGAGCAGATCTCGGCCAATGCCATTCGCCTCAAGCACCAGGTATGTCTCAGCTTCACTCACAACCTCGATCCCCCACACAGATGCCACGTGCACCCAAGGACCACCATGCGCCCCATCCAGCATCTCGCAGGCCAGCTCGGCTATGGCTGCCTGTGTGTCCCCTGCTCGCCCGTGAGCGCATGGGAGCTTGCCTGCCAGTAGCGCAGCAGCGCTTGCGCAGCATGTAGCAAGTGCACGAATGCCAAATGCGGAGGCAGGCACTTTCCTATATGGAAGTGGCCTGCCTGGCTGCGCTGGGCCCCTGCCCAGAAGCTTCCGGTAGGCCCCAAGTGGCTGAGCCCTGGTCCAAGGGAATCAGGCACAGGGCCTGGGGTGGTTACCCGTGTCCAACTGCCAGCGGCCTGTGTGCAGTCCATGCCCCGTGTCTAGCCGAGGGCCTGCCTCAGATACATTTGGAAAAAGGCAGGCAGGGCGTGGGCTCTCTCAACCAACTGGCGCTGCGCAAATGCCTGAATTTCCCAGTTGCGTGAAAAGCCCAAATTAGGCCTCTCATCCCCTGTCAGGCCCGCCTTCACTTAGGGCAGCCGATATTGCTGATAACAGGGCCCAGTAGGGCTTATCGAGGCCTTGAGCCTCGCATTCCCTTCTCCATACTTCGACAGTCCTTTGAGAAGTTCAATTACTCAATCTGGCGCTTTCCTTTCTGCAGTGACTTCTCATACTGAGCGACAACCTGTGGAGCGGTCTGCATCAGTTCCTCCCGGGTAAACCATCTGTCCTCTTTCGGATCAGTGTGATGCCTGAACCGAATGCGATATTGCAGTTTCGGCTTAGGTGGACGTCCCCTGCCTGTTGGTCTTGGAATTGGCATATCTTTGCGTTCCACAATGTCGTCGATGTCAACCTCTCCATCCATGGTTGGGGCAGCATTGAGCGACGAGAGGGAAACTGATCAGTTTCCTCCAAAGGCGTGAGCTTGGAGGCGTGAAAGACAGGGTAGGTGCGAAGGTGACCAGGGATCCGAAGTACATACGACGGCCCGTCCGGATCATTCCCGACAACATCTAGAACCTCCCATGGCCCGAAGTATTGTGGCATGAGTTTGCGGGAGATCCCATGCTCCTGCCCCAGTTCAGAGGCTTTGACCCAGACTCTGTCCCCTACCTGGAATGTAGACGGGCGGCGATGCTTGTTCTCAGACTCTTATCATTGCCGCCTGTGCTCTATGCATCTGTTCTACAGATTGCTGCATCAGGCGTTCATATCGATAGGTGAATTCTAAGGTGGCTGGTGCAGCAGTCGGCCGGTTCTCAGGTAGTAGAAAGTCTAGGGGCATTCTAGGCTTGAAGGTCAGTAGCAGACTGTTAGGGCTCACCCCTGTTGCGCTGTGCACGGTGTTGTTGTACAGACTGGCGATGAGAGCAAGCTTCTCATCTCAGTCCACCTGGTTAGGCTTGATATAGTGCCTTAGTAGGTGTTGTACAACGCGGTTCAGTTGCTCTGCTTGCCCGTTTGCCTCTAGGTGGTTCCTAGAAGTCATCTGCAGTTGTGTCCCCTGTTCTGCAGCTGCAGCCTTCCACAATTCACTTGTGAATCGGACATCCCGGTCACTAACAATAGACTTTGGAAGCCCAAAGTCTCTGACCCAGTTCTCTTTGAATAGTCTGATCACGTACTTGGTCTTTGCTGTTTCAGGCATTGCGACTAACCTAGCGTACTTACTAAACCTATCCACAATGACGAAGATGTGTCTCATTCCACTCTTGCTGGTGACCAGCGAGTCCATGAAATCCATGGACAGGCTCTCACCGGCCCTTTCCGGAATCGGAAGGGGCTTGATAAGCCCAAGAGGGGCCTGTGTACGTGGCTTGTTTGTCTGGCAGACCTGACAAGCCTCCACATACAGCTTGGCATCTCTCATCATTGTGGGGCACCCGAACTGCTGCAGCAAGTTGGCTGCAGTCTTCTTATAACCGAAATGTCATGTGGCGTCATGACACTCTCCTAAAAATAAATGACGCAAAGACTCCCGATTTTGGACACACAATCGTTTATTCCCGGCCTTCTCAAGGAACAGCAGGCCATTGACCATTACAAACTCGTCAAACGTTACTTTGTTCTTTGCCTCGAGCCTGCGTATGATCTGTGACATAAACGGATCCTCGCGATAGGCTTCCACCAAGGACCGAGTAACATCGTTTGCAAGCCCAAACTCAGTGATCAGCGCACCCCGGAAGGCCGGCCTACACGACAACGCATCAACAACTTTGTTATAGTCCCCTTTGATGTACTGGGGTTTGAAGTCATACTGCTCAATGATTCAATCCAGCGTTTCAGCGCATCGGAGAGCACCGGCTGGGTTCTCATCCACTTCAGGGTCTGATGATCCTGACATAGAAGAACCTCCCAAGGAGATAGTGCCTCCAGTGGGTTAGTGCTTTGTAAATCGCGTCGAGCTCCTTCTCATAGGTGGACTTAACCAACTTAAATGGCTTGTTAGGATCAGCAAGTTTCAAGACCTCATGGTGTGTTAAGGAGTGCTTCAGATGCTTGAAAGCAGCCTCACACTTGTCTGTCCACTCCCACGGGGTGTCAAGGCGTGTCAGTTCCGTCAAAGGTGCGGCCACTATGCTATAGTTCTTAAAAAAATTACGGTAGTAGCCGGTCATCCGTAAGAAGGACCCCATCTCACTCACAGACTGAGGACGCGGCCAGGTACGAATGCTGGCCACCTTCGCGTCATCGGGCTTCAATCCCTCTGCGGAAATCTCATGACCCAGATAGAAGATCTGGGTACGTCCAAACTCACACTTCTCTTGGTTAATCTTGAACTGGTGCTGCCGAAGGAAACTAAGGACTTTGTCTAGATGACCAACATGCTCCTCGACAGTCCTACTAAAGATAAGTATGTCATCGAGGCACACGATGACAAACTTGTCCAAGTAGGCATAAAAGATCCGATTCATAGCGTTGTCGGGCGGCCAAAATCAGTCGGCCTCCCAGAGAGAGGGGTTTTCGAGTCTGTGTCGATCAAGTAGGCACAATTTTGTGGCTATTCTTGATTGAGGGATGACAAAAGGACGGGGCGTCTGGATCGACCCGTGTTTTTTGGTCGCCCACCCTTTTACATTAAACCTACTTTTGACTATTTTTCGCGGATCCTTGGTCGCTGGTGCGCACGAAGGTCTCCGCACAAGCCATTTTTGTCCGACCAAGTTGACGTGGTATTTTATTTATTTTTATGCAAAGAAATTAATAGTTGGGTCAAGATAATGAATGGTGAAAAAGAGATAAAGACATACGAATATACTCCATACTTTATTTTTATCCATGATTCTGTTTTCCCTGTGCTATTACCTTGATCAAGCTCATTTTGTGTTTCCTCATTGCACCCCTAATGTTTTAGTGTGCCTGACCTCTGGGTTCTTACATATGAGGGGGGCTGCAAAAAGAGTCGTTCAGTTGCCTATTTTGGAGCTTACTGGTTGGGAGGACTCGGTGGCTGGCCAGATCGGGGCTGCAATGAAAGAGACGATAATTGCAGAGGTTTCAAGGTACGGGCGACAGCTACTGCATTTCAGGCCCAGGTTCTAATTGACAGCGCCCTCAAACGTTACACAGACTACCGGCCTTACAGATTCTTGACGCTGCCAGACCTTGCCAGCGGCCGCGTGCTAATAAAGAGACGGTACTAGATTCATACAGGTACCAAACGTACCGGTACCATTAGCGACAATGGGTCAGCACCTGCACTTGGACCAGACCAGAGATCTGATCGCTGGACCGGGATCTCTATTCCAGGCCAGCTGCTGGTATCAGTCCCTCTTGGGGTGACGTGGGCCTGGCCGTGAGCTAGTGCACATATGTGCCAATCTGGCGGGCGGCCGTAGGCAGGTGTCAACTGGAGTCTATATACCCTGAGGGTTTTGCCAACAGAGGATCACTCGGTGGGGGCTAACGCGTTCAACGTGTCCGCAGTCCTCTTCTGCTGCTCCAGCTGCTGCAGCCACTGCTGTCGGGACGACGGTTACGGTGGGGGGGAGATGGCGTCGTGAGGACAGAGGAGACATCAACTGCCAGACAGTTGTTGACTGCAGTTCAAGAAGTGAATGCGGCCGCCATAAGTGCACAGAAGATAAATGAATATGGCTTTGTACCTTCTCATGATCTAACGAGAGATTCATTCCATTTCCTTTGGAGGATGGACGTGTGGGAAGAACTGAACACAATGAACATTGGATGTTCTTTCCATATTTTTGTTAAAGACTTAAAGTTGCGTTCACATTCTTCTCATCAGCTGATCGCGCGTGAATCAGACAGTCATTGAGAACCAGATTCACATGAGGTTTGTGCATGAACTAGGTCGTGAGTGAGCGCTGAAGTTGAGTGACTAAGGGAGAAGGCTTTTCCTTGGGTTCTGACATTAAGCACCTGGCTCTGAATGGGCCCAGGTGGTTCCAAATGGGAATCGACGAGCTCTCTCCCTAGAGGGAGGCCAGCCTCGGGAGGAATCGAAGATTGATGTCCAGAAGGTGGGTTGGGTTCATTCTGACGAGTCTGCCCTGACATCAGTAACCACGATCTCAGAGTATACTACAAAGATAGAATACGCACTGAGATCAAATGCCATCACTCTGAAAATGAACATCCTGAGCTCATGGAGGAAAAAGCAAGCGACATCTTCGCTTCCAAACCTTAATATCCAATGGGTGACATCATTCATAGCGTTGCTAATGAATACCCTGGAAGTGAAACTGAGCGGCCTGCAATGGCTGCATCTTCATTCCAGTGTCCCCACTGCTTCCTGGTGTTCTGAGAGAGGCATGCAGGTTGACCCTCTCTGCGATGTTTGCCCGCAGGAGTCCCTAGAAGACACAACACACCTCTGGTGGGAATGTGTGGTCGCTAGGGGCTTCTGGGAGTGGCTCAGCAGGATGTGGTACTTCGCATACGGTCCGGAAACAATATGGACTAAAGAGTTCATTTTGATGGGGAACCCTGCAAAAGACGCCAAGATGGTAATAGCCAACGAGTTCAGAGTTACAGGTTTCTGGATACTGTGGCTGGCTAGGAGAGAGAGACGATTCAATAGGGTGCAATGGTGCCAATCAACAGTCAATAACAAGTTCAAATTCGCAATAAGGAACCTCATTGCAGCCGAATGGAGGAAAGCCAAACTCTCTGAAGTCCTCTATCAGAAGGCCAAAATTAGAATGGAAACAGATTGGGGTAAACCATTTAAATGGATTACTTTTTCAGAGAATAGCAGATTAGTAATTTCCAAGCATCTATGGGACGAGGCCACGGAACTTATCATATAGACAAGATCCAGCTGAATGGGACCCTGGATCTGTAAATGTTTCCTGCTGGTGCATTTTACTTAGAATTAAGTTGAAAAGGGAGCTGGCCCCATTTTGAGGGGCAACTCCACAGAAAGAGGTAGCTGTAAACGTTGAAGGCTAGTTTTAGGGGACGCTGGACCCGGTTTCCAGCAGAGCCGTATCTAGTACTTGTTTTTAATTTTGTTTGTCCAGTTGCATCCTTTTTCCCCTAGCTTGCGATTTTGAAACGCTGGACCCGGTTTCCAGCACACGCCTATACTGGGTAAAGGCCCCAGAGTTTCTTCCGGGTTGAGATGTCGAGGGACTCCCGGGCTCGATTTACTTGTTGTGCGAATACAATGCAAGCTATTCAAAAAAAAAAAAAAAAAAAAAAAAAATTGAGTGTGAGGGAGAGAAGGAGAGGGAGAGAGAAAGAGAGATCAAGAGGAAGTAGGGGTGAATGAGAAATGGAGCGGGCGAGTGAAGAGCGGGCTACTGTTTTGTTATTTATTTATTTATTTATATCATGGCTACACCGGAAACAGACTCGGACATTTCCGGACATGAAACCGGACCCGTGTCCGGTAGTTTCCAGACGTCCGGAATTCCGGACATTTCCGGACCTCCGGACATGGAGGGATCCGGACGGACCGGATGTCTGGACAGGTCCGGAAATGTCCGGACCATTCAAAAAAAAAAAAAGAAAAAAATCTGAAAAAAAAGTATGCTTTGCAGAAGGACAATGCAAACCACTTTTGCCTCAGAGTCATGTCAGAATTCCTAACCAAACTTGAGTTACAAGTCAAAAACTATAAAAAAGCTTAAAAAAAGATTTTAAAAAGTAATAAAAACTAATAAAAGGTAATGAATTATTAATAATTAAAAAATTGGGGTTGTTTAATAAATTATTATAGAGAGAGAGCATGTCCGGACCCCCCAAAAAAACATAAACGGGCCTGAAAAACCCCCAAAACAATTTTGGGGGCTTGGCTCCTCAATGGGGAAGGGTCCTGGACTGTTTTTTTTTTTTTGCTCGAATTTTGCCAGATCCGGACCTTCCAGACCGGACGTCTGGAGTCCGGACTGAATCCGGATCGACTGGACGGCGGTCCGGACGTCCGGATATATATTTTTTCTTTCTCTGATCTCACGGAATTGACTTTGAGCATGTCCAGGTGCATTCAACTGACAACCATTGAATTGGCTTGCACGGCAGGAGATACCACGGTGGAACGACTTTTGGACATAGCGGGCATGCGCAGCGTGTGGATGAGAGAAATCGTGAGTGTGAGAGCACTTGGGAGTGCGTGCGGAGAGAGAGTGGGAAAGAAGCCATAGGCGTTGCGTGTTTGTGTGAGAGGGGGTGAGAGAGAGAGAGCACCAGCGACTGCGCGAGCGTGCGTGAGTGCTAAAGAGACAAAGAGCGGGAAAGTGGGAGGTAGTGTGTGTGTGAGTGCGCGCGCAAAGTGGGAGAGAGTGAGTGAGAGAGCGTGTAAAGAGACAGTTGCCTATCCTAATTAATGCTCCTGACCTGGAGACAGTTCGATTCGTTCAAGTCTGAGTCACATAGAGTTTCCTTGTTTTTTGGTTGTACGCACCTGGCTCGAAACATGTCTTGGTGCATTGAATTTTTGGCCAATGAACTAGCTCGCTGGACGGAAGTGACGAGACGAGCGGGTGCACAACCTTGAGATCAGGGAGAGAGAGAGAGAAACCTCTTGGCAAGCGCGGCACGGGAATACTAGGAACTACCAAGGGAGAGAACCCTCAACAAATCGCTTCTTCTCACTATTGTCTTCCATCGGATATGACACAATATTGTATCTGGACTGAAAGTCGCCCCAGATACGGCTTGATGACCATGTGTTGTAAAAGGGAGAGAGTGGGAGGTAGAGTGTGTGTGTGTGTGTGTGTGTGTGTGTGTGTGTGTGAGAGAGAGAGAGAGAGACGCAGAGAGAGAGAGAGAGAGAGAGAGAGAGAGAGAGAGAGAGAGAGAGAGAGAGAGAGATTGACAGAGTGAGAGAGAAGAGAGGGAGTGTATGGGCATGCGCGAGTGAGAGAGGGTGAGAGAGTATGTGGGTACGTGTGAGAGAGCGAGTGGATCAGAGAGTGAGTGAGGGAAGCACACTCGAGTACTCTGCGATCTTATTCTCCATGTACTGAGCCCGCTGGTGGCCACGTACATCCGAACTTGAATGGTCACATCTAGTGCGCATGAATCAGGCTGCAAGGGAGTGAGATATGTGAGATAAAACTACCTTTCATGAACCACCCGCTAGGGGAAGGCAATGACGGATATGTTGATGTACCATCCCCTGTTCTTGTGGAAGGTGCATTCTCAGTTTGTGACCAACTGCATCAAGAAAGAAGACCGGAGGACGCTGATGTACCCTTTGAAGTTTGTGCAGGAGGTTCTTCTTCAATTGTGTACACTCCCTTTCTGCTTATGATAGCCGCAATGAGCCATAGGAAACCCTCAAGTGAACGACTGGGCATAAATTGTGCATAATTTGTAAAAGGTTGGCCAACGGGCCGGACCCCTCCATTTTTAAAGCCTGTTCCGTGGCTACATCCCTGTTTGAAGGCATGCACGAGCTTGGAAATTGATAGCAAGCAGTTACACATAATGGTGTAATCAATTCAGGGTGAGGGAGCTTGAAAAAGTAAGGGTGAGATAGCGCAGAACGTGCACGGTCAAACAGCTGAATCTGGTTTTCAAGTAATTACATAATATTCCTTTCTGATTGGTTCTCGCATGAACCGTCTACCTACTCCCTCTAATGCATAGGTTCTCTGCTGGAGAAACCATTCAGTCGGTCGCTATAGTTTGTTCTCTTTCAGATGCACCTGTGCGAAAGCGCCAAGAGGGACGTTGTTGATTGCAAAAACACCCCTAGGGTGTGGATCAAGTTGCGCTCATATCCCCGTCTGTGTCGAATTGTTGAGTTGCCCCCCCCTTGTTGAGTGCGCTAACCTCGTTGCCTTTGACTGCGCCTAATTACTTTAATACCCCCTTGTTCCCGGCTGTTTTGTTTTGTCTGTTTCGAGCAAGGCCAATTTCGATTATACCCCCCGCAAATCTGAGAGACAACAAGGAGCGCTTCGGGAAGGGTTTTCACACGGTTCTCAAATCTGTGGGCAAAAGGATTAGTTTTTGTTTTCATTAGTTTTTTTTACACATATTTGCTTGTTGTGTGAACGGTAAACCTCAGGCTTTATATGGGGTTGTGACAGGCAACATAGACTGCATCTCCCCGCCAACCGCTGAGGAGCTAGGAAGCGGGTGCAGCGGGTGACAAACGCTGTTGCCCCAGGCCTCAGTGAGCGGCAGACGGTTCCCTCCCCGGGCCTCCGCACAATTTGGCGCCGTTGCCAGGGAGGGGACAACACCCTCGAGGCCTTGGCCTTCCCTATCAAAGGGGGGTGCAAGAGCAAAGGAAAAACTCAAAATATTTGGTTTATTTAATTAATTGATTCATATTTATTTGATTAAATATTTGATATTTTTACATATACCTGGCGATCCGGTAATCTACGGGCAAAGCATACCTAGACCAAAGATGACAGCGACAATTTTCTGAAAATTTTGAGACTGTCGGTGCTTAAAACCGTACACCGAAACTCAAGTTATGAAATTTTATTGATTTTTTAATTTTGATTAAGGAAATTTATTTTACTATTTATTTATTTTGCTGAAAATTGGGGCGGAGCAAAGTTGATCGATTGTTTTTTTCCGAAATTTTGAGACATATTTCGGGGGAAACCGACACCGGATGCGACCGGTACAAGGCCCAACATTCCCTATTAAATTGATTTAAATAAATAAAATTTTGAATTTCTTTATGAATTTTTATTATACCAACGAAAGGGAAATAAAAAAATTTGATCCATTAGAAAGTTGGGCTGTATAGCCAAGCGTAAGTGTGTGAAGTTTTCTCGCGCGAAAAGGGTTTGGCGGTGTACGTGCGGGCTCGCGCAAAATCGAAACCCTAAAGACTTGAAACCCTAGCAATTTTGACCGACAGATATCTGGACCGAAGTTGGGCGGCTCATTTGTCTGAAAATTTTGAGACCCTCCGCTGGTGAAACCGGTTTTTGACGGTTTGCGTCGGGAGTGACTTTGATCGGAATAATTTTATGCGGGCTAGTAATTTAATGACAATTTTATAAATTAAATGCTTTAAATTTAAATATTGTTTTATTCTATCACTAAAAATTCGAGCGTTTTTTGACGGTTTGCGTCGGGAGTGACTTTGATCGGAATAATTTTTCCAAAATTTTGAGATCTTTCCCGCGCAAAAACGAAACATGGAATTCTCGAAAAAGAATAAAACATATCAAATAATTAAAAATTTTGAATAGAAAATCTCCTTATATTTTTGAAAACATAAATTAAAAATTAAAAATTAAAAATAAAATCAATTAAAACTTAAAAGTTATTTTATATTTCTGATCGGATGATAAATCATCTTTTTTAATAACGCCTAGATTGAAGGCAACTTATAATTTTCCTCAAATAGAGCACATGCCTTCTATTTGAACATTTTTGGAATAAGGCATGTAGGCTCTATTTAAGCTCGAATTTCGATGCCCTTTCCTATGTAGATCAGTCTAGACTGGCTTAGCACTACCCGGCTAGGGAGATTAGTGCGGCTTAGGCTTGACTCTGATTCACAAGGGCTCGGTCGGCCCGCGGCGGGAGATCGATCTTCAGTTAAGCCGCCTTGAGGCCTCTTTTCTAGTCCTTTCTATACTTCTCTCTACTAATGTCTCTTAATGTTCTCTCATTTGCTTATTTTTGACTATTCTGAGCCCACCCAGTACGATTATATGTACTTTAGTCCGGTTAAATCATTAGGTCCGACCTAGGATCCGACATGTCACCCGCTAGAGAGATAGTTCGAGGACGGAGAGAAAGAGAGGTCCGGGCTTCTAGCCGTTTCTGACGACTCTCACATCAGGTCGGAGCTCTATCTCACCGTGGTGGATGGAAGAACATCATAAACTGTGCTAACAGAGATGAAGACTTGAGGGAGTAGTTCATCATAGGTCCGGGCTGGATGAGTGATTCTTATCGTTCGTGACGTGTGAAACACACATTGTAGCTTTGAGGATTGTTAGACAGTCCACCCGGACTTGTTCATTAGCCAGCGGTCGTCGACCGTTTGAGCAAATACGCTTGATTTCTTCCATGCAAGTATCATGCGACGGCTCCCGAGCTAGCATGACTTTTGCATATCGGCCGGTTTTGCAGCCACGACGTCCCTGAAGACATCTTCATCGACCGCGACACTCGTTTCGTGTCAGCCTTTTGGACGACACTCATGGTGGAATCCGACACCAGTATGAAACTGAGTTTCGCACAACATCCTCAAATGGATGGGGAAACGGAACGTGCGCACTTGACTGCGCAAATGATCCGAACACTCATCTGCCCGGATCAAACGGACTGGGTTGACCGTCTTTCCGACATCGAGTTTGCCTACAACACTCACCTTACGATCGGCGTGACTCCATTCGAGTTGCATCACGGTGGACGGAAAGGCCGTATCTTCGCAGGCATTTTGCTTCCATGGGCTACCGCTATCGACGCCAATTGCTCCCCCCCTTCTACATGGAAGTATAAGGATCTGTTGGCCAAAGCCCGCGCAAATATGCAAAAGGCTCAGGTCCGTATGCAGCAGCAAGCGAACCGACGTCGCATCCCATGTCCAATCCGCGCCAGCGACCTTGTTTGGGTCACCTCCAAGTAATTTGCGCTCGAGCAACACGTCTCGTGCAAGCTCCTCCCTAAGTGGTTTGGGCCATGGAAGGTCACTTCAGCAGCTGGCGACGACCCCTGCGGGTCCCTCTTTCATAATCGAGATTCCCCACATATGACAGCCCACCCTGTATTTCACGCTTCAAAGCTGGTGGTCTACACTCCAGCCTCACAAACGGATCTTCCAAGAAGACGGTCCCACGGCCCTCCTTCGATGGACGGTCACCACGAGGTCGACTGTGTCCTCGCTCATCGCAAGCACGACAACAAACCGATGCAGTACAAAGTTACATTCAAGCAATGCGATCCCAACGACACACGCTGGATTTCACGAGCTGACCTGAAGGGGACAACACCCCTCAAACAGCGACTTGCTAAGGAAGTTGCCCAACCCGCCCGCCCCGTACGGACATCGGACAGACAGCTTCGACCTCGCAGTTAGCTCGGTCTACAAGGGGTGGAGTGTGCGGCATACTTATACCACACGGGCCCCAATTAGGGCCCGGTTCTGTAGTAGGCACGGGTTAGGCTTAGGTACCGGGTCACGACGGTCCCAGCCAGGTCTAGGTAGAACCGTCGGTTCAGATTAGAGTCCGGTAGGCCTAGTTTAGACCCCACCAAACCCAACGGCTAGTTGGGTTAGGCCAGGTACCGGTCCATCGGTAGGACCGGCCGGCGGCGCAGTTCAGGCGCCACTTTACTTTCAGATTCCGGAATCGGATCTAAACCGTTGGGGCTGATCAACGTCCAGACCCAAAGGCACCAGTAGTACTGAGGCCGGCCCAACACTATATCGGTTGGGTACCAGCCTCAGTAGTCAGGTTAGTCTACAGGTTAGTACAGCGTGTCGGTTGGCATAACGGAGGAGCAGGGAGAATTAGTGCAGCAGAGAGGAGGATTAGCGCAGCAGCAGCGAGTAGCACCTGCGCTCTGGCTTAGTCAGCAGTTCAGCACCCAGCTCCGCAGCGCCATAGCTGCACCGCCAGGCTCGGCCTCAGTGGACATCAGTCGGAACAGCGCGGCCATTCAGGTATCAGGGAGAAAGGCCCCATCTTTCCTCCCTCTTCCTTCTCTCCTTCTTCGCGCTCTCTCTCTCTCTCTCTCCCCTCCTGCCTTCTAAGTCTAAGTCTACTTCTTGGGTTACTCCTACTGGACTACTACGAGTACGAAGGATGGTTACGAGTTCTTATGAGATTGGAAAGAGCAACATTGAGACTACAGGTTAAGGACTACTTTTGGGATCTGATTTCATCTACCTCTGGAGATGTATCTTGACATTGTGAGATCGATATCTGAGACACTGTGAGACTCTGTATGCTCGACATTTCGGATTTTCGCTACTTCTGACATTTTGAGATACTATTTTTGGAAATATCGAGTTGACGCCATCTTCCCTCTCCTCCTCCCTTCGTTTCTCCTACCCTCCATTCATCTGTGTATGAGAGTTGGCCCTAGCCTTTTCTTCCACGTCCAAGGCCAGGGCTTTCACACCACCGATGTATGTTTGTGAGGGATTGGTTGCAGTCTGAGTCAGGTTTGAGTCAGTCCGTGTGTATCAAGTCTTCCGCTGTAATTGTACTTACTCTCTATTATCTCGTGGGTTCTGGGAATCTGCGCCATACTTATGACTGTGTTTCACGAGTATGCAACACTCCCTCTCTCTCTCTTTCTTTCTGCATGAGAGAGAGAGAGACGAGAGAGAGAGAGACGAGAGAGAGAGAGAGAGTCTCTCACATTCATTCGGCAGATATAACGTACATGGTGAGAGAGCACGAGGTAAAGAGAGGGAGACAGAGAGAGGGCACGTGCCGGGAGGTAAGGGAAAAGAAAAAAAAACAGATAGCGTGGAGAGAGAGAAATAGCGGAGAGTGTGTGTGTGTGTGTGTGTGTGTTTGTGTGTCTGTGTGTGTGTGTGTGTGTGTGTGTGTGAGAGAGAGAGAGAGAGAGAGAGAGAGAGAGAGAGAGAGAGAGAGAGAGAGAGA
>BFEA01000352.1:657996-678698 GCA_003427395.1 Chara braunii | reverse complement strand
GGGTAAGTCTTCAACATCGTGCCTGGCGTCATGGTACTTTCATCTATAGGATGAGGAAATCGAATGAATCTACGGCTAGAACATGGAAATATGCACTTGTTTTTGTTTGTTTGTTTGTTTGCTTGTGTGTGTGTGTGTGTGTGTGTGTGTGTGTGTGTGTGTGTGTGTGTGTGTGTGTGTGTGTGTGTGTGTGAGGGAGAGAGAGAGAGAGAGAGAGAGAGAGAGAGAGAGAGAGAGAGACTCAGCAGCTGCCCTCACAGTACTAAGAGTGTATAGCTAATATGACAACACACAAAAAAAATTAAAGAAGTGCGGTGGTGTATATTTCCATCACAAAAATAGAAGAAGAAAAACAAAAAAGTGTGGTGGTGTATATTTCCATGTTCTAGCGGGAGATACATTCAATTTTGCTCATGGTATCGATCGAAGTACCATGAGGCCGACCGCGAGATTGGAGAATACTCTCTCTCTCTCTCTCTCACTCTCTCTCTCTCTATCTCTATCTCTATCTATCTATCTATCTATCTATCTATCTTATCTATCTATCTATCTATCTATCTATCGATCTATCTCTCGTCTCTCGCCCACGTCCTCTCCCTCATGGTAGCTAGCGGGAATTCATTCAATTTTGCTCTTCCTATCGGTGGAAGTACCATGAGGGCAGCCGTGAGATTGGAGAGTTACCTGTTCTCTCTCTCTCTCTCTCACACACACACACACACACACACACACACACACGCACACACAAGTACAGTCATTATAGCTTTGCTTCTGTTTTTCTTTTTTCCTTTTTTTGAACTTCAGAAGCGAACGGCCAGGACCCGAGGGGATTCCCTCATGAGTTTCAGGGAGTATGAGACCCTTGAGATTGGCGAAAAAAACATTTTTGGAGGTCACTCGGGTCGGGAGCCAGTATGAGCCTATTTGGAGCTCCCACGCGAAGCGGACCTCCCATGGTGTGACAATCGGCTAGTGTACTGGTACTGGGTCCACCTGGTACACGGTATTTGAAGAATCAGACTATATAGAAGGCAAGCTTGATCGTTTCGACCTCCCATTTTGCGCTTTCTGGGAGACATAAGTGTGTTACTACTCCCGATGAAGCCTTGCGAGGTTTGGCGGTAGTACACACAGATGTCTTCTGCGTCGGCGGAACTGGTCTACCCTACCCCACAGTTTGCTTATCGCTTGCCGCTCATGAACTCTCCGCGTATCCAAGCACTGCTACTCTCCTCCACAGCTTCACTACACGTGTGCCTGGCCGTTGCCCCTTTCCCCGGCCGCCCTCCCATTGCACTCACGATCTCCTTGAAATTTACCTTCACTTTGTCGATTGCTTTGTTTGAAGCCGACATTTCACTAGGACCAGCTCTTGTGTTCTCCATTGGAGCAAGGGTGGTCTCTGCTCCTTGACTTCTGGCCACCATGGAATACCCATATGATTTGGATGAGGTGCTTCATCTTCAATCACTTGACGAGAGTGCGAGCGAGGATGCCTTGGAGGTGAAACTTTTCGTTTCTCTTCCCCACCCGCCTAACCCCATACTCCCCACCCTCCGTCCCTTATCCTTCCCACCTCAGCCAGTGAAATGGACAGTGTGTGTGCATGTGCTCTAAATAGCCCTCTGATGAGCCTGTGTTTGTGGCAACATGGCGAAAATCATGTTTTAGGGAGTAGCCACCATCCCTAGCCTTGCCTCTGTTCATCTCAAAGATCCGCCTACCCTTTTGTGTGGTAAAATAATGATCGCCTGGCGAATGAGGGCCTCGTATCCCCCGTGCTTCCCCTTACCTCCAGCCTACCTATCAGTTGCCCTCCATTCACCACTCTTTTTCCCTGCATTGTGTTGTGGTGTGCTTGTCCGTCGTGATTATCCTTGGTAGTGGTTGCATATTTGCTGCGTCTGCGTCAAGATCTTGTGGGAGGGAGGAGGTTGGTTATCTTTGGAGTGGAGCGCCACGTGACGGGAAACACCAAAGTTGGTTCAACGTACCTTTTCCAAGAAAAGGCGATCGATCGATGGGAATGGATATGGAGGAATTGGTTGATATGAGATAGGTGGAGGAGATGGCGGTTATTGAGGGTGAGGTTTCGGTTGAAGGTAATGGTGGGGTTGTGTGCATAACAGCCCGAATTATTCGGAATGCAGTACCAATTGGGGAGGATGTGAGACAGTGGTGGATAGTGGCTGGGCTTTGGATAGTGGGGGAGCACTAACGAGGGGATTACAGTTTGAGTTTGCAGAGAGTATCATCTTTTCCTTGTATAGTTTATAATTATTTTTTTTGTTTGTGTGTTGAGGCTGTTGTCCGGAGGAATTTCAGTTGTTGTGCAGTGGTCACGCTCTCCAATCGTTTTTTTTTTTTTTTTTTAAATCTTTCGGAGAGTATGAGCTTTTGTATTTTTTTTGAAATAATCAGATTGATTTCGTAGAGGTGGGGTATGCATCTGATATCCCTCTATGGGCAGAGAATACTGGTCGGAGCATTACGAGCGTTGGAGGCTGACGGATCGTAGTATAGTTGACATTCACTTAGGTTAGCGCAGGTGGTTATGAGGGGATAGTACAAATGACCGTATAACAAGGGTGTCCTAGGTATAACATTATACGGAAACCAGCTATTGACATCACGCCTGGATTAATTAGCTTTAATGGCTGTGGGATTTGTTATGCGTACGCTATGATGGGAGCAGGGGGTGAAGGCATTGGAAGAGGCGACAGGGTTGGGGCCTTAAGGGGGGGGGAAGCATCTGGGAGGTGGTTTGGGGCATTTGCGGTGTGGATGGTTGGGTTGATGGTGTGAAACGTAGGGGGGATCTCGATTGGAGTCACCGTATCTGCCCTCTTCCAGGGAACATCTGAGGATAATGAGTCGCCCTTTGGTGTTGATGCCTGAATGAACGATATGGAGTAGTGGCAAATCTTATTCGTGAGAGCTCGGGTATACTTCTAGCTCAACGGAATCTTGGATGCATACATGATTCTTAGGGCGGTGATTTGAAAAAAGGTCCCTTCTATTATAATTAGTTTGATGGGCCTGGCCATACAATACGGTGATGGGAATACTGATTCTTGATCTCGGAGCTGAGGGTAGAGTGAACTGGAATTCTGGAGATCGCAATATATGTTTCGATGGGAAAATGATTGTTTGAGTAAGAGAAAGCTCTGGTTTGATTCGGGAACTCCATGAGTAGCAATATCTGGCATCAACTTTTGTTCGAGTTTGTTTTCCCTGGTTCCTTCTCGGCTCCTTGTTACGGCGAAGTTGTACCCAAATGTTCTTTCCCTCCCCTCCCTAACCCTTTGTAACAACAGAGCTCCCTTCTGCATTGTTCTCATGGATGGTTGTGCTGAGTATCATTGTACAAACATGCGATGTATGGATCATAAGGAGTGTTTGCTGGATTTGCAATACTGAAATGATCTGGTCAGATTGCCGAGAGCTATGGTCGCCATATGCCCTCCCTTGACAGTTCGAATGGTAGTATGGAGTGCATTCATTACGCGCTGGAAATAAACGTACATGTGTTTTATGACACATCCAACACACACACGTTCGGAGAAGTACTCCGTCGAGGGCTTTTTTCGGGGTTGAAACCCCGGACCTGCTGTCCAATGAAGCTGCGGGGTGAGGACATTAGTGTACAGTAATAGAGTTGAGGCAAATTCGGCTGGAATGATTCATTTTCATGTTATTGGTACTCTCACTGTCTCTGTCACTGGTCCTAATCATTCTTGTGATTCCTTGTACTTGACTGTTTCAGGTGGAATCCTCGCCTTCAGTACTTTGGCTCCCAGATTTAGTGGCAGGGGAGAGATCCTGGCTTACACGCTTCCGCCCACCCTCCCACTCTACCCAAGCCTTGATTGCATACGCGCAGAAACACGTAGTTGCGGCTGTTAGGGTGAGGTCTGAGGTCCCTGAGAGCCGGTTAGCCGGCCCCCCATTTTTCACCTCAGTTTATAAGAAAACCATAAGGCCATTTCTTGTGAGGTCCCTGAGATTGCTGATCGTCCGCTAGTCAACTACCTTTCGTTCAATGATTGGGCTGACTTGATCTTACGTACAAGTACAAGAGACCTGAGTTCATTGAGCTCATTGCCTCGATGGCGAGGAGCACCGCTAGCTGGCACGCTGATGATGCAAGAGAGGATAGGGAGATAAATGAATCTTCAATTATGGGGGAATTGGTCTTCGTCAAGAACTGGGGAGCGAACTCCCAGTTCCACAGGGAGAGGGGAACTGATAAGAGAAATAGGATTGTGGAGAGAACAGTGGAGGAGGACAAGGAGGATGAATTGACGGAGGAAGAGAGACAATATCTGGAGAAGCAAAAATCGAACGTGAAGAAAAAGTCTTATGGGGCTCCCCGTAGGAATGCTTTTCTTCCCTTAACATCCATGCGCTGGGTAGAGGGCATGTCGATGGCACTCAAAAGCAAAGATCTGGACCCTTGAAACATTCAATCATCTTGCACCCATTGATTTCAGGGGTTACCGCATGTTAGCGGAATTACCTGAGGATGATATCCACAAGTCTGTGGAAAGGGCGTTGGATATGACGTTTTCCCCTCCGGAGACGAAATTCCCCTTCTGTGGAGACGGTGTTCCCCCCTCCCCCATGTCAACGATGGATGCGAACAAATGTTCCCTCCCCAATCCGTCGGTCTCGATCAAGGGCAATAGGGCCACCTCAGAACCCTACCCCCCTTGTTGAATTGAAACACATATGGAATGTGGGGAGACCTTATTTGAAGTGTCGGTGCGCCTCCACGGGTAAGGCCGACTGTGGTAGCGGACCTGCGTGGTTCGACCACCTGCTGTGGTACCTCCTCTTCAATTTGGACGTCATGTTTCCTGATGCCCCGACCACCAGGGCCAAGGTACCCTCCCTCTTCCAATGTCTTGCTGGAAGCTGGAAGCCTCTGGTCCCGACTTCCATTGCATTTGGGTATTTTCGAGGTATCATGATGATGCTGACAAAAAAGAACATTGGCAATTCAGCTACCACCATGGATAACGTGCTAGATGGGGTGAATGGTGCTCACAAGAAGGCCTTCAAAGAAGCGGCGAAGATCCTCCTTCCCGCCAAATACCTCAAGAAGAGAATGAGGAATGAGGAGGTCTCGACTTCAGCGAATAGGAGGGCTAGGATAGAACATTAGTCATCCCTTGATGGGCTTGTCCGACTCCACTTGACTCCCGCGGCAGCACAGGCTGTTGTTGCAGCGGCTTTACCTATAGCAGTGGTTGTCCATCCTGCAGGCACCGCAGCTGCGCCTGCTGCTGGATTATCACGTGCTGTTGCATCCTCGGATCTGGCCCCGGCTGCTAGTGCCATCTTTGATGCCCCGATCCCTACGTTCGACTCCCCAATCCCTGTGCCAGCAATAGACCCCTCCACCCCCCCGGATTCGATAATCACCACGCTCACAGGCAAGAGGGTATCTGCACCGCCGGAGTTTGCGCAGAGGGCTAGTGCCCCTGTCGGGAGGAGATGAACCAGGAGCCCGTGGAGTTTGCACCGCAATATCATTGGCAACTAACTTCGCTGCAGACGTTGTTGATAACTTCGTGATGTGCAGGTACGCAGGGGAAGGATTTGTAAGGGCCCATCGGTTAGGATGCAATGGCAAACATTTGAGGATCCCGTGTCATCAAAGAGGAAGTTTGTTCATATTCGATACGAAGGAAGAGTGGGGTTTGACTCCGAGCCAGGGGACCGAGAGGCTGATGCCAAGGCCTACCTGGTTGAGTGACCAATCAAGTCGCGGTCACGTGGCCAACCGACGGGAGAGGGGCCTGCAAGCAAGGCTTGTTAGGCCTTAAGCAGGCGGAGCCTGCTGGGACACAGGCAGGAGGGTGGCCTACTGGGCGCAACCCTTCAAGAAGAAGGGCTGCTGCTTTAGCTCCCGTGATAGGAGCTAGCCCAGTAGGTGTTGCATTGAACTGCCACCCGACAGAGACCGGGATCGAGTCTGAAATGTCGTACAATGGGCTAGCTCCTTTTCACTAGGAGCATCTGGGCGCGGTCCATCTCGACCGTGCGATCACAAAGATCACACGGCCGAGATAGGCCGCGCGGGTTCTGTGAGACTACGCAAGGATGACACACATAAATCGAGGAATAGTCTAATCCCAGGAGGGTGGCCTACTGGGTGCAACCCTTCAAGAAGAAGGGCTGCTGCTTCAGCTCTTGTGATAGGAGCTAGCCCAGTAGGTATCGCATTGAACTGCCACATGACAAAGACCGGGATCGAGTCTGAAATGCCCTAGAATGGGCTAACTCCTTTTTAATAGGAGCATCTGGGCGCGGTCCATCTCGACCGTGCGATCACGAAGATCACACGACCGAGATAGGCCGCGCGGGTTCTGTGAGACTACGCAAGGATGACACACATAAATTGAGAAATAGTCTAATCCCAGTAGGGATTCGAACTCGGGCCTGTATTTCAACAATTCGTGGATCTACCACGAACGAGATACGATCGTTGGCTTAAGCCAACGGGAGAAAATGGGGTTAAGTGAAAGAGTCAAGCGCCATGTGGCATATTCTAAACTGATGGTGCCCGTTCAGAACGGGTGAAACCATTTTCTGCTGCAAGGTAAGTTCKTTTTTTTTTTTTTTTTTTTTTTTTYTTTCCTTTTTTAATTTTCCTTTTAGATTTCTCTTCTTCATCTTAGATCCCCCCTCCCCGAATTGTCGGAGTCGTGTCGTTGCGCCCGTTCATTTTAGAAAACAGGCTGCAGCGATCAACAGGGCGCACGAACCTGGCGCTGTTGGCGTTCGGGTGCGGGCGCCTGTTTGATCTGTTAGTGTTTTAGGACTTGAAGCTAGAGGTGCCAGAAGATTTGCCACAGGGATAACTGGGTGTGGTAGCCAAGCGTTCATAGTGACGTTGCTTTCTTATCCTTCGATGTCGGCTCCTCCACTGAAGGAGGAAGACTGAACCTGGCGCCCTCCCTGGGCCAGGTACGGGTGCGCGGCTGAAAGGGAGAAACCCCTGTTGAGCTTGACTCTAGTTCGACTCTATGATTTGAGAGGAGGGGCGACAATTCGTTTTGAACGGCGAGTTGGCCCCTGCACAGGGAAACGAGGGGGGGGGGTTGGGTTAAAAAGAAAGAAGAAAGAAAGAAAGAAAATAAAGAAAGAAGAGTAAGAAAGGGAAAAGAATGTGACGGCCACGTACATGACCGCGGGCGTGGGATAGGTGCATGGGAAAGAAGGTTCTAGGGGGTGATGGGACTGTGCCTGTTCGTTTTTGAACAGGCTGCAGTCTGGTTGGGTACAACCATTCCTTGGAGCATATGGCCTACGGGGAAGGATAGATGCCTCTGGGAATGGAAGGCTCTGGTTCCCCCAGAGGAACATCAATGATTCTGGCCCTTGATCGCAGGTCCGGATCAAGGGCTTAGAACAATTACGTTTTTTTGGCTGTGGGCAAAGCAGCTGCCCACATGCCTTCGCTTGGTTATAAAAGCCAGCTCCCCACCCAACAGCCTCACACTTGTGGCAATGTTGCTGGGGCATTCTACTTGAAGTAGATGCTGGCTGGCTGGCTGCTGGTGTGTGAGGGAGCGTTGGCGAAGTGTTGGAGGTCTACAGGAGCACTTGGGGGAGAGACAGGTGCCAGCCATAGCTGGGAGGTTGGAGCTCATTGCCACTCCTTCGCACTTGGTGTTGTGGCCGCTAGGCTGCGTCTGGGACTAGTGCCGCGAAAGGGATGTGGCTGGAGGAAAAGTGGAGGTCTGCAGGGAATTGAGAAGTGGTGAAGGCCGCCATAGCTAGAGGCTGGGAGCTTTTGCTCCACCTATGTGTGTGTGCTATGTGTATGGGCAGGTGTTGTGGTCGTGAGGCTGCGACAGCGGCACTTCGGTGGGGAAGTGCTGCCAATTTTTTTGGCACGGCGGCAGCGGGACTTCGGTGGGAAGCTGCTGCCAATTTTTTGGCACAACAGTGTCGACGGCGCGACAAGCAGCAGTTCCGCTTTTAAATTTTGATCTGCGTTGCGATGGTGGACTATTCTCTCCTGATCCGACGGTAGTATGGGCACTGGTGCACATTTGGGATTGTGCGGCAGTGGTGTGTGGGCCGACAACATGAAGAAAGTGCAAAGTGACTACACACGACAATGATTATTGGGCACGCGACACATGCAGTTTTCAGCCAGAGCCACCTTTATTTATTTATTATTTTTTTTTTTTAGGCTCACGGTGCGAGCGGTATCGTGGGATTGTCTGGGACCATTTAGGGACCAAGTGGGTCTGGTTTTGAGATCAGGGCCAACACGTTAGTGTTGTTATTGTGAGCGAGCATGGTGATTGGAGGCATCATGGACTTGTGATTGGTTGGGGGGACATTTTTGGTGAAGTGCAATTGGGACTGTGTTGGGACGTTTGGGACCGGTCTAAGCAGAGATCAGTTTGGGATACTGGGATCACATGGAAACTCATTTGTGAGGACACCCTCCTAGAGGGATACCTCGCTTGAGTTATGTTGTGGCCCAACCTCTGCTTATTTGAGCATTTGGAGGAGACGTGGTTTTGTGGAACGGTTACGAGTTGTGGAGTTGTGGCCTCGTAGTTTGAACTTCAACGACGATTAACTTTTAGCTGATTAGAGTATTATTTGACTTTCTTGAGTGAGCCAGATCAGACTTCACTCAAGGTCAGTTTGTTGATTGACTCAGATTTCCCTTCACACTTGTGTGAGCCTACACTTTGCTTGACCCTATTTGTTTTGAATGTTCGAAATAAAAGGCAGAGGAAAGTTGTGTGAGTCATGCATGTGAATGGAATGTCTGACTTTGGGTATGGGTTTATGCTTGTTTTTCCCAAACTTGTTTGTTTTGCTTTGCGGTCTGTACAAGTAGGTAGAAGGATGCTTGCAAAGGAGATTGATTTCGCCTATTGGAGAAAAGGAAAAGGATTGTTTTCTTTCTACTCACCTCCGCCTGGTTATCAAAAGGGCGCGTGTTTCGAAAGCGGTTAATCCAATGTGCGTCGAAAAGAATTGGATTAAAAAAAAAAAAAAAAGACAATATTAAATTGGACTTTTTCCCAAGGATAGACCGCTCTATCCCAAATGACCTTATCTACCTGTACCTGTCCAAATGATTCCCATTCTCCATCTCCTTCCATTGCTTTTCATCCAAATTATCCTGAACTTAGGAGAAATGAGAAAATCTTTTTTTGTCTAGGATGCCTTGAACTTGTAAAAAAAATGTTGAGAATAATTAAAACTTACTTGTGGTAGATACATTCTCTTTCTCCAGGAAGCATCTAGGGCGGGGGTTCGTTGCTTTAGCCGACCCTGTTATCGACCCAGAGTGGACCGATCTATAGGAGGGGGGTACTTTGCCGATTCGGTGGAGACGGCCCGACTTCTGAGATCCGAGTCTTGTGCTCGGGCGAGGAGGAGGAGTATCCCAGACCACTTCCTAGAGGGAGAGACATGCAACACTTCAAGCAATGCACCTGATCAAGAATTAGTCGCAAAACAGCCTGTCATCCAAGAAGATTGGAAATGTGTGGAGTCAGGTGTGCGTGCCTAATCTTAGGTCGGCGATAGGTGGAATGAATGACTTTGGCAACGCATTTCATCAAGTCAAAACTGAGGCAGACGGACTACCTTGTCGGCTTGGATTTTATTTTTGTCTTGTGTTATTGGATGTACTATATGATGATTCAAATTCTTTTAATTATCATTTCAGATTGGATATACTTTCCTATCGACTACGGTCGATTCTTTTTGGATGTAATTATGTATGGTTATTATAACTTTCTTTTGACTGGCGTCTGAAGGGACTAGGATAAATTTTGGGTTTCACGCTTGGTTGAGACCGTCCTTGTCGACTGGCGTCCGCTTTGTACTTAGGAGATCAGCGCCCTAAGGGACGGACGACGCTCAGGTCCACTTGGCGTTTAACCAAGCGTATCTATACTACAGCGAACGAGCAAACACCCTCGATTGACCTACCTCTGCGATTGCATCTAGTAGCTCTCGCATGTGGGTCAGTAGCTTGGTAGGGATACACCCCTAAGGGTGGTGATAGCCCCTTCGGGAAGGCAAGATGTGCCCTACGGGAACCTATCTTGTCGTAGGGGACCGCGGGATGTACAGTTGTGCACCCGGCTAGAGCGGCGAAGGGACGACACGACCGCGGTCGTCTCGGAGGCTCGTGGGATTATTTATGCGCCATCCCCAAGTTGTCTCTTTGTTTTGTTTTTGTTTTACTTATATGTGACATGTTCGGGAGGGCTCCCGGACCTTGCAAAAAGGCGGGAGCCGATGTGCTCGACAACGCGAGACCCGACTTTTCCTTTAGTAGTATGTAGATAGATGTTATGACACAATTGGTCATTTTGGGTACAGAAAGATCTCAGTTAACTTTGTACAAAGATTTTGTGGCCCACTATGCTGCAAGATGCAAAGAAGTACGTTGAAACTTGCGAGGTTTGTCAGAGGGACAAGCCTAGGTAGGACTAAGGCTCTGCTCGGGCTCATCAAGCCTTTGCCTATTCCTGAAGGTCCCTATCCAAGTGTATCCATGGACTTCATGGACACTCTTGTGACCAACAAGAGCGGAAAAAGACACATCTTCGTCATAGTGGACCGGTTCACTAAGTTTGCTAGATTAATCGCTATGCCAGAAACAACGAAGACTGACTATGTCATCAAGTTGTTTATGGATGACTGGGTACAAGACTTTGGTCAACCAAAGTTCATCGTTAGTGAAAGAGGTGTTCGCTTCACCAGCGAGTTGTCACAAAGTACAGCCCAACAGATGGCACCCAAATGCAAGCTGAAAAGATGAACCGAGTAGTACATCACTTACTTCGACATTATATCAAACCGAGTCCGGAAGATTGAGACGAGAAATTGCCTCTTATCACCTGTCTCTATAACAATGCAGAACACAGTGTTGTAGGACTAACTCCCAACAAACTGCACATTGGTTGGAAACCCAGATCTGTTTTGAACTTCCTTCTGCCTGAGAATCAGCCAACTGCAGCGCCAGGTAGTATAGAATTTGCCATCGAATGCGAACAGTTGCGGCAGCAGGCCGTTGAGCACATAAAAAAGTCTCAAGATGCTATGATTACATATGAGAACAAACATACACGGCCTTCAGCATTCTAGATAGGTGACAGAGTCTGGGTCAAGTCATCTGAAGTAGGCCAGGAGTTGGGTATCTCATGTAAATTGATGCCACAATACTTTGGCCCATGGGAGGTCCTAGACATAGGCGGGAATCAAATTGGACCCTCTCATGTGATACGTATCCCTGCTCACTTACGCACACGCCCAGTCTTTCATTCCTCAAATTTGGCACCTTTCGCTGAAACCACCCAGTTTCCCAGTTTCCTTCCAGACGCTCTATGCTGCCCCCAACCATGGACGGACATGTGGCCATTGATGACATTGTTAAGCACAAACTGATGCCTCTGCCCAAGCCTCTAGGCAGAGGACGTCCGCCGAAGCCACAGATGCAGTACTGGGTGTGGCTCAAACATCGCACTGATCCTCAAGAAGATTGGTGGTTCACAAGAGAAAAATTAATGAAGACTGCTCCCCAAATTATTTTAAGTTATGAAAGAAATTTGAAAGGGAAGCAGTCTGCTACAAATCAACTTTTCAGAGGACTATCGAAGTAAAGGAGGAGGGAGTGTGAGGGTTTGACCCCTTGATATATGGCCCTGCATCAGGCGCATGCCCGCCCTAAGTGAAGGTGGCCCCCCTGAATTTGAATGCGCCCTGAACTCGACAATTTTTGCAAATCTTGGTCGGCGCCAGACAGTTGCCACGCGCCAATTGGTTACATCCGCGCAACACGTGAGAATGGGAAAGATTCTTGAGCCTTCCAGGTCATTCTCAACGTGGCCAAAGCAGGGGACATCGCACGTTTGTGCCTGGGTGGTTGGGCATGCCTAACCAATTCGGTCCCAGACCACTGTCTGAACGGGCCTGGGCGCAGACACTTTGGCCAAGACTAAAGCTACTGGAAACTCGGTCCCACGTAATCGTGGCCAGGCAAAGTGTCTGCCACTTTCCATATAGGAAAGGGCCGGGCGCCAAGGAGGGGATTCAGGTACTTCCAAGTTTTGCGGCAGTGCTGCTTGAGCGTGCGCTCGTGGGCTGCTGTCTGCGCAGGGCAAAGTGTTCGCACATGTGCGGCCGTGTGAGGCAAGGCACTGCTGTGGGCTTGGGTCACAGCAAGGGGTAGTGGTGGTCTTCGTGCATGAGGGAGAAGACGTGGGTAGATAAGAGAGAGAGAGAGAGAGAGAGAGAGAGAGAGAGAGAGAGAGAGAGAGAGAGAGAGAGAGAGAGAGAGAGAGAGAGAGAGAGAGAGANGAGAGAGAGAGAGAGAGAGAGAGAGAGAGAGAGAGAGAGAGAGAGAGAGAGAGAGAGATGAGGATGATGATGTGAGGGCATGTACCTGGTCCTGGCGATTGTCTACAAGGATCGACATCTTCATGTACTTCGGTTCTGCTATTGACGTCAACAGTGGCATTATCAACTTGTAGGCTGGTAGTAGCTGCGTGATAGTAGTTTGGGCGCCGAGCGCGAAGTAGGAGAAGGGCTCTGGATACTTACGTTGGTGATGGTGAGAGTATGCTCTCATTAACACTTGGATTCAGTGTTTTGGTTCTCCATTGGTGTAATATCGGTGCAATTTTGCTTTCTGTTCAGTGTCGGATTTTCTGGCTTTCAATGTGATTTTGCAATCTGGAATATGTCATTTCACTATTCCTCATTTTCCATGCATTTTTTTTCTTCCGTTTTTTTGGTAAAAAGGGCACTGCCCTAACCTTATTGTAATCATCTGATTCAATCAGGACATGAACCGATGATTTGTTTATTGTCACAAGGACATGTGTGTGTAGTAGCGTACCATTGGTCGGCACGAGTTGGGGTTGTAGCACAATTTTTGATTTTTGATTGCTTATTCATTTCCATTGTCTGTGTGCTTTGAATGAATGGCTGCAGGATCTTTTCACCAGATTTCCCCTGTGAGTCCATGCATGGCGACAAACATCGCCATTTCTTCTACCGATGTGAGCATGACATCTGGATGGTTCTGGTGAGATGGCACACATAGGCAAACGATGTTGATCCCTGCTTTGCTGTCCTTTTGCTTTCCATGTTTGACTTAATGCACTCGAGCTGGGAGTTGGTGAGCGCGAGTGGGCACTCGAGTTTTTTGCCTTTCAGAATTAGCATTCCAATACTTTTGGGACAACAAGCATGAGCACGTGAGGTATCTTTTTGCATGACAAGCATCCTAACACGCTGATGATGGATGTAGTAACACTTGCTCATGGTGGGAGGGTTGGGACACAACAAAGATTTGCTTCTTTGCTGCTGCCAAAAATCACCAAGGCCTATGACTGATTGGAGCGAAGTGTGGGAGAATTGTTGTGTCTGTGTGGTGCGTTCGTGTGGTGTTGTGTTTGGTGTTGTGTGTCGTGTGCGTAGAGTTGGACACTACAACCTTCTAGGGGTGGTGTGAATATCACGACCGGTATGGTTCCACCTTTGAACACCGTATCCTTGCTGTAGTGGTTAAGGGACTTAGCTCTTGACACCGAGGTCGCCGGTTCGTATCCATGCTTGCACGGAGGAGGGCCTTGGGCCCGGTTCGTATCCTACTGTGGAAACTCCCGTGAACCTGCTCGGGGAATTGATTGGAGTGAAGTGTGGGAGAATTGCCGTGTCTGTTTGGTGCGTCCGGTTTGGTGTTGTGTTTGGTGTTGTGTGTCGTGTGCATAGAGTTGGACACTACACCCTTGCAGGGGTAAAGTGGATATCACGACCGGTATGGTTCCACTTTTGAACACCGTATCCTGGCTGTAGTGGTTAAGAGACTTAGTTAGCTCTTGAGGCCGAGGTCGCCGGTTCGAATCCATGCTTGCACGGAGGAGGGCCTTGGGCCCGGTTTGTATCCTACTGTGGAGACTCCCGTGAACCTGCTCGGGGAACTCCCTAGTGTGAAATCTCAACTACTCGAGGAGATGAGTCAGATGCGTACCCAAATGGCTGAACCGGCCAGACTCGGGAGGAAAAGGCGGAAGAGGCAAAGCGGAAAACAGCCGTTGATGAACTTGAGGCCATTTTCAAAATGGTTCCAAATGTATCTGATGCAGACCTTGAAAGAGATCTGGCTGTGTATGTACGTGCACTCATGAATTACCATTTGCTCGGGGAACTCCCGAGTGTGAAATCTCAACTATTCGAGGAGATGAGTCAGATGCTTACCCAAATGGCTGAAATGGCCAGAGAGCATCGCGACTAGTTACAGCAAATGACAAGCTTGCATCAGGCCCAAACCTCAAGTTCTCTTCCCCGTTCTACCTTTGCACCCCTCAGTTCCTCTCCTTCTTCACAGTCTTCTTCGTTGAGTTTGGTAATTCAGTCAGGACCTGCGACTGGTGCAGTTCCCACTGCCGCTACAAGCGGCAACGCAAGAAGTTCTGCAACTACTGCAGCCCAGGGATTGGATCCAACAGCAATAGTTGGACCCAACTATGGCAGTCCATACATTGACAGAAAGGCGGTGATGATACCGTTTAGATTTGACGGCAAGGAGGACGTGGAGTCCTGGATCAGCTCCATGAGAGCCTACTTTGAGGTTCAGGGCTCTCAAAGAGTGAACCAGTCCTTGATCCTGGGGACGAACGTCGAGCCTGTGGTAAGGGGATTCCTTGAAGTCCAAGCCATGCAAGCTGGGTACTCCAAGATCAACCTATCCAAGTGGCTTAAAGTCACCCCGGTTACCACTCTCGAGGACATACTAGTAGCACAATATAAAGACCCACATGCTGCACCAAGAGTGAGGATACAATTGGATGAGCTTAAGCGCAACAAGTGGTAGGGAACCATGCACAAACTGCAATTGCATGCCAGCAAGCTCTTTGCAACATCAGGATTGGAGCTGACTGCGCAGTCGTGTTTGGATGTAGTCAAAGGTATGGTTCCCACTCACTTAAACAATCGCTCAAGCAGCGATTTCTTCGGTTACACTGACTGGTTCTCACTTAACCAATCGCTTAAGCAGGGATTTCTTCGGTTACACTGACTGGTTCCTTGATGAAGGATGTAGTCAGTCTGGAGGCAGGAGATCTCCTTACCGCAGCAAGTAGCAAAAAGACCTTTGTTCGCGGGCGATTTCGTGGCAGCAATCGCTTAGCCTCGCTTGACTTGCTGGAAGGGGAAGGGGAGGCTGAAGCCCCCACTCGTGGCGACGACCAAGAGGACGCTGATACAACGTGCTCTTCAACTCAAGAATTTGACATGAACATTGAAGGTAGCAAGTTTTGTGCCTTTAAAAAGATTGCCCATGGGAAGGGAAACCAGAACCGGAATTCAGTAAGGAGCTTTAGCGGACTTCCAAAGGGAGCCAAAATCGCAGCCAAACCGGAGGATGCAAGTACTAAACCTTGGGTGAACCTTTGGATCAGTGAGGCTGAATGGAAGGCTAAAATGAAGAAATAGGGTTGCCTGCACTGCCTGAAAACAAACCATAAAGTGCAAGATTGCTACAGGCTGAAGGGAAACGAGAATTGGGCGTAGAGTTGGCATCAACACCCTATATAGCAAGGGGGACTGAATCTGATGCAGTTCAACAGTCCTCTCTTGAAGGCCCCTCGTCTGCTGATTCCAAGGCGGAAGTTTGTCATGATTTGTATGTTGAGCCTTGGGAGGAGTATGAGACGGTTGACTTCCATTATCACTTAGAGCATTGGGTTGAGATGAAACATCAGCGTGCTCAAGGGTCAGTGAAGTTAACCTTCTTCAAGCTTCTCATAGAGCACCGCTATCTCCGTGTCTTGATTGATTGTGGTGCAACAACTAGTTTCACCATACGGGATATGCAAAGTGGGCTTGGGAATGAAGCAAGTGGCTTTGCAAAACCCTTGTCGGACTCAAGTAGGCAACAACAAAGTTGTCTCATCTACACATGCAGTCAAAGGCGTGTGCACTACCTTTCATAAGGACAAGACAGTCACCCACGCATTGAACTCCTATGTCCTTGACAAGTGCCCTTTCGACGTTGTCCTTGGCTTGGGCTGTGAATGGACCACGTGGAAGGAACCACTTTTCATGGTCAAAGATGCTCAAGGGAACGAGCTTCCCGTCCTCTTGGATGAGAAGCACGAGTCCCCAGTGACTTTTCTCAATGCCATGCAATTCTGCAAAAAGTGACGCAGACACAAAGAGGACGAACAAATGTATGTTGCCTATGTTCGCCCTACTAATGTGCTATGTACTTTTGCGGCCAGTACCAATACTACTTCATCGAATGAGTCTACTTCTAGCACTTCTACTACTCTACCTTCTACTAGTCAAAATGACTCTACTTCAGATTTGGTCGCCTCCATTCATAATTTGCGACATGATCTAGGTGATCCGTTTGCTGATCCTTCGCCCCCACCAGTCCCAACAAGCATTCAAAACCTACTTGACCGGTTCTCGGAAGTTCTGGCCGAACCACGTGGAGTCCCCACGCGATCGGTCCGACTCACAATCGAGTTGGTCGAGGGTGTTGTTCCTCCAAAGGGCTGCGTATATCGAATGGGATCTGGCAACTTAGGGGAACTCGGGAAACAAATCGACGAAATGATCGACAAGGGTTGGATAAAACCTAGCGAATCTGAATTTGGTGCACCTGTTTTGTTTGTCCCTAAGAAAGGAGGCAAACTCCGTTTGTGTATTGATTATCGCGGTCTAAACCGCATGACCAGAAAGAATGCATACCCATTGCCACAAATAGATGACTTGCTTGATGCTGCCATTAGGTGCAAGGTCTTCTCCAAGATCGATCTCAAGTTTGGATACCAACAGATTGAAGTCGATCTTGCGGACCAACACAAGACTGCGTTCAAGACACGCGATGGGCTTAACGAATTGACAGTAATGCCCTTCGGCCTTACGAACGCACCAACCACCTTTCAAATCCTTATGAATAAGGTCCTCCGCGAATAGATTGGTCGGGTTTGTGGTGGGGTATCTCGATGATATTGTGATCTTCAACAAATCCATCGAGGAACACATGAAGCACCTTGAGGAAGTGTTCACCATCCTCAAGAAAACGCAACTCCATCTCAACTTAGAGAAATCTGAGTTTGGGAGGGATAGCGTCATCTATCTTGGGCACCGGTTGTTTGCTGTAGGCCTCGAGCCAGAGGCAACCAAGGTTGAGGTCATACTTGACTGGCCTCAACCCGCGAACATTCACGAACTGCGTTCTTTCCTTGGTCTCGCATCGTGCTATCGAAAGTTTGTGCCCCAATTCTCTATTGTTGCTCGCCCGTTGTCCCGACTGACAAGTAAGAATGTACCTTACACATGGGATGCAACATGTGAGACCGCATTTCAAGCCTTGAAAGAGGCCCTAGTAAGTTACCCTGTACTCCACATTGGAGATTCCAAACTAACATTCGTAGTCACTACGGATGCTAGCCAATATGGGATTGGCGCAGTGCTGCGACAAGATGATGGCGATGGCTTGCGGCCACTTAAGTACTACAGCAAACGCATGCCTAGCAAAAAGGTAGCTACTCCCACCTACATGCGCGAGCTCTATGCTTTGCGTATGGCTTTGGATCATTGGAAGCACTATCTTGTGGGACGCCACTTCAAAGTGTTCTCAGATCATGATACCTTGAAGTGGATCAAAGAGCAAAACACCTTGTCCCCCATATTGCTTCGCTGGTTCCATGAGACCGACATTTTTTATTTTGAGCTAAGACATAAAAAGGGCTGCTATAACCGAGTTGCTGATGCGTTGTCTCGCCACTCCGAGTACATGACTTGCCTTTCCTATGACCTCCGAAATAAACTAAAGGAGGAGATCGTAGAACACATCCTTGAGCAGTTGAGGACTGACCCCAGCAGTCAGCCTGATTTTCATGAATATGGAGGACTAGTTTTGCGACATTATGGAAATAACGACCGTTTGTGTGTGCCTAAGCTGCTACTTTATGTAGAAAGTGACGATTTTCCAAATAGGCCATCTACGATTCCACCTTCTATGAACGGGGGCTACGAAGTTGAGGAAATATTGGAACATGGCTATTTCTCTACAGGTGGCAGAGGACGACCTCAGAAGCAGTACAAGGTAAAGTCCAAGTCCCAACGCCCATCTGAAGCCAGATGGTTTAGTAGGAACGAACTATTACCCACTGCTCCTGATATTATTGCTGCATATGAACGTGGGTTAACTGAGAATTAATGAATTTTCTGCGATGGAACTCGAAAACCGGGTCGGCAGGAATGCAATAACCCATGCCATATGTCTCGTGGAACTAAGGGACATCAGAGGGCCTACTTGGCCGCCCTCAGGCCAGGCCGAACAAGGGCAGAAAAGGCCATCACGAATTCAGGGCCTGGGCGTGTGACAGTTGACTTTAGTCAAGTGTCGGTCCACCCAACAGTCAAAGTCCGAAGGTACCTAGCCCAGGCCGCAGGTCAAGCACACACACTTGTTTGTATGCAGGTACCCAGACAGCATCAGGTCCAAGGGAGAGGTCTGCAACTGTACAATCCGGGCCTTCAGCTGTGAGTCAATCTGGACGACTGAGGGGAAAAGCACCGAGGCCAGACAGCCTCGCTTATTGGTACTTAAGGCTGGCCTCGAGAGAGTCAATTCATTCAGTCTTGCTATGCTGCTTTGACGCTGGCTCAACTTTGACACGACGCTGGCTTCATGCTGGCTGTGCGCAAGCATTGCCGACGGCGGCACGAGGTGGAGGTAGCATGCTGGCACTTCTTCAGTGCGCCAGGCTACACTGACTTGGCGCTGCCTCTGGTCAACATGGCATGCTGATGTTGCGCTGCCTCTGGTATACGTGGGACTGCCTCTGGTCTACGTGGCATGCTGATGTGGCGCTGCCACTGGTCTACGTGGCATGCTGATGTGGCGCTGCGTCTGTTCTTCATGGCATGCTGATGTGGCGCTGCCTCTGTTCTTCGTGGCATGCTGATGTGGTGCTGCCTCTGTTATATGTGGCGCTGCTACTGGTCTACATTGATGCTGTGACGATTGCCACCTGTTTCGATAGCTGACGTGGCATTGTCCACGCTGTCTACATGAGGTGACTGGTTGCGAGGGAGGAGGAAGATCGGGATCTGTGGTTGAAGGAGAACGGGTACTCACCTGGGATTGAAGTCGTTACTGGAATCTGCAATGTCTTCATGGTCTTCATGAGATCGAGTGCCACGTGGCACTTACGTGTGTGATCAGGAACATACTTATTATCATTGTTGATGTGAACAGGGGAGACGCCCGGAGAAGGAGAGGGTTCAGCAGAGATTATTGTGTGAATCTTCCTCCTCTCCTTTGTCTGTTCCCCCTCCACTCTCTTCTATTGATGATAATGAGTTACTGTTTGATATATTTCTTTACGAATTGGAGACTTTACTGCAGATACTGACTCTACAGGTATGCGACGACTTCTGAGTATCTGTCAGACTGGGTTCATTACACATTATTCAGAACTGAGATTTCTTGTATTTCGACATCTCATGAGTATCTTCCAGACCGGGTTCATTGCATGTTTATCGCTCTCGCTCATATTCCTTGCACAGGGTAGTTGTGGGTGCTATATCCCCTATCTTACAATCTCCTCCTCTTCCTCCATGTTCTGTTTCTTTTCTTCCTCTTCTTCTTCTTCTTCTTTTTCTTCATCTACTTGACAGGCTAGTACCTCCCTATCCTTCCTTCAAATCGTTTTTGCTAAATCTTGTGTCCCTGTGTACGTCTCCTATCCTGGTCTGTTATTCTTGGTGGCTCTCCCTGCCAACTCCCCCTCCCTACCAACCTAGGAAGATTTTGATGCCCAGTCGAGCATGACGTCCAGACTGGTCCACGGGCCAGGTTACCCGGGTGTGAAAAAGAATTGTCTTCTTTTTTTTTTTTTTTTGCATTTACCGTTGTTCTGCGCCTTGCCCAAGGGGGCCAAATCAGGGGTGTTTCTTCTTTTTTTTTGTTGCCGGGTCGGGGGGGGGGGGAGCAGCGAGGCACACACACAGCACACACAGGCTGGTGCAGCAGGCACTGCACACGCTGCTTACAGCAAAGAGCACACGCAGTGGGAGGAGGGAGGTGAAGTGGGAGGAGGAAGGCGATGGAGAAAAGGGGGGCGATGACAGTGGAGGGTGTGATGGTGGAGGAAGTCGATGATGGGATGAAAGAGGCGATGTGGGAGGAGGGAGGTGAAGTTAGAGGAGGGAGATGATGGAGAAAAGGGGGCCGACAGGGGTGGAGGGTGCGATTGTGGAGGAATGTGACGGTGGGATGAGAGAGGCAATGTGGGAGGAGGGAGGCGATGGAGAAAAGGGGGACAATGGAGGTGGAGGGTGCGATGGAGGGGAGAAGAGTGCAGAGCTGGCCCCCCCCTCTCCTTCTGTTTCTCTGTCCCTCCCTCTCCCTCTTTCTCTCCTCGTCACGTTGCAGAGTTCTAGGCTGCCTTCCGATGTCCGTCCCTCTTTGTTTTCTTCCGCCATCACACTATGTGCGGATACGAGGGCTCGCAGGTACTACCAAGAAGAAGAAGAAGAAGAAGAAGAAGAAGGAAAATATGAGGAGGAGGTCGTGTGACCGTCTCTCTTTCTCTCTCTCTCACACACACACACACACACACACACGCACACACACACACACACACCACACACACACACACACACACACACACACA
>BFEA01000352.1:608911-642197 GCA_003427395.1 Chara braunii | reverse complement strand
CTTCACAGGTTAGTACCTGGCTCGTGAGAGAGAGAGTTCTTCTTCTTCCTCTTCTCAATCCACCATCTCCTTCTCACCCTCTCGCTATCTGACTTCATTGCATCAGCAGACTACGAGAGAGAGAGAGAGAGAGAGAGAGAGAGAGAGAGAGAGAGAGAGAGAGAGAGCTTGGGGACATTTGGATCCAGACTCGACATTGGACTTCAGACATTTTGAAGAGGGACTATTTGGGATTTGTAACGAGAGTTGGTGTTGACGACTTTCCCATCTCCCCCTTCCTCTTCTTCGTCTAATCCCCTCCTCTTCGTCTGTGTATGTCTGGACCTGGCGCCTCCTTCCTGTGTATAGCGCCAGGCCCCTTCACACCTTGTGATGGGCATGATGTATGTTTGGTCTGCGTTGCAACATTGATTGGGCTAGTCATTGGTATTCTAGCATTCTGCTGCACTATCTTGCACTTCGTAATAGAGGTCAGTCCCGGTCAGGTCAGGACTTGTATCTGAAGTCTTCCCTGCGCTATCAAGCACCATTTTGTATGTACCAGGATGTACACTGCTTGTTGAGATTTCACTTGCACTGCATTGTCCATTCAGTCCTTTTCATCACATTGCGGATCCTTGGTTTATTATGTACATTGCCCAACTGGGCATGTAACAGTTGCATACTTGCGGCGCATCGACATGCGCTGCACCCCGCACCGTGCACAACGTGCGCGCACGGGGTGCGGCGCACCCCGAAAATAGGGGGTCGACCAAAAAAAAAAATTTGGCGGCTATGGCTGCCCTACCTCCTTCTCCCTCTCTACCCTAGCTATGGAGTAGCTCTCATGCGCCCCCTTCCTCCTTTAGGGATGAAGTGCCCAAGTTGCCTTAACGCACAAGCAGAGCAGTGCTTCCACATCCAGTGGCATTGCCGGGTAGCTACGTTGGTATGGGAGAACCGCTGAAAGCATATAAGCGGGAAACCCTTCTTGAAAAACGTTATCATACAAAGTGAAAGACCATCAATTCAATTATTTTTCATTTATTCTTATAGAAGAAAAGAGCAATACTAACCACGCCTCTCAATACCCGAGCGGCCAGATCCAAAATGCTACAATACTTAGACAGGATGTTATCTGATGAGCAAGCAAGCAAACTGGATAAATCGTTATCCCTAGAAGAGCTTCAATTAGCAGTTCAGAACATGAACAATAACAAGACCCCAGGCATCGACGGACTGACAGAGGAATTTTGGGAGAAATTTTGGCCCCTATTGGGATTGGACCTAACGAATTTCTACGACGACAGCTGGGAAAAAGGGGGTATGGGCGAACTTCTCAGTACCAGTGTGATTATGCTTCTTTATAAGAAGGGTGATCGAGAAGACATCAAAAACTAAAGACCTATATCCTTACTTACACTTCCCGACAAAATACTTGCCAAGGCCCTAGCCTTCCACCTATTGGACGTGACAGACAAATGCTTCCACGTAGAGCAGTCGGGTTTTATACCAGGTAGGTACATCCTGGACAATGTAATGACCCTCAACGAGGCATCCAAGAAAGTGATGGAAAAAAAAATCAGCACAGCGAGTTTTTTTTTTTTTTTGAAAAAGCCTACGACCAGGTAAATTGGGATTTCCTCGAGGCAAGTTTGGAAAGAATGGGGGTAGGTCCCAACTTCTGGAAGTGGGCGCGAGTCTTGTACAACAATGCCTCCGGATGCGTCCGGATCAACGGTTTGATGTTCGAAGGCTACCCAATCTCCAGGTCGGTAAGACAAGGCGATCCACTAGCACCACATATTTCTTATTCGTTATGGAAGCCACAGCTTCTTTCCTCCGTAAAGACCCATCTATCCAAAGACTGCCTGAAATGAATGTGGCCTCCTCACACCATGTCGTATTTCCTATAGTAACCATGTTCGCGGACAATTTAACGGTGCTGATACGAGCCTCCAACTTGTCCATGGCAGCCTTAGTCAGAGCAATGGAAGCGTTTAGACTGGCATCAGAAATGAAGATTAATTGGGTAAAGACTATAGGGTGGTGGTTATCCGACGAACCCATCCCACAACTTCAAGGAATAGAGAATCAGATGTCCTGGGAGAAATCGGAGGAACCAATGAGATATTTGGGGATGCAAGTGACAAAGGACAGCCCCGCTCCCAAGATGGCACAAAATCTCCTAGCCGGTCAAATCAACAAAATGGGGAAGTGGAATTAAGCATTTACATCACTACTGGGTAGGGCACTTGCCATTAACACCTCCATATTCTCAATGATGTGGTACATACCCTCCATTTGGACTATACCAGACCAGACCATCAAAGACCTAAACGGTACAAAGCCTCAATTTGGACTATACCAGACCATCACAGACCTAAACAAGAAAGCTAGAGCCTACTTATGGTCAGGGAACCCTAACAAAGAGAACTACATTCAAAAGATAGTCTCGCACTATATCACAAGGAAACCATCACAGGGGGGACTAGGCATTATTGACCCCGAACAAGAAACTGAAACGGTTTCACCCAGTTAACCCGACATTGTAGACACAAAGATTTGATCCCCAGACCTGTGCCCGAACCTTGTACATTAACCCTGTGTGCTGAGTGAGATTTGATCCCTAGACCTGTGCCTGTACACTGTACACATTGACCTTGTGTGCTGAGTGAGATTCGATCCCTAGACCTACCCTGTCCCCTGTACATAGGCCCAGCGATGTGTGTGAGAGTCGATCCCTAGGTCTGTAGGTGAGGAGTTGAGTTTGTTACCAGTAGGCCTAAAAGAGTCTGTTCTAGAAGTCTCTACCTAAGTCTACTATGGGCCTAAAGTCTATCTGTCAGCCTGTGGGTTCTAGAAGTTGTAGGTCCCTGTAGGCAAGTCCAGTCAACAGGAAAGTGAGGGCTGCACATGGGGAAAAGGGAAGGCCCACGCGTTCTGGAGAAGTTTCCAAAAAATGTGTTTTGGGCCGTGCACCATGCGGTTTGGGTCCAGAGGCCCATGCATTTTGGCCCAAAGGCCCACGTGGTTCGGAAGCCTCCGGACCCGGGCCTCATGCAGTTTGGCCCAAGCCACGCGGTTTGGAGGCAAGACTGGGTACCTCCGGGGATAAAGAGGTAGCGTCCAGCAATTCATTCATTAACCTGTGAGCCATGCGGAAGAGCTGCCTTGGTATCTTGTGTGTGGAGGTCTACAGGTACCCGGAGAAGAAGTGGGTAGTGAGGAAGACAACGGCCATAGCTGGCCAGTGAGGAAGACATCAACAGTCGTAGCTAGGAGGTGGAAGACGACAGCGGCCATAGCTGCCCAACTGCTGACCCAGACAGAGAGTGCAGAGTGTGTGTGTGTGTGTGTGACGTGGACATTCAGGGTGATCCTCGTACATGCGTGCATGAGGGAGAGTGAGGTTGGTGGTGGAGACTGTTCTACGGCCGTAGCCGCAAGTTGTACAATTGTTTTGAGCAGAGTTTAAGTGCAAGTTCGTCGTTGATTATGAGTTGACAAGTTTGGTTTTGCCATCAGTGCTTGTGTATGCATGTGGTAAGCGAGTCTGAAGTCGAGTATGATTGCAAAAGAAAGCTCTGCAGATTAAGTGGGTCATTAAGCTATTGACTAAGCAATCATTGTCGTGGAACAAACTAGCACAAGACAACATCAGGAATCTGGCCCCGATGGAGTCCCCCACTAACATGTCCGGACTGTTCTGGGTCATGAACACAGACTGGAATCCAAGATGAGGGAGGAGAAGGCACATCATTCGCGCCCCCCCAATTCTGAACCAGACACCTCCCCCCTATTGGACGACCCTTATACGTATCTGGAGAGAGATCATGCCCAAGAAACGAAACAAACCCAGGTCCAAAGAGGAAGTGCTCAGGCAACCTCTCTTTGGGAGTTAATGAAATGGACGAAGTAACATGAGGAGAAGATGGCAGCTATCCAGGCGAGAACTTGGAGAAGGAAGAAGAAGAAGAAGAAGTGGTAGAAGAAGAAGAGCCATTGGAGAGAAGAAGAGATGGAGCTAGTACAAGTAAAGAGGAGGAGATAGAAACGATTTCGCAAGAATGGGCCGCACATTTTGATCTGGGAGAAGATAGAGAGGCCGAGTTGGCAATACCCCAAGCAGAGAGAGAAGGTGGCAAGAAAGGAGTTGGAGGCAGAAAGGGACCTTGTAAGGAGAAGGGCAAAAGAGGAGGAACAACAGAGAGCATGGAAGTGGCGCTTATCCCAAGAAAGAGTTAGGCATTTGGAGGAGGCGGAGCGAGCAGAAAGGGATCTAAGAGCAGCAGAAACTCGGATGGGGAAAATCAGGGAAGAAACCGAGATCGCTGCTAAACTCAGGACCCTGGTACAAAGTGTAGAACCCCTACTAACCGCACATCGCGAGCAGATGCAGTATCTACGTAGGCAAGATATTAAGCTAGAGGCGATGCGAGCTGGATTTAAAGACTTCGCATAGGGTATGAGGAGATATATGGTGGGCCAGGTCCACCTTGCGATCAATAAGACCAAGGAATTCTGCACCGGCGCCATTGAAGGCGCCAAGTTAGCGGCTACTAAGGAAGAAGAGCCAGCCCCACGCCTCGAGAAGGTCAAGGTCCGTTTCCTTGAGCCCTTCAGTGGAAAGAAGGGGGAGGACTTTGACAATTGGGAAGCCAATGTCAATTCCTATTTGTACCTATAGGGAGTTGCGTCGGAAGACCATGTTTTAGTGTCCTTCCAAGCATTACGAGACGAAGCAACTAGCTTCGCAAGATCGTTAGCACGGGCCGTGAATAGTGATAATGACATGGTCACATATTCGAGAGCCACCCCCCTCTCCGAGTTCTTTAAGTCTCTCAGGGAAAGATTTTCTGATGTCACACGAGGACTTAAAGCCTCCGACAAGTTGCAGATGATCCACACAAGAAAGTGGAAGAATGTGCATGCTCTTAAATCTGCCATGCACGAGTTAATTGTTGTTCCTGGGCACGGAGTTACCGATGCCTAACTGGTCCAACTCTTCTATCGCGCCCTGCCTGATAATGTTCAGGGACATTTCTTCGGAAAGAGGAACCAGCAGGGTATGCCCTACGATGTCCTTAGCAGGGAGGCCGTCTCATTCACCGCCCAAGCATCGCTAGTTACCACGTTCTGGCATAAGGACTTAACTAAGGGAAAAACGTCGTATGGACGCACCATCTCTGGCCAAATCAAGGCCAAAGACGGTCTGATACTAACAATGGAAGAGGGTGGTGCTGAGGAGGTTCCCTACTCTGACATTGAGTGGGGACTAGAGGAGGAGAACAGTGGCGCAAGCCAGCGGAGAACCTACGTTGTTGTCACGACTGGAGGGAGGCTGCAAGGAGGAGGACAAGGGTCTGGCCGGAATGGTCGGGCCCCAGGTGGCCGAGACAGGGCGGCCAGGGGGTTGGCGACAATGGAAACCGCCAAGCGGGAGGAAGGGGAGGTCCCCCGTCTAACCGTTCGCGATCTAGTCGGTCACCCCCCAGACAGGGATGGTGGCACCCAGGCCGGCCCGAGGGCTGACCTTGGGAAGATCTGGGTATAGAGGAAAAAGTATGGCAAGAATGCATTAATAGGTCTCAGTGCATGTTCTGCGGGGACCCGGCCACGTTATAAAATTTTGTGCTAAGTATAGGAATCGTGTTGAGTTTTGGGCAGCAAAAGACAGTTGCCGGTAGGGGTTGCAACTGCCCCTACCCCAGGAGTATGTGGATCTGAGCGTGCGCACGAAGTAGAGTCTCACAGTCCACATATCTCCATGGCAAAGTTTGCAGGACAGCGTCTAGTGAGTTGTCCAGAGACTGCTTGTGTTATGGTCTCTCTAGACACTTCCCTCACAATTTTAGCTGAAGAATTGAGAGAGAGGAGGCAAGCCTGGGCCAAGATGAAGAAGGACGGGAAAGGACAGCTAATCCTCACAGACGTAGAGATTTTTAGAGCTAGAGTAGGAGCCCTGATAGATAGCGGGGCAACTAGAAGTTATATTAGTTGTAAAGCGCTATGAAGCTCAATCTGAAAGTCCAACGATAAGCCGAACATGTAGTCAGCATCATTGCAGACAACAGTAGGATGCGTTGATGAGTATGTTGAGGGGGTCCATGCTTACTTTCGCCAAGAGAAAGAAGGGAAGGTAGAGAAGGTATTGCATTCCTTGACCCTCCTTGTCGAAGAGAATCTCACATGTCTTGGGTGGGGAGAGGCAGCAGGAGCCACATTGCAGAGAGAACAAGTGCAGGCTCCCTAGTGCGTCAGGCGAAGCCAAGCAAGGCCGCCTGTACCATGAGTCTGGGGTAGATAACCCTCTTGCCCATTGCTGCCTCAGCGCTCCTGCATTCGCCAGACTTGTGTGAAAAGAGCAGCTTGAATAGCACGTGTTCGTAGTCTATGTATGGCCAATATCTGATAAGCGTAAAGGAGAAGAGACGATCCATCCTGCCATTGCCAGTTTGCTGGAAGAGTACAAGGACTTATCTGAAGCACCTTTAGTAGTAGTGCCCAAACCAATCCAGCACCGCATAGAGATAGAAGCTGGCAGTAGAACGCCTACGGGGGCAGTCTACAAGATATCTCCCAAGGAGCTAGAGGAGCTTCGCAGGCAGCTAGACGAGCTCCTAGAGAAAGGATTGATAAGCCCTAGTTCGTCACCATTTGGCGCACCTATTTTGTTTGTCGTTGTTCCAAAGGAGGAGGGAGAGCTACGCATGTGTATAGACTACAGGGGATTGAACGCCATCACAATCAAGAATGCGGAACCGCTGTCCTGTTAGATCGAGTGCAGGGATGCAAGTATTTTTCAAAGATAGATCTGAAGTCAGGTTACCATCAGATAGAGGTCCACCCTGACGATCAGTATAAGACGGCGTTCAGGACAGCATTACGAGTCCATAGCGATGCCGTTTGGACTAACTAATGCACCAACCACATTTCAGCGCTGCGTGAACGACTTGTTTAAGACCCTTGAGGAGCATGAGGGTCATTCGAGGCAGATTCTAGGAAAGTTGAGAAAGTCTAACTTTAAGATTAACCCGAAAAAGTGCAAGCGGGCCAAGACAGAGGTCCTTTACCTAGGCCATGTACTAGACGGATACGGTATTCGGCCCGATGACAGTAAGATTGCATCAACTAGAGACTGACCAACTCCTAAGACACTGACAGAGTTACGTTCGTTCCTAGGATTGGCTAACTACTATAGGAAGTTCGTAAGGAACTTCTCTCCACGATAGATGATCCCCTTCGTAGGTTACTGAAGAAAGAGACAATCTGGAAGTGGGACCAGGACTGCACGTCAACCTTCAAGAAATTAAAGAAGGCCTTAATAAAATACCCTGTCCTCAAAGTTGCTGACCCGTCACTGCCATTTGTCGTCACGACAGACGCTAGTCAGCATGGCATAGGCGTCGTCTTGCAGCAAGATGACGACAATGGTTATAGACCCGTAGAGTTCATGTCAGCCATGCTGCCCTCAGAAAAGGTAGCATTATCGACATACGAGAGGGAACTCTACGCTCTCAGGCAAATCACTGGAAGCATTATCTATAACGTGGTAGCCGATGCTCTGAGTAGGAGAGCTGATTACTTCGGCGCAATAGTGCACTATCTAGACATAGGGGCCAGACCTGCAGCAGAAAGTAAGAGAGGCCTATGCACAGGACCCGATCTACAGTGAGCTGCTGAAAAGAGTAAAGGAAACCGCACTACCGAACCACGAACTGGTTACTGTTTGAGAAGACCAATGTCGTTGATAGACTATGCGCCCCAATAGTGAAGAAATTTGTATTATGATCTTAGGGGAATGCCACGATACAGAAGGGCACTTCGGATGGCAAAAGACTCTAGCTAATCTGATGATGTCATACACGTGGCCAGGTGTGTCAACGAGAGCCCCGCTAGGTTTTCGTAGACCCCTGCCTATTCCATCATGACCCAGAGAGGCAGTTTCCATCGATTTCATGGATACTAGGGTCAAAAGTAGGCACGACAAGACTCAAGTCGTGGTCATAGTAGATCAATTTAGTAAGTATGCAGTTTTTGTTCCGCTACCGGCAGAAGCGCGGACATATTTAGTAATAGGAAAGTTCTTTGATTTCTTGGAGAGCGAGCATGGCATGCCGTTGTCCATAGCAAGTGATAGGGATACGTGGTTTACTAGCCAGAATTGGCAGGATCTTATGAAAGTCTATGGGTCTAAGTTGTTGAAGTCGTCAGGACGACACCCAAAGACTAACGGCCAGACAGACCAGATGAACAAGATAGGAAAGTTCTTTGATTTCTGGGAGAGCGAGCATGGCATGCCGCTGTCCATAGTAAGTGATAGGGATACGTGGTTTACTAGCCAGAATTGGCAGGATCTTATGAAAGTCTATGGGTCTAAGTTGTTGATGTCGTCAAGACGACACCCAGAGACTAACGGCCAGACAGAGCAGATGAACAAGATCTTGCAGCAGCTACTCATAATGTACAATGCACCAGATCAGGTAAACTGGGACAAGATGCTTCCCAAAGTAGCAAGTGCCTATAGTAACAGTGTTCATCTAGCTACCTGCAAAACTCCTAATGAGCTACTTAAGTCCTTTAGACCAAGGCGACCATTAGAAGGACTAAACCGGGACCAGATACAAAGACTACCACCCGAAGAGTTTGCATGAGCAAGAAGTCGCTAAGGTCATTGACAATCTTAGGAAAGCCCGACACCGGATGATAGAGAAAGCTAACCAGCACCGCCGACCTTCAGAGGTTCAGGTAGGCGATCTAGTCTGGGTCAAGTCAAAGGACTTCGCACCAAAGAAAAACATATCGCAAAACCTCTTACGCGTTTTGGCTCAAAGGCCCACGCGGTTCGGAAGCCTCCGGACCCGTCATCTACGATAGAGATTCCTCCACACCTCCACACGTAGCCAGTCTTCCATGCGTCCAAGTTGTTGCCTTGCACCACGTCCGACAGATTCCCTTCCAGGAGATCGATGATTCTGACAGACATGGATGGTGCATATGATATAGATCGCATAGTGGAAGAAGACGTGTTCAGGACAGGAGGTCGAGGTCGTCCCCAGAAACAGTATAAGGTAAGGTTCGCATACCAGGAACCCGAGGACGATCGATGGTTTACCAGAATAGAGCTCTTAGAAACCGCTTCGACATAGTTCATGTTTATGAGAGAGAAATAAAGGGTAAAGGTCCTATCTTGAGTTAGAATGTTCTCGGAGGACCTCGAATTTAGGACGGCGGGAGTGAAACGGTTTCACCCAGTTAACCCGACATTGTAGACACAAAGATTCGATCCTGAGACCTGTGCCCGGACCCTGTACATTAACCCTGTGTGCTGAGTGAGATTCGATCCCTAGACCTGTGCCTGTACCCTGTACATTGACCCTGTGTGCTGAGTGAGATTCGATCCCTAGACCTACCCTGTAGCCTGTACATAGGCCCAGCGATCTGTGTGAGAGTCGATCCCTAGGTCTATAGGTTAGGAGTTGAGTTTGTTATTAGTAGGCCTAAAAGAGTCTGTTCTAGAAGTCTCTACCTAAGTCTACTGTGGGCCTAAAGTCTCTCTGTCGGCCTGTAGGTTCTAGAAGCTGTAGGTCCCTGGTGGCAAGTCCAGTCAGCAGGTACGAGGTGAGGGCTGCACGTGGGGAAAAGGGAAGGCCCACACTTTCTGGAGAAGTCTCCAGAAAACGCGTTTTGGGGCCTGCACCACGCGGTTTGGGTCCAGAGGCCCACGCGTTTTGGCCCAAAGGCCCACACGGTTCGGATGCCTCCGGACCCGGGCCTCACGCGGTTTGGCCCAGGCCACGCGGTTTGGAGGCAGGATCGGGTACCTCCAGTGAAGTATAAATAAAGAGGCAGCGTCCAGCCATTCATTCATTCGCCTGTGAGCCATGCGGAAGAGCTGCCTTGGTATCTTGTGCATGGAGGTCTACAGGTACCCGGAGAAGAAATGGGTAGTGAGGAAGATAGCGGCCATAGATGGCAAGTGAGGAAGACACTGGCGGCCATAGCTAGGAGGAGGAAGACGACGACGGCCATAGCCGCCCAGCTGCTGACTCAGACAGAGAGTGCAGAGTGTGTGTGTGTGTTGACGTGGACATTCAGGGTGATCCTCGTACATGCGTACATGAGGGAGAGTGAGGCTGGTGGTGCAGACTGTGTTCAGCGGCCATAGCCGCAAGTTGTGCAGTTGTTTTGAACAGAGTTTAAGTGCAAGTTCGTCGTTGATTCTGAGTTGACGAGTTTGGTTTTGCCATCAGTGCTTGTGTATGCATGTGGGAAGCGAGTCTGAAGCCGAGTCTCATTGCAAAACGAAAGCCCTGCAAATTAAGTGGGTCATTAAGCTATTGACAAAATAACCATTGTCGTGGAACCAACTAGCACAAGACAGCATCAGGAATCTGGCCCCAACGGAGTGCCCCACTAACATGTCTGGACTGTTCTGGGCCATGAACAAAGACTGGAATCCAATATCAGGGAGGGGAAGACACATAATTCGCGCCCCCCCAATTCTGAACCAGACACCTCCCCCCTATTGTACAACCTTATACGTATCTGGAGAGAGATCATGCCCGAGAAACGAAACAAACCCAGGTCCAAAGAGCAAGTGCTCAGGCAGCCTCTCTTTGGGAACCCCTTGATCAGAGATGAGGGAGACCACCTGTGGGCACTCTCCGCCAGAGGCAACAGATGGCTATCGTGAATCACACAAGGGGTCTGGCGAGTAGGGGACATCTGGAATGAGGAAAGGAAGAACTGGTTGGACGAAAACGAGATCCAAGCTCGACAGAAAGGCTGCCACCACGGAGATGAAAACCTGCAAAAGATTATACAGAGCATCCCTGGGGGCTGGGTTGAGCTACTAAAGGAGGCATTCATGTGGAAAGCGGGTGAGTGGGGAATCTTAATCCAGGACACCTCCCATGAGAGGGCCTACAAATTTTCCCATTGAATCTCAGGTTCAAGTCCAAGAGATGTCTTCACATCCTTCCCGATCCTGAAGACCAAGCCAGATGAACTGTACATCCAGAATATCAACCCAGAANAATCTCAGGTTCAAGTCCAAGAGATGTCTTCACATCCTTCCCGATCCTGAAGACCAAGCCAGATGAACTGTACATCCAGAATATCAACCCAGAAAGAGTAGTGAAAGGCCTTCCACGATTCAGATCCCAAATTCGGATCTCAGGGTCAGAGGCCCTGACCAAGAAAGGCCGAGCTAGTCACTTTCAGAAAAGTCACAGTCGGGTACCTCAGCAGTCCAGTCCAACAGGCACCCAGCAAACAGTCACATCTTAGGGGCAGGAATCACGTTCCATAATGAAAAGTTGTATTGAAGAGTCACATCCCACGAGTGAAGGGCAGTCCCACAGGCAGGAGTCATGTCCCAAAGGCAGGAGTCACGGTCCACAGTCAAAACCATATGCCAAGATCGAAAAGTCACGACTCTAAGGCCCAAGCAGCAGCAGACCAATGGAAATTCGGGAAGGTTCCAGGCCTTGACTTTCTTAGGCAGACAGGCCGTGGGGATGTGGTACCAGAACCCAGTCAGACCCAAGAAACAGAGGCTGGCACGAGTTGAAGTGCAATCCAAGACTACAAAAGGACTGGCCAGCCTCCTCATTCGGCAGATTGCTCATTCGCAAGAAGTGTGGAAGTGCTGGTGCACTTGTGCGCTGTAGTGAGGGGCAGGGCGCTGAAGCCAGAGTGCTGCGCTAAGAGAGAGAGAGAGAGAGAGAGAGAGAGAGAGAGAGAGAGAGAGAGAGAGAGAGAGAAAGAGAGGAAGAGATTGCGCTGGCAGGGAGAAGGCAGCCATAGCTGCGCCAGTGCAGAGTATTAGTAGTAGACTTTAGAGGGTTAGTAGGCATATGAGTGGGTGTATGTAGGGCGAGAGGACACAGCGAGGACATAGTTAGAGAGAGGACCAGTAAGGAGGGGTGACACATAAGAGAGACGAGCAGTGGGGAAAGAGATACTTAACTGAGAGCTTATGTTGGTTATTGGTTTCCTTTGACATGCACTGATGAGCGCTGGTGACTTGGAACTCTTATTGCTCTTGTAATAACTTGTTGGAATTCATAAGCTGCACTACTTGGTCTTAATCTCTCTGGTCTCCAGTGTGAACTTCGTGTGATCTCACACATGCATGTGGTGTGAATTTGTGCGCTCACTGGTGTTGAACTAAGAGGTTCATTGCAGTAGTGCAGTAGTGCTGAATGCGTTTATGCTCTGTAAAATAAGAGCATTAGGATTCTGGCCAAAACAGATATTTCAAATAAGGACAGCAATTCAAGACCTCGAATTTGACCCCTCAGAATGGGCTTGGCCCTACGACTGAAACAGAACTACCAAACCACCAATCCCAATTTCTGATTAGACAGTTAAGCTAGGATATAAAATGCTGTTAAAAACAAAGGACCCAGACCCAATCATCAAAGGAAGATGGCGCAAGTTAATTGGTTCTGAGGCAGACCCGATAGCAGAAATTCCATGGAAGAAATATAAAACTGTGAGGAACAAGCCCTCAAGTGGCCCTTTCAGACATCACATTGTTCTGGGCCAAGGCCCCAGCAAGCCAAGTGCCCTCCCTAAGTGAAGGCGGGCCTGAATATTCGTCAGAGGCCAAATACGACATTTCCATATGTGGGTATTCAGGCTCTTGCAGCGCGTCAGTTGGTTGAATGAACGCGCGAGCCTCACTAAGCTGCGCCGTACAGTTGGCCCAGGCCACGAAAGTTGTGCCTGGGCGCTTACACACAAAGCAGGGCCGATACATTGAGAAGCAGGCCGTCGGCCTCTGGAAAAGCAGTACAGCCGACGCACCTACCTTGGGGCCCTGCGCAGATGCAGCTAACAGCCCAAGTCCGGAGACTCAGGCCGCGCCCAACTGTAAAGGGCCCAGGCCCTCAACTGTAAGTCTCGGCCTGGGCACAGGGTCTGAGGCCCAACTGGAAGCTACTGGAAGCTTCCAGCCAGGCCACACGCAGCATGCAGCAGGCTGCCACTTCCATAAAGGAAGTGAGGCAGCCCAGGCCAGGCATTCTGGCCAGCGCTGGCAATGTGGAAGTGCTGCTGCGCTCTCGCTTGATGCTGCGCTGCTGCCAAGGGCGCTGACGGGGTGCGAGAGGTGAAGTGGGGTGCTGCAGGGCAGCGGGGCGCAGGCGGCCATAGCCGGGCTGCTAAGCGCCAGGGGGTACAGCGGATGATCGGGTGGTCTTCAGGGAGTGAGGTGCTATTTGGGATAATCAAGGTCTGATTGAGGGTGACGAGTTACGTACCTGGTACATGAAGAGAGGTCGCCGATGGTGTTGACAGTCATGTACATTGGTCTTCGTGAGCCGAAGTGATCCTGTTGTGTGAACCAGCTGTAGAGTAGGATAGTATGGTAGAGTAGGCTGGGCGCTGTGCGCCAGACAGAGAGAGCGACTCTGGATACTGTGTTGGTGTGGCCTACGGGCTTGGACATTGGCTCAATACTTCATTGTATTGCTCTTTATGGATGGTTTTCTCGGTGCATTCGTACTCTCTACTTGGGATACTACTCGTTGCTCAGCTGTGTGATTTCGCAACTCGGTTTTATGTGTATCGCTCACACTCATATTCCTTGCAAAACGATAAGACCCATAAAAATCAGAAGAATGTCCTTCGGGACATCTGTTAAAATTGGAACGATACAGAGAAGATTAGCATGGCCCCTGCGCAAGGATGACACGCATAAATCGAGAAAATGGTCCAAATTAAAAAATAAAAATAAAAAAATCAGAAGCATGCAGTGGCTCATAACGTACATTGCTCTACCGGTTAACCAGTGGTTACATGAAGAAAGAACGATCCAACCAGCGCGGATGTCTGCGCAGTTTGCTCAGACCAAGAACAGGAAGATTTGATACACTGCCTGATTAACTGCAATTAAGCTACAGATTATTCAGCAAGAGCAGCAGCCCTATGGGATAGTCTATTCTCGTCTCCCCTCCCAGAACACCCCCTTCAACTGCTCCTCTGGACTAACCTACCCTCAACTTTGACAAGTTGGAGAAAATCTGGTTCGGTATGGTACGCAAGGTCACGCTCTGGGCAATATGGAAAGAGAGATGCAGCAGAACTCTGGATGGCACGAAGAATCCACGGGAGAAAGTGTGGGCAGCAACCAAAGAAATGATTGAAGCGGAAATCCTGTGTCATTGGAGGAAGGTCAAACTGTGGATGCAAAACAGTCCGGAGACAGAGCAGGTGACACTTGCCAAATTCAAACGGGTCTGGTTGAAAGGTGGCAAAGTGGCATGGCTGAATGGGCAGGTTTTAAGATGGAAAGAGTGGCATAATTCGGTCAAGTCTGTTTCTCAGCGGAATTCCCAGGTGCACGAGGAACCAACTCCAATCTGGGCCTAGAAGAGCATCCAAGATACACGAGCGACAGGGGGCAGCCGATGTTTCACATGGAACAGATCACAAAAGAACTCAGGGGACGACAGCATGCAAAGGAATGGAAGAATTCAGTAGTCCGTCCTTGAGGATTCTTGTTTTCACAGATTCAATATGGCAGCAAAGGGTAGCAAATACTAGCAATAGCTGAGAGGATTCCTAGAGGGATGGCAAGCTGACAGTCAATCCTCCATATGGTTGGAGCAATCAATGCTGTTCAGGGGTCCTTCGGCCAGACGGAAGGAAGTGTTGGTGTGTGAACTCTTGTACTTTATGACTTGCTGGGGGAAAGCAACCGGACCGATGCTCCCCAGAATGGATATGGAGCCAGGACCATAAGGCCCTGTTTTGTTGGGGAAAAAAAAAAAAAAATCCAAAAAAAAAAAAAAAAAAAAAAAGAACAATACTCTTTGGGCCTTTTGAGCTTCTTGTAATAACTCAACGTAAAATGAGCAGTACTCTTTGGGTACTAAGGGCTATAACAGGGGCCTAAGGCCACACCCAAGCTACAGAAATTGCCTGCTACGAGGCCTGCTGCTGTGGGTACCCGACGCACGGCCTAAACAGGGGCTTCAGAGGCCCTACGTGCGACAGTTGACCGTGGAAAGTCAAAGGTCAACAGCAGCTCGAGAATTCAGGCACACGAGTCAAAGTCCATACGGACCCAGCCCAGGCCACCGATCAGACACACACATTGGTGGTTTGCAGGTATCAGCCAAGAATCCAGTCCAAGTGGGAATTTGCAACTGTAAGAGATTCAGGTCATTGTCCTTGGGTCAATCTGGGCGGTCCGGTCAACCTCGAGTCAATTATAAGTTGACCCAGCCCCTGCTGACCGACATTCAGTGTGGCACTTGCTACTCGACGCTGGCACTACGCTGGCATTGTGTGTGACGACGACGCGAGACTGCTGTATTGCGTTGCTGGTGCCTCTCTGTTCTTGGCGCCAGCAGGGATCTTGATTGCTGACGTGGCGCTGGCCACATTGTCTTCGACACAGATTGGGGTATCGACGACGAGGGAGATCAGGGCTGTGAGATTGGTTGTGAGAGAGAGGGAAGCTTACCTGATAATTGCTGTCAACGTTGCATGCTGCTGTGACTTCTTCATGGGGGATCTGTGGATTCTGTGCCTACGTGGCACTATGTTGTGATCGGTTCTCGCCAGGCTCATCTTTGGGATACTGTACGCTGACGTGGACAGAGGGGAGATGCCCAAGTAGGAGTGGGATATGAGGGAGATCTATCTTTGATGACATTGATGGATACTTTCTCCCTCCAACCAGCTTTGTCCCTTGGTTACAAGACATTGTACTTCGGATCACATTCATGATTATTGGAGACATTGACTTGTGCTGAGACATCTTGTACTTTGACATTGAGAGTTTCTCTCCTGAGTGGGTTCATTGCAATTTGGTATCAGAGCATTACCTCCTTCGTTGCGATCTGCTGTTGCGGGCTGTGACGCGCTATTGTAAGTAAGGCAAGTGGCCGGCCGTCGATGGATTCGCGTGTATAAATGCACACGATTATAATCGTGAGTCTAGACATTGACGTACCGACGCGCTTGCACACTTACCTGGAGACTGGATGATGACGTGGACCGACGACATTGTTGACGTGGCGCATTGTAGCTGAGGTGGCGATCGGCAACCGGCCAGAGTACCGTTGGCAGAGGCGCTGAAGTGGCGCTGGACGATCGACCAGAGAGAGAGAGAGAGAGAGAGAGAGAGAGAGAGAGAGAGAGAGAGAGAGAGAGAGAACTGTTGACGTGACATCGGGAGTGCTGCCTACGTGGCATGGCATGTAGGTGCTGATGTGGCATCCAGAGGAACAGCAGGGTATTGCTTGACGTGGCACTTACCTACTGACGTGGCACTTCCAAGACCGCAGCGATATCTTCAGTCTGCCGTGGCATACCAGTGACAAACGGACTTGGCAGTTGTACGCTGCTGACGTGGCTATAGTGACTTCCATTTCTGACGGCCTTACTGGCCATTGTTGCTAACGTGGCATACTCTGTGGATATGCTGCGTTGGCTAGAGCGGAATGTGATACGTGGCAGGGAAGACTTGCGCTGCCATTTTCCGTGAAGATTGGTGGGAATTGATACTTGCACTTGTGTGTGCTGACGGGCGGTACGGCACTGGGTTACGCCATAGTGGCATGCGTCAGTCCTTGTGCCTGGATACACAGGCATCTGCAGCAAGACAGCTAGAGGATGAGCAGCTGGCACATTGATTGCTCTTGTGTTGTGATTGGCTGACTCTACTCACCTGTCATGGGCTGTTTTGTGGATGCTTGCTAACTAACCACTTGTGTTGTTCTCTTGATCACACTGGCCATGGCTGCGGTATCTGTACATTCTCAAACAGAAACGTCATCATAGACAAACAGCAGAATTAGAAATAGATAGAATTAAAGTATTCTGAACCTCTAATTGTTGTAATTTGTCTTTGCTGTGGAAAACGAAATTAAAGTGAGGTTGTGGAATTTGCAATTGTCTCTTTGAGTTTATTGTGCGACATACTCACTCATTAGGATGGCTTTTGTGTGGAACTATCTTTGTGAGTCCATTTTGACCCGTTTTATCCCTCACCTTTTCTACCCCATCTCCATTACTCTCTTTGCTGACGAAGAAGAGGTAGTGCTGAGAACGCGTGGCCAAGTTGAGGAAAGACGACAGCAGATGATGACCGGTATCCACATATTACTCCAGAAATGCACGAAGCTGGCCCCAAGGCTGAACGGCATGTACCCAGCCAATTCAATCTGCAAGCAGCAAAAAAACGAACTGACCAGAGCTGAAACTGCCGTTCAGATGTTGGAGGTTAGTGGGAGAGTGCAGCAGATCATTGATCGAGGACGGATGGCCCTCAATCATTTTGTCGCTGAGCAATATGTAGAATGAGCAAAGAAGAACAAGCCAAAGAAGGGGGAAAGGCAGAATCATCGGGAAACAAAGAAGAATTAACAGAGGAAATAATGGATGACACTATCCAACAGTTGCAAGTTGCATTAAAAGCAAACATGAGAAAGAAAAAAGCATATTGGAAAGAGAAGGAAAAACAAGAGATAGCAAAGAAAGTAGAAGAAATTAGAAAAAAAATTCATGTAGAGGGTTCAGAAACTGATGTGGCGTCAGTCCTGCAGAATATGATGGCTTACCTTGCCCACCTGGAAATTTAAATTGACAACATCGCAGCCGAATTGCAGACGGTGACGAGATTGGTTAAGGGAAAGAACTAGGTGGTGCATGAGGAGGTAACCGAGAAGGGAGAAGAAAACCGCAGGACAAATTAATGAAAGAGATGCCATGAAGACACCGGCGAAGAAAGAAGAAAAGAAAGAAGCCGAAGCGCAGAGAGAAGGTGAAGATGAAATTGTCGTTCACCTACAGCGGCAAAAGAGGTAAGCACCTTCTTCTATGGATTGTCGAAATTCAGACCTACTGTGGTACCGCTCCTGTCAAGGCCGAGAGTCGAGCCGCGTTCTCAACTTCATGTTTGGGTGAAGATGCAAAGGTGTGGGTCCTGTTTGAGGCCAATGCCGCTGGCTTCGAAGATATTGGTTAGTGGTCCAAAACGATGACACTGTGGGAATTCCTCCAAAATATCAAGGAGAGATTCCTCGACAAGGCAATTGCCGACAAGGCATTCGATGAACTCACCACCATAAGCCAAAAGCGTTGGACCACTGTCGATGCACTGTCGCGTGAAGTTGAGCGTGTGTTGCAGGTATTTGTATTGAACTTGCAGGACAAGCAGGTTCTCTGCTTCTACTCGCGCGCGTTGCCCGAGCTTATTCGCGAACAACTCGTGGCAGAATCCAAGTCTGGAAAGTATAACTATCGGCAATTATGTGACTTTGCACTCCAGAGGGAGCAAATGACTGTGTTGGTAAAAGGGAGTTACGCAAGCGTGGTCAAAAGTGGACCGGTAGGCGTGTACGGGAATGGAAAGAGGATCCTGTGGAGGCAGAAGCAGTAGGATCACACCCTCGTCGTCTTTGACGACGACACAATTGAAGCGGCCCATCGACGAGGCCGAGGGTGTAGCTAATGGTGGTAGTGAATCTGGGAATGGTAACGTCCCTGCCACGGCTGCCAACAAGGGTGGCACCGACAGAAGTAATGGTCTTAAGAAGAGGAGACCATGCTCCTTGTCGGAGCATCCATGCATAGCGGTTGGGAGGCCTTGGGAAAAGATGGGTCTGACATAGGATGCGTGGCATGAACGAATGAACAACCGGCAGTCTCTGAAGTGCGGCACTGCAGGGCACATCATTGTATGGTGCCCCCTTGTTCGTAATCCAAAAGGGAGCAGCCAGTAGGAGTAACGTCTACTCCTACCGAGCTGGAGGGTTTAGACAAAGGTAAGGTGCCTGGAACCATTTTCAACCCTCCGACTCACATGGCAGAGGATGGCTCTTCTTCGGCCCCTCACCCAGAACACCCAGAAATTGTCTTGTGTTCTGTCTCTCTGGGTGATACCCTTGACGAACTTGGTACTGAACTCATTGCGCTAAGAAGTTTGTGGGCTAAGAAAGCAAAGTCTAAGGGTGAGCTGATAATCGTTGACATTGAGATTGCATGCACACATGTAGGTGCCTTGTTAGATCAAGGTCTGACGCGATCCTACATTTCTTAAAGGCAATAAGATAGTTGCATCTAGGAATGAGAGTGCAGGATCTGCCCAAACCTATCACGTCTATGCTTGCTGATAAAAACACTATTGATGTCTCACAGTTTGTTAGTCGTGTAAAATGTTATTTCAGAACTAAGGAAGGAAAAAGAATCTTGTATGAAGTCGCCTTCCTTATCTTACCCTTTGACATGACTCTAGGAATAGATTGGCACGAGGAAGCCGACCCAGATATCAAGTTCAAAGATAAGATTGTTAAGATAAAATGAAAAATAAAAAATGGAACTAATTAAATTGTTTCACAAATCTGGTTCAAACTCATCATTGTTTTTTTGTTGCATGAGTTTGCCTGCTTTCAGGAGTATGGTCACAAAAAAGAAGTTAGATCAGGACGTGATGATGATACTCGTCAAACGAGCATATGAATGTTCCTCGTCCGACCCATCTTTTATTGAAAATCTACTCGCTGAATTTGAGGACTTACAGTCTGAGCCAACGGGAGTAACTGACCGTACCATCACGCACACGATTGAAATTATTCTTGGTAGTAAAATTCCTAAGGGACCAATCTATCGTATGTCACCAAAGGAATTGAAAGAACTAAAGAAACAATTGCAAGAACTAATTGAAAAAGGATGGATTCGACCAAGTTTCTATCCCTATGGTGCACCTGTCTTATTTGTGGCAAAAAAGGAAGGAGAACTCGGGTTGTGCATAGATTATCGAGGATTGAATTCCATTACTGTCAAGAACGTGGAACCCCTTCCTCGCATTGATGACTTGCTTGACCAGTTGCAAAGGTGTAGGTACTTTAGCAAGATCGATTTGAAGTCAGGCTACCACCAGATAGAGGTAGCACCTGAGGATCGGCATAAGATTGCTTTTCGAACCAGATATGGAAATCATGAGTTTGTGGTTATGCCTTTCAGACTGACTAATGTACCCATAACGTTTCAAAGGTCAATGAATGAACTGTTTAGGCAGTGGCTAGATTAATTCGTAGTTGTTTATCTCGACGACATCCTCGTCTATAGCAAGACGTTGGAGGACCATTAGAAACACCTACGAATGGTTCTTGGGAAGTTAAAAGAAGGGAACTATAAGTTAAAATCCTAAGAAGTCGAATTTGCTAAGTCTGAGGTGTTATATCTTGGGCATATAGTAAATGAAGAAGGACCACGGCCAAAAGAAAGGTAAATTACAGCAATCAGAGATTAGCCCAGACCCAAGACTATCACTGATAGGAAGCTTGTGAGGACTTCTCCCTTATAGCTGCAACCATGAGAGGGTTGCATAAGAAAGAGAAACCTTGGTTACGGGATAAAGATTGTGAGACTGCATTTAAGAAGTTGAAGCACATGCTAACTCACCACCCTATTTTGAAGATTGTTGACCTGTCACTCCCTTTCATTGCGACAATTGATGCTAGTCGGTTCGGGATTGGGGTTGTGCTACAACAGGATGAAGGGAAGGGGTATAGACGTATTGAGTTTATGTCTAAACGCCTTTTGTCTGATAAGATAGCTAACTCAACCTACGAAAGGGAATTGTATGCCTTGGTTGAAGCAATTGACACTTAAAAACACTACTTGCTTGGACGAAAGTTCACGTTTTATTATGACTATTCAACCCTGAAGTGGATGAAGATTGAACCACGACTTTCCGACAAGTTAGTGAGGTGGTCTGCATTCATTGACACATTTGATGTTGAATTGAAAACAAAGGAAAATCTAATGTTATTGTTGATGCTTTATCCAGGCGCACTGATTTCTTTGGTGCAATTTTTTCCTACCTTGACATTGGGATAAAGTTGAAGGATCAGATCCGACAAGGGTATGTTACGGATCCTATATGAAGTCCTATCATCCAAATTTACAGAAAAGTTATGAACTCTTGCTTGAATATCGTATGATTGACGACTTGTTTTTCTTTATGGATGAAACCGAAGACAAAATTTGCATTCCTTACAAATAACAAATTAAAAGTATGATTATTGGTGAATGTCATGACAGTGAAGGACACTTCAGGTTTAAGAAGACATTTGCCAATGTCCGAGAGAACTTGGAAAGGAATGAAAAAAGATGTGCTAACCTATTTGCAAACCTGTCTTGTTTGCGGAAGGAACAAGCCCGCAACCACTACCTATTCCACATGAGCCAGGTGAGTACATCTCGATCAACTTCATGAGTCTCACCAAGAGTCGGAATGGTAATAGTCAGGTAATGATCATTATGGACCGATTCTCTAAGTATGCTATGTTCATTTCTTTACCCGTCGAGGCAAGAACGGAGCTTGTCATCCAGAAGTTCCAGATGCGATGGGTTTCAGAATATGGGTTTCCAGAAACCATCGTTTCTAATCAGGATGTACGATTCACTGGCCAACGATGGCAAAAGTTGATGGAGGTTTATGACACCCGATTAACAATGTCGTCAGGGTGAGACCCTGAAACAAATGTCGAACTGAACAGATGAATTGTCTGTGCCAACAACTTCTGCGAATGTATATATGACCAGATCAGATTGACTGGGATGAGAACTTGCCAAAGATTGTGAGTGTGTATAATAACAGTGTTCACATAGTTACCAACTGAACACCGAATGCACTTCACAAAGGTTGGAAGCCGCGACGTCCCATTGATGCTTGAACTTGGGACCAAGTCCAAAGGCTATCCTCAGGTGATATGAGGAAGATATAAAGAAAGTAAAGGAAAATATTAAGAAAGCCCAACTACAAATGATTGAACAGGCCAGCAAACATCGCCGACCATCACCGTTTCAAGAAGGAGATTTTGTTTGGGTTAAGTCTAAAGAATTTTCCTCAGAGGAGAACGTGTCACAAAAACTATTGCCTGTTTATCATGGACCCTGGGAAGTTCTCAAGGTGATCGGGGACACTGATGGACCTTCGTACATAATAGATGGCCATCAATGTTTCCTCCCTCTATGAATGGAGAATATGAAGTTGAAAGGATACTGGAGCATGGATACTTTTCTACGGGTGGCAGAGGAAGGCCACAAAAGCAATACAAGGTAAAGTGATAATCTTAACCTTCGTCTTAAGCCAGATGGTTTATTAAGAAAGAACTCCGACCTACTGCTCCCGATATTGTTGCTGCATATGAGTGTGAGTTAAAAGAGCGCCTAAAAGTAATAGTTTCTGCGATGGAACTTGAAATTTGGTCCGATGGAATGAAATAACTCAACATAAAATGTGCAATAGTCTTGAGCCATACTTCGACACTTGGGTACTAAGGGCCATAACAAGGGCCTAAGGCCACGCCCAAGCTACACAAATTGCCTGCTACGAGGCCTGCTGTTGTGGGTACCCGATGCACGACCTAAACATGGGTTTCAGAGGCCCTATGTGCGACAATTGACCGTGGAAAGTCAAAGGTCAACAACAGCTCGAGAATTCAGGCTCACGAGTCAAAGTCCATACGGACCCATCCCAGGCCACCGATCAGGCACACACATTGGTGGTTTGCAAGTATCCGCCAAGAATCCAGTCCAGGTGGGAATCTGCAACTCTAAGAGACCCAGGCCATTGCCCGTGGGTCAATCTGGGCGGTCGTATTCGAGAGACCAGAGGCTGATTGACATTCAGTGTGGCACTTGCTGCTCGACGTTGGCACGATGTTGGCTGGACGCTAGCACTACGTTGGCATTGTGTATGACGACGACGCGAGACTGTTATATTGCGTTGCTGGTGCCTCTTTGTTCTTGGTGCCAACCGGGATCTTGATTGTTGACGTGGTGCAGGCCACATTGTGTTCGACACAGATTGGGGTATCGAAGAGGAGGGAGATCAGGGTTGTGAGAGTGGTTGTGAGAGAGAGAGGAAGTTTACCTGATTATTGTTGTCAATGCTGCACGCTGCTGTGACGTCTTCATGGGAGATTTGTGTCGACGTGGCACTATGTTGTGATCGGTTCTCTCCAGGCTCGTCTTTGGGATACCGTTCGCTAACGTGGACAAAGGGGAGATGCCCGAAGGAGGAGTGGGATATGAGGGAGATCTATCTTAGATGACATTGATGGATACCATCCCTTGGTTACGAGACATTGTACTTTGGATCACATGCATGATTATTGGAGACGTTGACTTGCGCTGAGACATCTTGTACTTCGACATCGACGAGTTTCTCTCCTCACATTCTTTTTCGTCAAGAGGGTCGAAATAAGCTAACTGTATATTTTTTTATTGTATCTTATTTTATATTTTACTACTCAAATAAACGTATATTACTACCCTCGTCTTTTGTCCTCTTCTCCCTCTCTGTCTATGGTTTACCGGGCAGCTCTTTTTGACGATATAATTATATTCTAAAACAGGCATATATTTACATAATATGTAATGACCCGCCAAAACAGAGACTAAGAACACTGCTCATTTCTGGGATTTGCCGCTGGAATGTATGCCTTGCTGAGATTTCCGCATTCTGATGTGATTTCTAAGTGTGCCTATATGAGTGCTTGTTGGCCTGAGTGTGTGTGTGACCAGCAAGGGTACTTGTTGGTCGGGAGACCTTGAAGGGCCGGTACTTACCCATGGTCGTGACCTCGAGGGTTGCCGCGGGAAAAAACACTCAAGTAGCGGGGGTAGGTGTGGCATACTCAGTCCCACACGGGCCCAGCAGGGCCCGACTATGTAGATTAGGGGTCCGTAGGTGTAGGGTCCACACCGTTTCGATCCTCAGCAGGGTCCGCAGGATCGGTAGGCCGAGTTTAGACCGAGTAGGACCAGTACCAGTATAGAGGCCCGGTAGGCCCCGTTTTGGGTACAGGCCCTGGCGCGCGTTTTGGCGCCAAGGCCTTGACTTTGAGGCTGCGCTGTTTCAGTAGCCGCTGGAGCAGCCTCAGTTTGAGCGCCAGGACTCAGTGACTGAGCCCAACCCAGCGCTACATATAGCAGGGTCCGACCTCAGTTCCTCGTCTTGAGTAGAGGATCGAGGAGGCATACTTCGGACGACAGTAGCGCAGTAGTAGTCGACAATAGGACTAGTCTCCAACACTGGGCGCTGATAGGGTAGAGCAGCGCAGGGAGGGAGAGATGGTGATGGCGGCCTGAGGACTTACCAGAGACTTACCTGCGTAGCCATTGCTCCAACTTCGTCTTCAGCACGTCCGCAACTGCATCGAGACACCACCTTTCGCAGGTCAGTACTTGGTATACAGAGAGAGAGAGAGAGAGAGATACCTTCTTCTTCCTCTTCTTCCTCCAGTCCACCACCTTCTTCCCCTCCCAGCGCTCTGCCTTCTTCGATTATGAGAGAGAGAGAGAGAGAGAGAGAGAGAGAGAGAGAGAGAGAGAGAGAGAGAGAGAGAGAGAGATTGACGACACTTGGGATTTGGACTCGATATTGGGCAGAAACCTGTGGGGGACTGTTTCGGATTGATATCAACAACATTTGAGTTGACGACATTCTCATCTCTTCCCCTTCTCCTTCGTCTCTTCCCCCTCCTCATTTGTGTATGAGTTAGGCCTGACACCTTCGTCCTGGCGTGCAGTGCCAGGCCATTCACACCGTGTGATGATGATGATGTATGTCTAGTCTGCATTTCGACATTGATTGGGTTTGATCATTTGTAATCCAGCCTTCCGCTATGCTATCCTGTTCTATTTGTGAGAGGTCGGTTCTTGGTTCTGGTCTGTACCATCTCGGTATGCAAGAGTTTGGTATCGAAGCACACCTCTCGAAAGAGGATCTGCCCAATCAAGAAACCAACTTGGTTGATTGATTGATTGATTGATTGATTGATTGATTGATCAATGAAGTAGGAATTCGTCAAATTTCTGGATTTTTTTTTTTCTGTTCTACTAAAGTTGTCACCTTGATTAGACCTACTTAATGCTAACCCTAGAATTGCGCTAATCACGAATTAGCACTAATCCGCGATTAACGTTCTAACCCTAACCAGGATTAACACCTTAAGGGATTAAAGCTTTGCTAAATTGCAGATTCTTTTTCGTTCTTTTTTTTTTTTCCTTCTTCTTTTCTGTTGAAAGTTAGTAATTCCTAAGTTTGCACTTTCGGCATTTTCCACTCCGCGGATTTGAGACAGCCAAAAACTTCAGAATTTCGAAAAATTCGCGAATTGCGCGCAATTCGGAATCTCGAAAATTTCGGCATCACGCGAAATCCGCGAATTTCGAAAATTCTGCGAATTTCGGCATTCCGCGAGTTTTGGAAATTTTGCGAATATGGTGTTCTACGAAATCCGCACATTTCGCAAATTTCGGAATTCCGCGAATTTTGAAAATTCTGAAAATCGTAACACTCCGCGAATTCCACGGAAGTACGAAAGTAGCGAGTCAGGGTTAGGAAAGTGTTTCGTTTTGAACTCCTGTGCCTAATTAGTTTCGAAATTAGGTTAGTTCATATTTCATTCAAAGTCGGGATTGTACGATGAGTCATTTCGTAAATTTTCTCGGAAATACTCGTGTAAGGAACATGAATGTGGACGACGCAAAGAAATCCCAATAGCAAATCACACTGAAGTCCAGGTAGTCTAAGCAAGACCAGATAACACATTGGAACCGAGCAATCTTCCATTTGAGAACGATACAGCAAAAGTCGTGAGTCAATGTCCAAGCCCAATCAGGCAACACCAACAACATAACTCGAAGTAGCCCTCTCTCTTGAATGGCGCCAGGGGCGCCCTATCTACTCTACAACCTATCCTACAACTACAATCATGGAAGCAACCAGGCAACTTGACGACCAGCTAGTGATTACGTCAACACCAATGCCGACCTCCTCTTCTTCCAGGTAGGTCACTCTCTCTTGTCCCTCACTCTCCCTTGTTATCCCACACAGCGCCCTTCACCTCCCAAAGAACCACCTTCGCCCTCGCCTGCTCCAGCGCCCTCATGCAGTCTGGCTATGGCTGCCAGCGCCCTGCGCCCAGGCTGCGCTCTACCGCTTAGGGCCAGCCTGCCTTCACTCAGCCTAGCGCAGCGCAACACCCCGCAATGCAACAGCGTGCCGGCCTTGCTCGCAATGGCCAAGATCCCCGCCTTCCCTCTTGCTTTGCCTACATGCCAGTATTGCGTGTGGGAAGCCTCCCTTGAGCCTGCGGCTGGGCCCCAGTACGTGTACCCAGGCCTAGTGCAGTTGGGGGCCCCGTAATACAGTTGCGCCTCTTTCATCAAGACCTGCGTCCAGGTTCAGATAGTGAACCGGTTTCCCATTAGCATTTTCGGCGTCTATGTCCAGCATGCAATGTCGGCCTCACGTTTATGCGCCCAGAGCCTAACCAATTTTGGGGCCCTGGTCCTTTTGCATTTGCAGAGAATCTGGTACTCGGTGCACTCCAACCGACTGGCGTGCGGCAACTGTATGGACCCCACTTCGTGAAATGTTGAACAAAGGGGCTCTCGTTGATTTGCTGGCCCGCCTTCACTTAGGGCGGGCACGAGGCTTGCTGGGGGCCTTGGCCCAGAACATGTACATCACGGCAAGGCCCCTTTTGAGGGCGCAATCCTCACATTCCATCCCCCTTGGCTTCGAAAGTCTGCTGAGATGCTTACTTCGCAGGTGCCTTCCCCTTTAGCTGTCGTTCAGATTCAGCGACCACCTGAGGAGTTGTTTCAACCAGTTCCTCTCCGGTGAACCATCGATCTTCTTTCGGATTTGTGTGATGCCTGAATCTGACTCTGTATTCTCTTCTGGGTTTAGGAGGTCTTCCTCGGCCCAGAGGTCTTGGAACAGTCATGTCTCTGTGTTCCAGAATGTCGTCGATGTCCACGTGGCCATCCATGGTTGGGGGCAGCATTGATCTCCGTGAAGAAAATTGATCTGTCTCAGCGAAAGGTGCAAGCTTTGAGGCGTGAAAAACTGGGTAAGTGCACAGGTGACCAGGGATACGGATAACATAGGAAGGGTCATCCAAATCATCCCCAACTATGTCTAAAACTTCCCAAGGACCGAAGTACAGTGGCATTAGTTTTCTAGAGATGGCGAATTCCTATCCTAGCTCACTAGCCTTCACCCAGACACGTTCCCCTACCTGAAATGTGGACTGTCGACGGTGTTTGTTCTCAGAGGCAGTCATTGCTTCCTGAGACTTCTTAATGTGCTCGACAACTTGCTGCAGCAGTTTCTCATACTGCACCCCATATTCTATTGAACCAGGGGTTGCAGCAGGTCGGTTTTCAGGTAGGAGGAAGTCCAGAGCTGATGTTGGCTTCCATCCCAAGTGCAGCTGATTAGGACTGACGCTGGTACTGCTGTGCACAACGTTGTTGTACAGGCTGGCGATGAGAGGCAATTTCTCATCCCAATCATCCTGGTTGGGCTTGATGTAATGCCTTAGCAGGTGTTGTACAACTCTGCTCATCTGCTCGGCCTGCCCGTTGGCTTCGGGATGATTCCCGGAGGTCATCTGAAGTTGACAGCCCAATTGCTCAGCAGTCTTCTTCCACAACTCACTTGTAAAGCGGACATCTCTGTCACTAACGATTGACTTTGGCAGTCTAAAATCACGCACCCGGTTGTCCATAAACAACTTGATGACGTGTTCAGTTCTCGCCGTCTCTGGCATGGCAATTAGTCTAGCATACTTGGTGAATCGGTCTATGATGACAAAGATGTGCCTCTTGCCACTTCTGTTGGTTACCAATATGTCCATGAAATCCATGGAAACACTCTGTCCCGGACCAGCGGGGATAGGTAAGGGCTTCAGCAACCCAAGTGGTGCTTGAGTTCGCGGCTTGTCCCGCTGACAGACCTGACAGGTCTCCACATATTTCTTTGCATCATCTAGCATACCGGGCCACCAGAATCGTTGTATCAGATTAACGCTTGTCTTCTTGTAGCCAAAGTGTCCTATTGCGTAATGACATTCCCCTAAAAATAAACTACGCAAACGTTCACTAGATGGAATAACTAATCTTTTAAACCCGGCCTTATCAAGAAAGAGTAACCCGTCCACCATCACAAACTCATCTTCTGTGGCCTTATCTTTTGCCTGTAGTTTGCGTATGATGTCCATCGTGATAGGGTCTTCCTGATAGGGTCCCACCAACGATTGAGTTACTTCTTCAGATACGCCAAATTCGGAAACTAGTGCCCCTAGGTGGTCTGCCCTATGTGACAGCGCATCTGCAACCTTATTGTACTCTCCCTTCAGATACTCCAGTTTGAAGTCATACTGATCTATTACCTCAATCCAGCGTTTGAGTGCATCAGAAAGAGTCGGTTGAGTCTTGATCCATTTGAGGGTTTGACGGTCAGTTCTCGAGTAGAGAAACCGCCCCAACAGAAAGTGCCTCCAATGGACGAGTGCCTTGTAGAGGGCATATAGTTCCCTTTCGTAGGTGGATTTTGCCAGTTTCTTTGATGGCATTTTCTTTCTCATATACTCAATCGGTCTCAACTTCTTCCCATCCTGCTGAGCCAGCACTGTGCCAATGCCATATTGGCTTGCGTCAGTGGTCACAATGAAAGGCTTCTGAGGATCGGGCACCATGATAACCTCATGATTCATGAGTGCATGCTTCAATCGTTTGAAAGCGGCCTCGCACTCATCACTCCAGTCTCACGGTGTGTCAAGTCGAGTGAGATCAATCAAAGGAGAGGCGATTGCAGAGTAATTCTTTACGAAGTTTCTACAGTAACCGCACATTCCTAAGAAAGATCTGACCTCAGGCACTGTCTGAGGTCGTGGATAGTCCCTTATAGTAGCCACCTTCGCATCTTCTGGCCTAATCCCCGTCGCGGATACTTCATGACCCAAGTATAAGATCTTAGTGTGTCCAAACTCACATTTCTCTAGGTTGACCTTATACTTGTGTTGTCGCAGGAGTGACAGTACAGTTTCTAAGTGTTGTGCATGCTCCTCGACAGACTTACTAAAGATAAGAATATGGTCAAGGTACACGACGACAAACTTATCTAAGTAGTCATGGAAGATCCTATTCATGGCGTGCTGGAATGTACCCGGCGCATTGCAAAGGCCAAAGGGCATCACCACAAACTCGTACAGACCGTATCTGGTTTGAAACGCAGTTTTGTGTTGATCCTCAGGTCTTATGGCAATCTGATGGTAGCTGGATTTTAAGTCTATCTTGCTATAGTACTTACATCCCTGCACCCTATCCAATAGGTCGTTTATGCGAGGTAGAGGCTCAACGTTCTTCACAGTGATGGCATTGAGGCCTTTGTAATCAATGCACATCCTCAATGACCCCCCCTTCTTCGATACAAACAGCACTGGAGATCCGAAGGGGGAAGTACTAGGCCGTATCCAACCCTTTTCTGTCAGCTCTTTCAGTTGTCGCCGGAGTTCGTCCAACTCGGCCGGAGCCATCCTATAGATCCTTCCCTTTGGGGTTTTACTCCCTGGAATTATTTCTATGGCGTGGACAATCTCCCTGTCTACGACTCCTGTGGGCTCCTCGAACAGATTAGGGAACTTAGTAACGACGTTCTCTATCTCCGGGGGTGTTTTAATGGCCTCCCCTTTCTCAGAGACATAGACGAGGTACATACCCTCCTCTCGCTTCTGTTTATAGTAGTTGTAAAACGCTGATGCACTCAAGCACCCGTAGGAGTCTAACAACCTACTAGCCTTGTACTTGGCCAGTCTCACGGTCCTCCCATCAGGTAACTCATGCTTGAGCACCTTCTTGTCCCAGTCAAACAGGGGCTTGGCAGCCTCAAGGTAGTACATTCCTAACAGCATATCGAACGGTAAGTCGTCACTAACCAGGAACGAAATCTTGTGATTAAGTTCCCCTCCTCCATAGGAGAAGGTGCACACTACATCCTTGACATAGTCTGACACTACCATGCGCTCCTTGTTGGCCAAAGTAGATGTTTCAAGTCTACTAAGGTGCTGTACCCGGTCCTCTAGGCGCAACCTTTCCAAACAGTCACGACTTATGTAATTCCGCGTGGAGCCGATGTCTCGAAGGCACCACATTTGCGGCCTCCTACAACAACTTCCACGACGAAATGTTCCCCTCTAGGACCTCTACTTAGTGCCACCCAAGATTCACGAGGGTCCTTGCTTGACCACTCACTTTCTAAAGCTTCTAAGGCCTCAGACACATCCAACGTACAGAGCATAGTTTGGTCTAGATGAGTCTGCAGGGTGTACACGTAGGACGGTCATCGAGGCCTTCCTCGACCCAGATGATAGTAGCATCATCGCCACTGATACAGCACATTGCACACTGATCGCCAGAAAGTTCTTTAAACAGTTATACACGTCCCAGATCCCATCCCCACAAAAATGAAGATAGAATCAGAGAGATACATAACTTCCTGTTGCCAATGGACCGGCACATATCCTCACAACAGCGTGACAAGCTGGAGAGAGAACTAATGAAAGACGAGGTATGGTCAGCACTCTTCCAAATGAAGAAAGAGAAAACTCCTAGCATAGACGACTTTCCCAAGGAATTTTGGGAAGCCACATGGACAGATCTAAGTACCGATCTGCGGGAATATTATCAGGACGTATGGGAGGCCGGGGAAATGGGGGAAACTGTAGGGAAAGGCGTGCTATCTCTTCTATATAAAAAAGATGATAAAATGAACATAAAAAATTACAGACCTATAACACTGCTCACAGTCTTCTATAAAATGGTTTCAAAGGCACTGGCCAACCGTATGGCATCAGTCCTGGAGGACGTCATACACCCAGCACAAACAGGATTTATGTCCGGTAGGAACATACAAGAGAACATCCTGCTAGTCAACGACGTGGTCCAACTAGCGCGATGAAACTGGGCCAATGCGGCCATTATTTTCATAGACTTTGAAAAAGCCTATGACCACGAGACTATACTTTTTAGACAGATGTTTGGAAAAAATGAACTTCAGACCTACCTTCCGGCGCTGGATCGGAATCCTCCATAACCATGCCTCCACCTGTGTTCAGGTTAACGGGTCAGTAGCACCGCCCTTCGAACTCCAACGATCAGTGAGGCAGGGGGACCCCATTGCCCCCTATCTCTTCCTGGTGATAATGGAAGCATTGTCTGCTAACCTTCGTCAAAACAAAGACCTTACTCGCATTAAGATATTTAATATCCCCGAGGAGGCGATCCCAATCTGCTCCCTGTCCGCAAACGATCTTATGATAATGACAGAAGCGACAAAATCCAATATGGAAGAAATCCAGCGGCTTATGGACAAATTCTGTCAGCTATCAGATACGTCGGTGAATTGGGGACAAAAGACTCTGTAGGGTGGTGGATGCATCACCAAGGAGGAAGACCCCCGGAACACCCACAAATCACATGGATCCCCCATGACGATCCCCTGAGAATCTTGGGGGCATTAGTCACCGCAAATGGGAAACCAGCATCGAATGACGAATGGTTGGCCGGACCGACGCAGACCAAAGTGGAGAAATGGAACAACAAACGTACTTTGATCTTTGGGTGGGCACTTGTCATCAATAACGTGGTCCTGGCCACTCCCTGGTATAAGGCCATCCTATGGCCCCTAAGTGAAGGAGGCCTTAAGGCACAAAAACAGCAGCTGGCGGCTTTCCTCTGGAGAGGCGACAGTAACAAAGCTCATGCCATAAGCCGGGTGGCATGGGACTCTGTCATTCAACCCAAAAGTAGAGGAGGACTTGGGATTGTAGACCCGCCCTGGCACAAATTTTTGACCTGGCCCCAAAAACCCCACCAGAGATTGACCCATATATATGGCTTGAAGATAGGTACTGGAGGATACCAAGGAAATATAGTAACGGGGACCCAACCGATAGACAGTGGGTGCGCCTTATACGCACATGGAGGAAACTCCTTCCCCCACTGCGACCAGTACCAGAAAGGTGGGAAGAAATATTCAGGCAACCCCTTTTCGGCAACCGCCTAATAACAGACTTTAGGGGGCGTGTGCGGAACAGCTCGAATGCCCCGTGGAAAGGTTGGGTGAGACATGGGTTGCGAAGGGTTGGGGAGCTTCGGGATAAAGAGACGGGAAGCTGGAAGAGCATAGAAAGGATACGCACTTGGTTGTGGTATTGTCACCACACCGAGGAAGCATTCAACGAGCTTATTGAGAGCTTCCCACTTCATTGGTACACCACCCTCATAAAAGGCCCCTGCATAAAGGAAGGAGATTGGGTGGGGATTCCTGACCTTGAGAGGGAGGTGGGGCGTGTGCACCTTACGAATCCAACACATGTGCTACTTGAAGTCTTCTCCACCCAAAAGGGCGATAAATTACAGTGGAATCAACAACCCTTCACATGGAAAGAGCGAAAGGGGGTGTACCGCATCAGGGTCATGGAGGAGGGATGCCTCCAGAGGGCGTACCGCCCTATGATCCCGATCGAGGACCTCCCATTAGACCCAGACGAGTGGCGATGGAGTCAAGACAACCGGGCCAGGAGAGGAGAAGCAAACACGCTGACACTTCTTATCCTTAAAACTAAATCAGCCTACCGGATGCTCAGACCTAAACGCAGACTGCGGGACCAAGTGGAAGACAGATGGTATCGTCATCTCAATATAGACCGCGGCTTGCTCAAACCTATCCGATGGTTTGCCCACTATAGCTGCAGACCCGCCAAAATCTCGACCCTCCAATGGCAAATAGAACACAGATGTCTACCAACCAACGACTGGCTGATAGACCACACGTATCTAGAGCAACAAGGGAAAGCATTGCCATGGTGTCACAAATGTCTTCAGGGCTTCCCCGGGATGAAACGAGCGGAGACCATTGAACACATCTTTCTCCAATGTCCCGCGTCAGTACTACTATGGAGAAGCTGGGACCGGATCTGGAGACATATTGTTCCCGGCACGGCATGGCCTTGGGACTGGAGGGCCATACTCTTAGGGTATTTCCCTCAACTCCCGGAAAATGCATTCGTGGAAAATATGTTCAAATTGGGTAGGCGAAGCATTCTATGGACCATATGGTGGAGACAATGTATCCTTGAGATAGAGAGGGCGCGTGTAGATGACGAGGAAGCTATGGAACAAGTGCGAACATTGGTCCAACATGAAATTGCATCCCAATGGAAATCAGCTAAAGACAGACTTGATCAATCATACACTTGGGGGGACATGAACAGGATTATATCCCGTTTCTGCAGAGACCGTGTTACATACTCCAATGAGTATGGGCAGAACCAAGAATCAACCAATATAGGATGAGTTTTTATGCAGTGGAAGGCTTATAACGAACTGACTCACATAGACTGACTCACATAGACTGACCTACCTGGCATCACTCCACACACATACAATCATGAGATGGTGGGGTCTGGGT
>BFEA01000352.1:586807-600846 GCA_003427395.1 Chara braunii | reverse complement strand
TCGGCGGGTGGCAGCCTCAAGAGAGCCGCCAGGCCCAAACAAACTGTCGTTTGGGCCTACCCACTGGGCTGAGTGCAAAATCAGGCCTTTAGGGCCTGTGACCCTCAAGGTCGGGCCTTTAGGCCCTGGTGTGTCCCTCCGGCCCTAAGTCGGGTCCGGTAGGACCCGTGTGGCATCGAAGATGTAACAGACCGGCTACGACCAGCACAGGACTTCGCAGACCCCTTCCCCCCCCACCCGCTGTCCTTGGTAGAAACACTGTCATTATCATAAGCCTATTGGTTGGCATATTATACTTGTAGCAGACCTAGCAGATCGCTGCTGTTTCTGTCTGTACTGCTCATTTTTGCTGTATATTATACTTGTAGCAGACCAGGCAGATCGCTGCTGTTTTTTCTGGTTCTGCTTTTGTTTCTTTTTCTGTTCCTTCTGCTCTGGTTTCACTGCTTCACAGCTGATTTTTGCTGTTCAGGCGCCCTGAGGATACTTGGTGGATGGCAGGGGCCGGGGGATGGAGAGAGACCTCACTGGTGCCCCCCAGTGACTTCCCCCCCCCACTACCCGGCCTTGCTGCAGGTTAGGATTGGAAGTGTGGATTGGATATGGGACGCTAGACCAGGTTTCCAACACAATGGCGCCACTTTCAATGATGTACTGTATTACATTGATGTATTCAAGGGACGCTGGACCCGGTTTCCAGCAGGTGATGCTCCCCACCAATAGATGGAGCGGCCCGCCAAGCAAAGCCTCAATCCCGGTGGTTCTCTTACCACCACCAGGATAGAGGCCTTGCACATGGGCCCTGAAAAAAAAAAAAAAAGGGTGACTAAAGAGTCGTTAGCTATGGCCATCTCATGAAGTGGGGAGGGTATCTGGCCCAGTTCACCATGAGTAGAAGCAGCTAAAACTTCCACCGGCCTCAAATGTTTCCCGGGCTGGAAGCCTGGGAAGAAGGTATCCCTCCCTTAGGGGGTATCTTCTGCGTGACTTTTGCGTCCTTGCACTTGTACTGGGTGTGTCCGTATTCACCACAGTTGATGCAAGCACCACGCACTCGACGGTCCCGCCACACTTCCTGATCAAGACCTACCTTAACCCGATCTGCTACTTTGGACTGATTGGAGGCGGTCTGCCCTTGACTCTTTTGATTGCCCTTACCTCGGCCACCTGCCTTAGTCTTTACTACTGCGGCGTTGGTGCTACCCTCAGCGACTTCCTCGCCGTCGTACTCTGTACTGTCCATCAGGTCGGTAAGTTCGTCGATTTCAGTTTGAGTCCCATTGGACTCAATCATCATCAATCTACTACCCTTCTTTTTCCACTCCTGTGGACTCTTCTTCTTCCTCCCGTCTACTGGAGTAGGTTGAGCACTTCCTAGAGTAGCCTCCAAGTCTAGGGCCTTTCTAGAGAAGGTCTCAAACGAATGATACTCGAGACGTGCCTCGCTGGCCAGTAAGGTCCTGAGATTCTCGGGCAGACATCTCAGAAACATGGTCAACAAGACCTGGTCATCATAGCGTATACCGGGAACGATGATGAGGTTCTCTACGTTAGACGTCAGCTCTCTGACAGACTTGCACCTTCGTTGGTCTAGTCTGAGCATCGCATCAGTGGCAATTTGTGCCTGCTGCGGATCATGCCGACGAGCTTATACCATATCTAAGAACTCTTCTAAAGTAAGGGTCTTACCCCAGTCTGCCATGCGTCGTCTGAACCCGGCCTCCGCTACTATCCCATCCAGCCATTTGGCTGCCTTACCCTCAAGGTAAGATGCAGCAGTAATCACCTCCTCCTCCTGCAACGTCCTCTTTTCCCTACCCACATTGGAACTGTTCTCAACCAAGTGTTGAGTTCCTCGTCCTTCTTCTCTCCAGAGAAGGCAAGGGGCGGTTTCATTGGGGTCTTTGGGTACCATGGACCTTGCTGCTGTCCCTGTGGTGGAACAGTTTGTTGCGGTGATTGTGTAGCTATCACCGCTGGACCAGAAGAAGAAGCAACAGTTTGTGCAGCTGCTGCAGACGAACCACTTGGCTGTGTGCGAGCTTGTACCGGAAAGGGGCCTGACATCGCCGTTAACGGCAACGGCGACTGTGCTGCTGGCCGTAATCCTGGCCTTTGCAAAAGGTCCAAGATTTGGTCCAAAGAGTTCCTGCATGAAATCCAGCCTACTGTCCACGTGCGCATGCAGCGACAGTACGCTGGCCTTCAACACTTTCATTTGGTCAGACATGGCTGGCTCGTCCAAACCCTCTAATGCAGCTTTGTCTGCCTCTAACGTATCAAGCCTAGCTGTTCTATTTTTTATCTCTTTTTCTCTATCGGTAGCTTGCTTCAGTTCCCTCTCTAACCGAGAGCGGATCCTTTCGACTTGTTGGAGCTTTAATAGCTTTCTGCCGCGCTTTCATTTGGTCAGACATGGCTGACTCGTCCAAACCCTCTAATGCAGCTTTGTCTGCCTCTAACGTATCAAGCCTAGTTGTTTTATTTTTGATCTCTTTTTCTCTATCGGTAGCTTGCTTCAGTTCCCTCTCTAACCGAGAGCGGATCCTTTCGACTTGTTGGAGCTCTAATAGCTCTCTGCCGCGTGGGGTCAACAAGACTGAACTGCGAGCCCGCCATTTGACTTGTGGACTGATTAGAACCTACTGATCCGGAAGTACCCGTGGGCCCAGGGGGCATCCCCAACTGGGTTTGCTGCTGCCTGTTCCTAGCTGCTGCGTTTGCTGCTGCCAACGCCTGACTTGCGGCTAGTGTTGTGTCCCTCGCTGCTGCGTAAGCACGGGCTCTAACTTCGGCATGAAGCCGTCTTTCGTCTCTCGGCCGTAGGGCCTAATGCACGTGCTGGACCCTAAGTGATCTTGAACGTGTCAGCCTCGCATCGTAAACTCTACCCTCATCGGCGTCTGACCCACTCATCAGTTAGGCAAACACTATCTGCACTACAACTCACTGCTGGAGTCCTACCACAGCATGTGTCTGACCGGCACCTAATTTTCTAAAAATAAATGTGCCCGGCAGGTCCCCTATTTAACCGATCAAGTGGCAGCCTTATTACATTCACAAAGACTGTAAACATAATTATAATTTAGTTACATCAAGATTAGTTCACTTACAGAAGCTTTGCATAGAACTGGCTATGGTAGTATACAACAGTCCTAAACTAAGTTGTCGGTGAGGTGTTAGCAGTCTGTCAACCAACTAATCAACAATAAAACTAAATTATGTTGCAGATGTATGAACAGTGGATATGGTCGTGTTTACAGTTGATCACCAATTGGAACCTACCCTCCCCTCAATCCAACATACCGATGAGCATCATTGAGCAGCAGTGTCATAGGTGTTTAATGTCGGCCCACCCCTGTGCCGCAGGTGCATGCTTACGACCAGGCTTGCCCTTTCTTTATCCTCGCGTGCAACGAGTCTTACGTCCGACTGATCTCGCGATCAAGAGGCCTATTTAAGGATTGCCTCCAAGGTCGCTCAGGAATTATTTAACGTCGCAATCAGGACGACGATCACAGCCAATGGACAGATCGGATCCCCATCCAGAAATGTTTATAGACGGTCAGGGAGCGTCTGCATTAGCCTGTTCAGTCCGCACACCCCTCTATCAGCGCAGCAAAAATGCCCTCATGGACAAAGCAGCCATCACATGCGTGTACCAATCCCATTGGGTTGGCATGGTGACCGTCACCCATGTGCTTCGACCAGGGCCCTTCAAAGGCACCACCCTTTCTCCTTCCAGATGTGCCACCGGGAAGATTGTCGTCTCTCAAGGTAGAGCACTCACGACACCTCACCAAAAGAGAGGACTCTCAAGTTGGACTCACTTCCCCGCGGTAAGAAGAGATTGAGAGGGTAGATAAGGTAAGGGATCAACGTACCTGTAGATAACTGCCCCCAACCACAGATTTCTCACCAATTGAGCTGAGTGTGCATTTGATGACCGGTTGTAGCCTCGGTACCACCCACAACGCAATGCAGTGCCACGTCAGCCAAATGCCACATCAGCATGCTCTCATCACCAATCATACATTCCGCCGTCGCCACGGCATCCCAAGCCGTATAGCCTTCCGATGCACACCTCTCTACCCAGGTCGTGCGCCTAGTTTCGGCCTAACGTCACAAGAACCAATTGCGAAGAAGCATCGTCAACGCACCAAGTCCTTATAACGCCAGCGCGCCAAGGTAAGCTGCGAATCGAACCAGCTTTGATACCAAATTGCAAGGAACATGAATGTGGACGAAGCAAAGAAATCCCAATTGCAAATCACACTGAAGTCCCGGTAGTCAAAGCAAGAGCAGATAACACATTGGAACTGAGCAATCATCCATTTGAGAACGATACAGCAAAAGTCGTGAGTCAATGTCCAAGCCCAATCGGGCAACACCAACAACATAACTCGAAGTAGCCCTCTCTCTTGAATGGCGCCAGGCGCCCTATCTACTCTACAGCCTATCCTACAACTACAGTCATGGAAGCAACCAGGCAACTTGACGACCAGCTAGTGATGATGTCAACACCAATGTTGACCTCCTCTTCTTCCAGGTACGTCGCTCTCTCGTCCCTCACTCTCCCTTGTTATCCCACACAGCTCCCTTCACCTCCCGAAGAACCACCTTCGCCCTCACCTCCTCCAGCGCCCTCATGCAGCCTGGCTATGGCTCCCAGCGCCCTGCGCCCAGGCTGCGCTCTACCGCTTAGCGCCAGCCTGCCTTCACTCAGCCTAGCGCAGCGCAGCACCCCGCAATGCAACAGCGTGCCGGCCTTGCTCGCAATGGCCAAGATCCCCGCCTTCCCTCTTGCTTTGCCTATATGCCAGTATTGCGTGTGGGCGGCCTCCCTTGAGCCTGCGCCTGGGCCCCAGTACCTGTACCCAGGCCCAATGCGGTTGGGGCCCGCGTAATACAGTTGTGCCTCTTTCATCAAGGCCTGCATCCAGATTCAGATAGTGGACCGGTTTCCCATTGGCATTTTCGGCCTCTATGTCCAGTATGCAATGTCGGACTCACGTTTATGCGCCTAGGGCCTAGCCAATTCTGGGGCCCTGGTCCTTCTGCATTTGCAGAGAATCTGGTACTCGGTGCACTCCAACCAACTGGCGTGCAGCAACTGTATGGACCCCACTTCGTGAAATGTTGAACAAAAGGGGCTCTCGTTGATTTGCTGGCCCGCCTTCACTTAGGTGGGCACGAGGCTTGCTGGGGGCCTTAGCCGAGAACATGTACATCACGGCAAGGCCCCTTTTGAGGGCTCAATCCTCACACTTGGAATAATTCCAAGAAATTTCTTTTCTGAAACTTCAATTGTTTTCACGAATTTAAAACTTTGCGATTTCTGCTCCTAATTCTGTTCACCTTTTCACTGCTCGTTATCTGATAGATGCCTCCGTAATTCTCAAATCGACAGATTTTCAAAAAAAAAAAAAAAAAGGGAGAGATATTTTTTTCTTTTTCTTTTTTTCTGTTAATTAGTACTCGGGATTGGAAAATTGCAGTCCGGTGTTTGCCTGTCTGCGTGTTTTCTCCCACCGCTCTCTGTACCACGTCAGTGCCACGTCAACAGGTGCCACGTCAGCAGGTGCCACGTCAGCAAAGTGCCACGTCAACAGGGGCCACGTCAGCAACAGGGCTACATCAGCAGTACCACATCAGCCGACACCGTACAACTAACTGCAGTTTATGCTCTGACGCAGCAAACGCATCGCAACACATGAAGGGCGGGCAGCCGCAGCGGAACAGCAGCTACCTCTGCCCCTCCCCTCTGAAATAGACGCCCAGGGCGACCCCACGGTGGACAATGCCGCATCCGGCAGTCCACGAGAGGCGTGCAGCTCAAACCCCTTGGTCCCACAGGTCCAGCAGGTGGGTTCCACTGCGACACCAGCGGGAGGCCTCGACGTTGCGCCAGTCCAACAGCAAGGAGAGACCATGACGGCCTTCCTGGCCTGCCTGGGCACCTACATGCAACAAGTACAAGAGGAACAGCGACGCGAGGCGGCAGCCGAAGCGGCATGCCTCAACGTCATTGCAAGCGATGCGGGGCAACAGCGTCGGCAGCACAAGGAAGCAGCTGCCAACCATAACAAAGCTCGACAAGATGCCGCATCCGTCCTAATGTAGTAGGAAGCTGCGCATACCGCCGCACTCCAAGCATGGAATGTTGATCCGGCGGTGACGATGGAACCAATTGCGGAGGATCAGACAAGTCAGCCCTCGCCAACATGATGCACCAAGTCATCGTCACTTGTAATTGGCAACAAGTGGAGTTGGCCCGACAGGCACATGTCATCGCCGGTTATGAGGAGACTCTCAAGGGCCTCCACGCGTCTCGACGTGTTGGAGACGGATGAAGTGCCGCACCAGCACACAACATCCACAAGTACCGATCCATCAATCCACGAGCTGGAAGGACGAATGGATCACCTGGTCGCGCTCGTCGGAAATTTGAACAGTTTCCAACGACCGGCGACCATCAGCCAGCAAATAGCCGCCCTACAAGCGGACCTGCGTCAGCTGCAGCAGCAACCAACCGGGACCTGCAACAGCTTGGCGTCTGAATAGTGCAAGATGCTGAAGTTTAGCATCGACAAGTTTGATGACTACCACAAGGCAGACCCCATCAGTTGGTGGCAAGGGTTCACCAACGAGCTCTCCATCCACTTGGTCCCGCCAGAGTCGAAGATCTCAACGCTTTACCTCTGCAGCACCAGTGCCAGCCAAGTGTGGCTCAACCACCTGGCTCAAACCGAAGGCGTCGAAGTCGCTAAGCATTACACCAAGATCACTTGGGCAGCCATGACCGAGAAGTGGCGGAAACGCTTCATCGTCAACGACGCGCAAGGCAAAGGCACAAACAGGATCTTCACCATGCACCAAGCCAGCGAGTCAACACACGAATGGCTAACCGAATGGCAGAAACTCGTGACGATTCCGAATCTCGATATACCCTTCGTACGTCTTCGTCGTGAATTCTTCCAGCGGTCAGTCGACTCATTGAGCACGGCCCTTGGGGAGCGGAGCCTGTACACGGACTTTGATCAAATCGTGGAAAAGGCGCACGAAGTAATCCAAACAAATCGGTGGGCCGCCAACGAGCGGTGAAGCCAACCAAATTTTGTGGAGAAGGGCAAAGGCCCGCGACCGCAACAAGTCGCTGCTGTCCAATGCGACGAACAAGAGGATGACCAGGCGTTGACTCACGAATCTAGTGATTGAGACGAAGTCAACGCCCTTCCACCACGACGCAACAGCGGTCGGTCGACTCATTGAGCACGGCCCTTGGGGAGCGGAGCCTGTACACGGACTTTGATCAAATCGTGGAAAAGGCGCGCGAAGTAATCCAAACAAATCGGTGGGCCGCCAACGAGCGGCGAAGCCAACCGAATTTTGTGGAGAAGGGTAAAGGCCCGCGGCCGCAACAAGTCGTTGCTGTCCAATGCGACGAACAAGAGGATGACCAGGCGCTGACTCACGAGTCTAGTGAAGGAGACAGTGTCAATGCCCATCTGCCACGACGCAACAACAAGAAGAAAAAGGCGAAATCAAGGTCAACAACGGAAGTCGGACAACCGAACGAGCCGTGGAAGAAGTTCCGCCTCACGGAGGAGCAATACAAGCTTTGCCAGAAGTGGAACTGTTGCTATTGGTGCAACAGCACCAAGCACACGACGTGGCAATGCCCCGACAAAGGCAAAGAAGACGTCCGTCCACGACAAAGCTCGGGAAACTGAGCTCCACGGGAAGTGAGGCGACTCCACTTCCTACTCCGCCGGACACGGTTGCGTTGCTAGCAACCTCCTCCACGTCCGGGGAACATGCGTATGTCGCCAGTCTTCACGAAAGTTACGAAGACTATGCTGTCCAGCTGGTCCCGCGATTGGACCAACCTCTCCACGTGCAAGAGTCATATGCGTGCGCGACTTCATCACCATCGCCAAGTGAACCAACATCCTCACCGACACTACTCGGGGACTCGTCGGTATGGTCTAGACTTGAGGACTTGGACCAATTGACGCCGGAGGACTTCCAATGGATGCCTCTTCCCCCATCTGGTTCCTTGTCGAAGCCGCATTGCAACGCCTTAAATGTAGAACTGCGCAACTACTTGCACGCTGCAATACCAACTCTGGTGATGGAACCCGGACTAGCGGTTGTTGCGAAGATTGACCGCGAGTACGGCACACAATGGTACGACAACATCGACGCACCGTTACTCTACATCCGCATTCAGATCGGGAGGGCGACCTGCAACACCTTGATTGATTGTGGAGCAGCTCGCAACTACATCAGTCAAGACTTCATGACGCGCGCCGGCCTTGGGCCACGCGTTCGAAGGAAATCGCAGCCCACGACATGGCCAAAATCATGTCAAATTGTGTGTAAAATATGTCAAAGGACACGGCCTCGCGTGCATGCGGGGCGAAGTACATGGGGACGGAGTCAATGCACCGGTCAATGGACTTGTACGTACGATCGTCGGCCAACGTGACTCGTGTGGCTGCGCAGCGAGGACCATCCGGTGAACTTCTACCGCTGCACCGTTCACGTTCATGACTAGAACGGGGTACTTGTGCCATGTACGGTCCCCCCACCTCACCCTTCGATTGGTTGTCACGTGGTCTCCGCGGCAAGCATTCACAACTCCATTGCACGGAACGACGTGGAGGAAATGGGCATTTGCTTCTTGCACACCCTCCCTCCTCCCGATGAGCCAGTGGCAGAACCGCCACCAGATCCACACATTGTACAACTTTTAGACTCCTATGGCGACGTCTTTGAAGCCCCCGCCGGAATCGTACCGAATCGGCCAATTCGTCACAAGATCATCCTCGAAGACGGGGCCGTACATCCGTGCGGATGTATTTACCGCATGAGCGAGGAGGAACTCGAAGTGCTACGAATGCAACTCGATGACCTCATTGACAAGGGCTGCATTCGCCCTAGTTGTTCGCCCTACAGTGCACCCGTTCTCTTCGTTCGGAAGAAGAACAAGGAGTTGCGCTTATGCATTGACTATCATAAGCTTAATCCTCAAACAATTAAGAATGTCGGCCTGCTCCCACACATCGACGATCTTCTCAAACGCTTGGGCAGCGCCAAGGACTTCTCCAAGTTGGACCTCAAGGTCGGATACCACCAGCTCGAGATCCATCCAAGAGATCGATACAAAACCACGTTCAAGACACGGTATGGGCACTTCGAGTGAGTCGTAATGCGATTCGGCCTCACGAATGCCCCGACCACCTTCCAAGCGACAATGACAACGGAGTTTCGCGACATGTTGGACTGGTTCGTGCTCATCTACCTCGATGACATCTTGGTGTATAGCCGGACTTTGGACGAGCACATCGTGCATCTACGCGCTGTTTTGGACAGGCTTCGTACGGCCAAGTACAAGGCCAACCGAGCCAAGTGTGACTTCGCGCAACAAGAGCTCGAGTACTTGGGCCACTTTGTGATGCCGCAAGGCATTCGTCCGCTCGCGGACAAGATCAAGGCCATCCAAGATTGGCCGGAACAACCAACACCACAAAGGTCCGCTCTTTTATGGGATTGGTCGGGTACTACCAACGCTTCATCAGAGGATACGCACGGATCGCCGCGCCCTTGTCAAGATTGCAGTCTCCAAAGGCGTCCTTCCTGTTCACCGACGAAGTCCGCAATTCGTTCCACAAATTGAAGACGGCATTGATCCTCGCTCCCGTTTTGAGTATCTACGATCCCACCTTGCCTACGAGAGTGACTACGGACGCTTCCGGTGTAGGGCCAAACCTCGTTAGACTTTCGAGCCTTGTGTCGACCCCACTACGGGTCCTAGTTGGCTCGGCCCGCCCACGCTCATGCTCAGGGCGCGGGTCATTCGTCACAGGGTCACCCCCGCCTAGTGCTTTGAGGTGGATGGGGGTGGGCCATCGTGCGAGAGAGCTTTGACATTGGGGATGTAGCTCAGCCCTCGCGCAGGGTGGTAGTCTCGCAGGTCCTTCGCAAACGCTGTTTTCTTGATACTTTGTTGTGTTTGCAAGCAATTGCTCCTTCCAATACTCAAGCAGTCCAGGGAGTTCTTTGAGCCCTTTTCTTCATTACATGCGCAGATTAAGCGTCATCCTTAGGCCACGCATCCATTTCCTAACACAGCAGTCCTACGGCTTCATCGGGGCGGCGTCGCGCCGACTTTCCCCTTAGCCCCTTAAGCACATTGTAATTCACGCATTCCATTCATGGCTTCTGCGCCTACCCCCCTTAGTCTTTTCGGGGTCCCTTTCGACATTCAATTTGCTGGTCTCAGTTCAAACATCCATAACCTCATTTCTCACTTTCCTTCCTCGATGACGGTGAAAATTGGGAAGTCGGTTAGCCTTCTCTCACGTAAGGGCCCCATGCATGGGTAGAGTTTACACTAAGGCCGGATAGCCCTTTGCCCGTCCATTCCTCTTTCCCTTGCAGGCACAACCCCGGCCCAATCCCGCTAAATTCACCCCAATGCTACTCAACTGCACATCCAACACATTAACCATCTCTCCTTTCCACATGCCTAAGCTTTCTTCTCGTCTTTGGGTTCCTTCCTATTCCTTTTACTTTACTCAATCAATCCATCCTCTTCTCATAGTCATGCAGTCCGGGTTCTGGTTGAGTCAACTGACCTCTCCTTTAATCAACAATCTCTTTTCTTTAGTCCTCTTTGAACTAGCCCACTTCCGATCTCACAGCGTTTTGCGCTCACCGCTCTCAAGTGTTCCCTTTTTCTCCTTCTTGGTGGCACAAGGGACCGACAGTCCTTCCCTTGCCCTCTTTCTCCACTAAGTGAGGTCAACTTTCCTTCACCGTTCGTCCCCTSGCAATGTAACAAGTGAATGGGAGAGGTTAGTTGCATGCCAAGAGGAAAGGGTAAGGGTTAGACTTGGGATATGAGAGAGGTGGAGGGGAGAGAACCAACGGGACAGACGAGGGGGAGGGAGAGAGAGAGAGAGAGAGAGAGAGAGAGAGAGAGAGAGAGACTCCCTATGCCTAATCAAGCTTTATCCCATACTCACCCTTCCGTCCTACTTGAGGCCCTCCTATGCATCACCATCCCTCCTTCCCTTTGGTCAAGCGCGCCGGTCGAAGCAGTCGGCTATGGCGGATGGGTGAAGGAGAAGATGACGTGACGTGGTGGCTATGGTGGATGGGTGAAAGGGATGGAGGAGGAAGGTGAAGCGAGGCGGATACTTATGGCAGATGGGTGAGGGTGATGGAGGAGGAAGATGAAGCAAGGTGGATGGCTATGGTGGATGGGTGAAGGAGGAGGATGCGGAAGATGAAGTGAGGTGGGTGGCTATGGTGATGGGTGAATGTAATGGAGAAAGATGAGGTGTGGCTATGGTGGATGGGTGAAGGAGATGGCGGAGGAAGGTGAAGTGAGGTGGAGGTTATGGTGAATGGGTGAAGGAAATGGAGGAGGGAGATAAAGTGAGGCAGACGGCTATGGTGGATGGGTGGAGGAGATGGAGGAGGAAGATGAAGTGAGGTGTGGGGTGGCCCGACACTTCTCTCTACTTAAGTGCGGGCCCCGTTCTCTCAAAGTTATCTCGGAGTCTGGACGTTTAGAAAGCGCATTCTAACAGCAAACAGACTAGCACAGACAAAGAAAACACAAACCTCGCAAAATACACTGGTTTTGCAGAAACACAGTTTTTGCAGAAAAACACAGATTTCCGAAAATGCAGATTTTGCAGATTTTTGTCAATTTTCCTAAGGGAGGGAGAGCCGAAAAATACAGTCCTGCATTTGGCGGCCCAAACGGTGTCGGATGCCCAGGTAACTCGGTGAGCCATACGACCGTTCATACGGCCGTATGATAAACCCCCCGTACGTCGTACGGAGTGTTACACAGGATTCCGTCGTCGTTTGCCCCTACTTCTATGAATCCCCCGCGGTCGCTGCGGGCATGACCGCAGACCGCGGTCTCGGCCGTGAGGCCGCGGTCATGAAAAAAAAGAAAAGGAAAAAAAAAGAATTCAGAAAAATCTGAAAAAAATATATGTTATGCCTAAAAATAAACTGAACAACTTTTGCCTTGGGGTCATATCAAAATTCGTTACCAAATTTGAGATAAAAATCAAACAAAATTCTTTTTCTTACTATAAGAATAAAGTGAAGAACTTTTGCATGAGGGATTTCTGTTTTTCATTTTTTAAAAATTGAAAAAGAAGTCAAAAAAATAAAACAAAAAATATACGGTTGTAGAGCGCACAAAAACCTATAACCCCATATTTTTATTTTATTTTTTGGCCTATTATCCTAGGATTTAAAAATGTCGGGGTTTTCCAACCGCACTTGGCCGCGGGCGCCGCCCGCTGCGGTTGGGATGCCGACCGCATGCGGTCAAATGGCCCACGGTCACGACCGCGGGTGATACATAGCCCTACTTGCCTTTTTCGGGCATTGCCCGAGGCTCTAGGTAAACAGTTCGGGGAAGTCCATTTTCCGTTTTTGCAAGAAAATGGACTCAGATGGCCTGCGGGTTTTGCAGCCTATCTATCTATGCATACGATATGGGGTCCGTGAAGTCACAGCCCCCATACCATTATTTTGGCGAAGTTGGCTACCGGCTCCCCCGGGCCGCACCGATGCCTTAGCGTTTTCCAGACCGGCCTTTGCTCCGGGGGACCAGCTAACAGTTCTCAGCAGCAGCAGCAACCTGGCTTGGCCAGGCATCAGCAAAAACAGCAGCAGACTCTTTTTTACTAGCATCAGCAGCAGTAGCAACAGTATCAGTAGTAGTGACAGATCCCTACCTACCTGCCCTCTACCTCGTTCGATTAGAGCACAGGGGGTAGAGAGGGACTCAATCAGAGCACATGGGACTGTGAACAAATACCACACATACCCCTACATGCCCATATGACAAGTAGGAGTAGGGGTTTGACAGCACGTATGGGGGGGGACTTGCCAAGTCATGCATGTGACAATTTGATCAGCCAAGGAAGAGTCGGACTAACACCAAGTGCAAGAATGGATAAAGCATGAGTGTGACTAGGGAAAACACATGCATGTGACAAGTTGAACAGCCAAAGAAGAACCAGACTAATACCAAGTGCAAGAATGGACAAAGCATGAGTGTGACTATGGAAAACACATGCATGACAAGTTGAACAGCCAAAGAAGAACCGGACTAACACCAAGTGCGAGAATGGACAAAGCGCGAGTGTGACCAGGGAAAACATAGGCACGTGACAAGTTGAACAGCCAAGGAAAAACCGGACTAACACCAAGTGCAAGAATGGACAAAGCATGAGTGCGCCTAGGGAAAACATATGCATGTGACAAGTTGAATAGCCAAAGAAGAACCGGACTATACTAAGTGCAAGAATGGATAAAGCATGAGTGTGCCTAGGGAAAACATAAGTATGCGACAAGTTGAACAGCCAAGGAAGAGTTGGACTACCACCAAGTGCAAGAATGGATAAAGCATGAGTGTGACTACGAAAAACATAAGTATGTGACAAGTTGAACAGCCAAGGAAGGACCGGACTAACACCCAGCGCAAGAATGGACAAAGCATGAGTGCGACTTGGGAAAACATATATGCATGTGACAGTTGAACAGCCAAAGAAGAACCGGACTAACACCAAGTGCGAGAATGGACAAAGCACAAGTGTGACTAGGGAAAGCACATGCATGTGACAATTAGAACAGCCAAAGAAGAACCGGACTAACACCAAGTGCAAGAATGAACAAAGCACAAGTGTGACTAGGGAAAGCACATGCATGTGACAAGTTGAACAGCCAAAGAAGAACAGGACTAACACCAAGTGCAAGAATGGATAAAGCATGAGTGGGACTAGGGGAAACATAAGCATGTGACAAGTTGAACAGCCAAGGAAGAACCGGACTAATACCAAGTGCAAGAATGGACAAAGCATGAGTGTGACTAGGGAAAAAACATGCATGTGACAAGTTGAACAGCCAAGGATGAATCGGACTATCACCAAGTGCAAGAATGGACAAAGCATGAGCATGACTAGAGAAAACACAAGCATGTGACTAGTTGCATAGCC